>OY751321.1:14344592-14776535 GCA_963564615.1 Rhorus exstirpatorius
AAAGCTGTAAAATTAGTCGTCAAAATTTATAACTGTGAACATGGGCCTGTCAGAACTTGAATTAATTTTTTTTTTATTTCGATTTCTCGTCATTTATTTGGCTAATCGGTTAAATAATTTCACCGCGGCTAACCTCAAAACTGTTGGAACTTTTTAAATAAATATATCGTATGATTACACAACTCTCACTTGTTTTTGATAATTAATATAATTTCATCACGTACGGAAATAATAGGGGCGGACAGTTTGAAATTCATGAATATAATTAAAATTCGCATGAATTACTGGGACCCTCGTAACAGAGAGCTGTCAGCTGAGTGGTTATTAGATCGTAAACCGACTGAGTTGTGCTGATCGCTAATTCGAAATTTCTTTGCCAAACATATACGGTGACCCTACTTCTTCTTTTGTAATCGAATAAAATATTACGAGTTCACAAAACGCTCCAAAATTGGTTCGAAAGTTCAAGCACTGCCTTGAAGAAAATTTTGAAACAAAATCCACTTTGAATCTAAGCCTGGTAAATGGGAAAATTTCTAACAGATTTGGCGTCAAATCAGGGATAGCACATTAAAATAAGATGAATGCTTCACCATCTTTAACCCCTGCGGAGTAGCAGAGGTTCCAAGTACTTCGTACATTTCGTCTCATGTTCAGTGACACCTTGCACCGCGCAAGACTCGCTTTCTAAGGTTCGAAATGGAAGCGTCATATAAAACCATCGCGATGAGTGAATTTCAGTCCGAAGAGTTTGTTCGATAACAACCGTGGTGATTGCACAACGTCATTTTTTCTCCTTTTTTATTCCCTTTGCTATCCGTTGGTTATGCGCTTGTCCCGAAAGGGGTTAACGATCACACGTAGTCACCTTCGGCGAGGCATGTATGTATTTCGCGAACGCGCGGGTACACGCGAAAGCGCCTTTCCCCCTCTGTACACGATAAAGCGTCACGCTTTTCGCCTTCACCTTATAAATATATGTATATTATACACATACGAACTATTTCATAGCGCACGAAAATCGGCGAACCTCATCGTCCCGTTCGCCGCACATACTATATACGTGCTCGCGCGTATACGTCGCAATTTTTTCTCATTGCTATAGATGCGAATTGGTGTTAATAAGGACCAGACACGCGGTAAAGTAAGAAAAACAGTAACGCCATTTTTTTTTAAGAGCTTAAATCGGTTATGGAATTTTTATTGGACCTCGGTCCTCTGCTATACATAGAGAGGTTGGTTGATTTTTCATATGGACTATAAACGCATAACTTTAATTACTTCGTTCAAGCGTTAGTCCAAATTCACACCAACTACCTCATATTCTCTGGTACGCAACGAGACACAAACGTTTACAAGAAATCATGAAACCAAAAAAAAAAATTATTTTTCACGCGATTCTAAGATAAATTGCAAATGCCTAACATACACACGTCTCGGCGAGACTTTCGCGCGACTCGGAGATTTTTATCATTGAAAAAAAATGAAAAAAACACACTGAATCCGTGGCTGGGAAATGACTCCTATCGTTTGTTCGGATTCTAGATCATCTGATATATGCTGTGTATATCTGTACACGATATACCTGATGTATATATAGAGACAAATGCATTTACATGGACGATCCCAAGATGCGATCATCACTCATATCGCTCGGGCGACGATGGGAAAGTTTGCCCCGCGTGAGTTTCAGGATCCATTACCTTCGAGTACACGTCGGCCTTTGATACATCTCGACTTCTATGCATTATTATTATTATTATTATGATTATTTTCTCTCTTTCTTTCTCTCTCTCTTGCACGTATCTTCGTGCGGGTGGACGGTCCATAGAACGAGGAGCCTCGTGGCTGTGTGGCTACTTCGAACGATGTTATAGGATTGTATAAGAAAAAAAAAGGGCGGTATGTTTGACATATAATACGAAAGAGGAGAAAGAGAGCGCGAGAAAATGACAACGGAATATTGTATATTGGTAACGTTATTTGTATGGTATTGTATAACGGTTCGATTGGTATAGTGGCTTTGTTATTGTCATTACACGCAACACCGAGGCACATTCATACACGTATAATAACTTTGATAAATAATAATAATGATAACGTTTCCTTTATTGTATGTGTGTGTTAATCTGTAGAGGCGATTGCGGCGTTCTCTCTTTGTCCAAAAGGGACACGGTAGAGGGTCCTCCCGATCGTCTCATCGCGAGAAGATCACAACGGAAAGAGAGAGAGAGAGAGAGAGAGAGAGAGAGAGAGAGAGAGAGAGAGAGAGAGAGGGAGATATGCGGTCCCAGCATGATGCTCAATAGAATCCATGCAGTCATCCCGATTGGGCGCCACTTGTCATTAATGACTCCACGATTTTTTCGATTTAATTAAAGCCCGATGACGATCTTGCCACCTAGAGTGGTTCTCGTCTTCTCATACTAAATTTATCACAAGTGTATTTCTATATATACATTAATATTGATATGTATATATAAAGAGAAAAATGTATTAATATATCGAGTATAGTAGATTACATATCGTACGAAGAACGTCGTTTCGAGAGCTTCTTCCTCGACGATGATATCTCCTCGAGGTCGCTTATCGAGCTATACATGCATACTTTACAGATTTTTATCACGCAAAACAGCTATGTTTAGAGTCCTAGATCTCTCGTCTTGGGTAAACCAAAGAGTCTTTATCCAAACTCTCGCTGGGATAAATTATTGCAATGGAAAAAAATCGTTGAAAAAAAAACCCAAGACTTGTATGGGTTATGACATTTATCCTGGAATTCGGATAATTCACGTACCCCACTGTTAGGATCAACGAAAATTTTATAAAAATATAAAATACATCGCGTCGAGAGTGAAATTGCAGTACCGAAGAAAATTAATAAACAAATAAAACGAAATCGTATAAAAAAAATACTCATGGGACTGAGGAGGATAAAAGCTGCAGGGAATTAAGAGGACTCAGCGACAAAATCGTATTTTTGTCCGTCCAGCCCCCATCGACCCGATAATAAACAAACAGGATTAACGGGGATTATCAGGGCTATATATACGTGCGTGTGTATATGTATGGCGAATGCTGATGTGCCAGGGACGGTCCGCGCGTTTCACCCTTCCGCCATTTAGCGGATTGGTCAGTATTCAGGAGCACGTAGCCTCCCCGCGGCGATATATATCGTACCTATATGTACACACACACACACACACACACACACACACACACACACACACACACACACACACACACACACACACACACACACACACACACACACACACACACACACACACACACACACACACACACACACACACACACACACACACACACACACACACACACACACACACACACACACACACACACACACACACACACACACACACACACACACACACACACACACACACACACACACACACACACACACACGCGCGCGCGCGCGCGCGCGCACGCACACACACATACACGCATATATAACTTATATCATGTACTACGTCAGTATATATATGCGAGCGGGGTGAATCCACAGGGTGGAAAATGGGGTTTTATGTACACATACGTATATGCATATACAACGATATACATATTGGAGTGTCGGGATGCTGGGAGAGCGGACGACAGCGCGAGAATTCGCCCTGGCATCGATGAATATCGGGTTAACCGATGGCCCGCGTGCATCAGGTCTCCCGCATCTCTATATCCTTCTCGATAATAAAAAAAAAAACGAAATTACACGGATAGAACAGGATCAGTGCCCAGGCACAGCAGAATAGCGGGACACGGAGGATATATGAGGAAAAAGCGATTTTTACGCATTCCTGAAAGAAAATTCTAGACGGACATGTTATATATGAGATATTCAACGCAAAACGGTACGATTTAGTCCCGACAAATTTTAGAAAGCTCTTTTTATGTAGTTACGAAAACAAGATTTGATAAAAAATGTTTGTTTTTCTTTTTTCCTTCGCAAGCATCGTTCATAAATTAAGCTAGCACTGCCAAGAATTTAATTTTTTTACTTATTGCCAAGTTTTTTGGATCATATTATTTTCATTGCAAGAAAAAAATATGTCCGATTTTACGTGAAATGAGTTCGATACATACCCACGATCGAGATGACACGCGATTCTGCCATTGTCAGGGCTGTGTATTGGATTTACGCGTACTTGCGAGCTTTGTTTTTCAACAGGATATTGCATCGGCGTCAATATTTGGCACGATCCTCTATCTCTCTCTCTTTCTGCCGCGGCTGCACGAATTTTCGGGAAAATGAAAAAAAAAAACGAAATCAAGGGTAGCGTTGCGCGAGCTGGATCGGAGAAGGAACAAAAATTGTGCAAACAGTATGTGCACTTTTATGTATATGTATTGTTATGTATATAATGGCTCGCGGACTTCAACGTGCGCCACAACCCTCATGTACGTCCGGTTTGTGTTACACGTCCGTCACGCTTAATTACGATCAAGTTCCCGTTGTCTCGTCCTCCCCAGCTCTCAACCCCCTATTTGTATCGTTGCTATTGTACCAACTATTGCATTGCGCTCTCTCCTTTCCTCGTTAACTCTCTCTCTCTCTCTCTCTCTCTCTCTCTCTCTCTCTCTCTCTCTCTCTCTCTCTCTCTCTCTCTCTCTCTCTCTCTTGGTAAAATTTTGGAATCGCAAATAAACGTTCGTTATATCCGCTCCCCATATTGCTGAAATTTCAAACGATTTTTTTTCTCGCAATTAAAAAGAAAAATGTATTTTCGTTTTACTGAAAATTGATTTTAATATGCATATTTCTGTGGTCAATTGTTCGGGGGATGAAAAATAAAAAAATAGGCAAATTAAGAGATCAGGTGAGCTTGTTTCAGTTTGCGGGCAGAATGATTTTAAAGCAAGTGAATTAAGAGCGAGATTTAATTGAACCTAGAAAATTGTATTTATTTTTATTTTGAAAAAAAAAAAAACAGAATTCGATTCAAAGGTAAGACGTAACGATGAAATTTCTAACATTATGAACAGTAAAGAAAAATAAAATAAAGTAACAGTTAAATTTATTTCAGTATTTTTCGAGTTAATGTTTAGATTGACGAAACTTTGTTTTAGATCAATTTCCAACAATACAAGTTATGAAACGTGACGAATCATTAATTCATTATTTCAAGAAAAATATTTGTATTCCTGATAAAACAATATAAGTATTCTAAATATGTATTTCAAATTCAACAAAAGGGATTGCTTGAAAAATAATTAGGTAATCGCAATCACCGTATTAATAATAGCTGATAAATAATTCGCTTAACCCTTTAATTCTACAAGTGTCTCGATTTATAATAAAATTCTTGTGATATGACAATTTAAGTTATTAATTTTGTTTCTCGTTGACGGATCGCTCGACCTATGACAACGGAGCAAAAGTTACGTGAACCCGAAGATGCTTCGCCAAAAATTTGTACCAGCGCGCGCTTGAAGGATTTCAAGGGTTAAAATATCAACAGAAGAGAGAGAGAGAGAGAGAGAGAGGCTTTGTACCCGCGGCTCTATATAATAGATCCCTTAACTTTCTTGGCTACAGGTTGTGCATTGTAAGTATCGAAGAGTCCCCAGAGAACGAATATCGACGCTTCTCATTGTATATTCGAATCCCAAGTTATAAACGGTTTGGTGTGCAATAGTGCGAACAAGAGAAAGAGAAAGAGAGAGAGAGAGCGAGAGAGCAAGAGGGGGCAAAAGTTTCGAGTATCGTTGGCGTAACTAAATACTTCTGAATTGCCAAATCCGTCATAGATATTTTCTTCGTGAAATGTAAATTCTTTGGTGAAGTGAACGAGAAGATCTAGCAGGAATTTGTGGAAAAAAATTGCCCCCATCTCCGTGTCACAGCTAAATAGAAAATATTAAATTCGGATGTCCTACATGTGGACAATTGAAGAAAAGTTATTTTCTTCAATTGCAATAAAATTTGTCCCAAAGAGAACTGTACTAGGATTAGAAAATGAGTACAGAGCAGTGAAAAAGAAATTTAACGAGAAAATGTTACGCGATCTAAGTCAAAGTTATCATTATTATACAATTAAAATAATAAATAAAAAAAAATGTTAAAGTAATCAAATTTTAACAGAAATGATATGTACACAAGCCCATCTCCCTTGTTGCACCGTCTTATTGTCATAATCATTTCATCCTCTCGTGCAGTCATATCATCGAATACCCATGGGCTTCGAGTATAAAATAGAACCGGGTACATAAGACACGTGAAGGTATCTAATTACTCGTCTTGCTGCTGTCAACGCGTCGTCGTATAATCGAGCTTTTTTTTAAATTTCATTTATTTGTTTCTCCCTCGAGAGATTCGGAACAACCGTTTCGAGATGCAGCCTCGACGTCATAGCACACATTAAGTATATTCAGAGTTCTGAGCACGTATATAATTATCTGGTGAAGAAACAATTGTTACAAGAAAGAGAGAGAGAGAGAGAGAGAGAGAGAGAGAAAAGTAAGATTTCACCCGTCAGATAAGTATGTGAGGCATTTCATGCAAAATCGACCGACGTCTGAACCTTTAGCCTCTCGAAATTAGGTCATTTGTCATGTCTCAACATCATTCTGGTATCGTTAGCAAAAGCGGACTTTTTTTTAACACCAACTTCAATAAAAAGTTTACGATAAAAGAAAATACTACAGCAAAATACAAATAGTTTAGCTGGCGTGCCATTTAGCTTGAAATTATCATTGGGTGATAGTTCTTGCGATTTGGAGAGAAAAAATCAGTCTTATTGTTTGAGTTTGTCAACGTTTTCGAAAACGTATAATTGGCTTAAAAAAATTACGAAACAAATGAAATGTGCTGAGGGGTTGTATTGGTGCAATGATGTATAATATAATGAAACGAATCCAATGAAGTTAGGCGTTATAGTTGTGTGAGTATAGAATACCTGATGTATGAATTGTTATTGTTATTATTATTATCATTATTGTTATGATTATTATTATTGCATAATAGCTTGGATCAGTGTCGTAGGCGTCAGTTCTCTTCTTTTCCTTTTCAACACTTCATCCCCATTGTGTATGATGTCCGTCATTGTACCTACCATCGCCACCGACTCCAAGAGAAAACGCGAGAAATAATGGTATTACGAGCGAACGAAAAATTACACAGCCTTGAAGAACAAAATTTTCTCCTTTTCCCCATTTCATCCTTCACTGAAAATTTCAGGACACACGAGATATATTTTCCTGTGTCACCCATTTGCTATATATACATCGTTGGCCGTAACTAAAGCGCGCATCACCGAAAAATGGTCGATCTCCTCTGTCACCAAAAATCTCACTATATACATATATATATATATATATATAAATATACACAAAGCTTTGCTCTTTCCCCTTTTCTGGCCAGAAGAAAAATGTAAATTTTTACTCGAGTCTCTTTCCCGGAGGTAATACATAAAACCGACATTCGTTCTCTTCTTTTGGCACAGCATGCGAGTATCGAATTTCAACCTGTGACCGTTTCGCCATTGTGTCGACGAAAAGATCCCCGAAGGAGACTTTTCTTCTATTGTTGAAATATTTATTTCAGAGAGAAATCCTCTACGGTGACTTTTCCTCCCCTTTTTTTTCTCTATTTATGCATAAAACGGCTTTTTCGAAATTCAAGTGTCAATTTGGACCAAAACGAGAAATTTGGACCATTTGTAATTACATTGATATTAAACCGTATATATATATGAAATTGGTCCAAGGTCTATATCCGACTTTCGGCCGTTTGGGTATAACGTAAGAAAATTCGATTGGATTCAAATTTCACTAAATTCACGATCTACAACCTGACGCTTTTTAGAACGTGGATTTCGCATCGAAAGAAGAACAGCACATAACAATAGTCTAAAAGATATGGATCATCTTGGATTGCTCTTCACATTTTGTCAATTTTTTTGACTGAATACATACGGATGAGGATAGTCCAAATTTTAACCAATTCCTCTATATATTAACTGGCTGTTCGACGTTATACTTTTCAACCCTGTGCAAAGCACACAAAATGTCAACTCTGTCACGGGGTTCACCTTCCTCAAATTCATGCAATATTTCTCGAAAAATTGTGTTATAATATATCGCAGGATATTGTTCATTATAGACAATGTCATAGGCACCTGCTGTATACCGCGTCAACCACCTAACAAAAACTACGAGAATCTTGGTTGGCGAGCGGACCGAAATTTTCGTGCGTTTGTCCTCTGCGGCAGTGGGATATGGTCGCTTGGGAAAAAGGACCCAAAGTCTTCGATACGCTCATTAAACGCATGCAATCCCACGAGACTGAAAAGTATCGGGACTCGGACCGGCGTTCGAAAGAGCCGCTAATTATCGAAACTATCATTTATTATTAAAAAAAAAAACTGTCACACACATATATAACATGGGCGGTCTTTCTCTCTGCTGTACCCTCTGTTTGGGACTCCCGGGGTATCTATATCGACTATATATATATATACATATATACGCAACGCCTTGATTCTTTCATCCGACAATCGATGCCGAAAAAAAATTCTAAAGCGTCGAGATATTCGAATAGCAAATGATTTATGAGAAAATTTCCTCTGAAACTACCAATTTTTTTTTTAATTATTTTTACTCTGCCATGATTAGAGATTAAACTTAATTTTTACGGTTGCATAAAAAAATTACTTGTATTTCGAGACATTTTACGAACCTGGGAGGGAAGTGAATCCTCAAATTATTATGAAATTTGTTGGTTATCTGAATTATAAGTAGTTTGCTTGACGCTCTATAACCAGTAAAAAAATCTACATTAAAAAACTGTCCCACAAACATTCGAGGTACGAATTGGGAGTTTGAATGAATTTTTTTTTATTTCATAATCTGGTAGTTTAGGAAAAAATATTTAAGACGTATTTTTTATTTTTTTATTTGAATAAAAATTGCCGTTAATATAACAAATTGAAAACTATAACATTATGACGTCACACATGTTACGCTATATCTATATACATAAAAATCCGTGAAATTAAATTGCCCATAACATGTGCATCTGTCATTTTTAACGAAAAATAAAAAATACGTCCTCATTATTTTTACTTACTCTGCATATATGATGCGCCCCAATGATTGAAAAAAAAAATTTCATTCAAACTCCCAATTCTCATGTGGTAATATAGTCGCGCTACATATGAGGATAGCTATGGAATTTCGATTTGAGCTTTCGTGGAATGATTTCGACCCAAATATTCGTGTTGAAATCACGCGTCGTACGGTGAACGAAACATGATTTTCCCGTAATGAATAATAATCCGTGTTATGCAGATTCGTCGTAGAGTGCAAAACAGTTTTACGATGGAGTACTACTCTCTCGCTTGTGATGTAACGCCGAAAAGCCCTGTAACATTCATAACCGGATGGGGAGAAGCAGCGACGAGAAGGGAGGTACAGGTAATGCGATTACGATTCTCTATCATACACACACATGCATCCACAAATACAAACACAAACACACACACGCACACACACATGAACATTACATATATATAACAACGCGTAATTGGGGACGTAATTGCATTCGTTTCGCTAATGGATACAAAAGCCAGGAATCCTTCTCGTACAAGTGCATCACACATGAGTTTTCTGTTAGCGGTGTATACTGCGCGTGCATGTGGAGAAAAATAATATACATATATATATATATATATATATATATATATATAAATATAGAAACGATGCAAGAGCAACGGTAGCTTCATGGTGGAAATTAGTAATCCTCCCTCAGACGTTATACAGAAAGTCCCGTGCGAAAACCAAGCCACCGCGGCAATTTGTTCGATTGTTATTTATATTTTGCCGTGCCTCACTTGCTCGGCTTGAATATATTTAAGAATTTGCGGAACCATTCCACAGTGAAGAGAAACGAAGAGAGGCAAATAAGACTTGAGAACAAAACGTCTCTCAGCCTGTGCGATGAGACTTTGTAATTTTTTTTTTACGCTCGTCTTATTATACTTAATAATTAGACAATTTCTTGGCGGTGCTTCCACCTATTTCATACTTTTGTTTTTCTTATTTTCGCTGCAATCGCTTACGTGAAATTATATAGAAAGTATATATCGAGCATGAAAATTTTTGAGCGTTTTTGAGATCAATTTTTAGTAATATAATAATTGCGGAGAAATTCTTTAACAATACGTGAACTTTCATTGTGAAATTGTTCAGTAAAAAAAAGTTTTTTTTTCCTTTTATGAATATTCATCGTCATTGTATCGTATAAATGATCGCGAAAGAGCGCGCAAATTAAATTTGTACTCTCCCTCAGGGTAAAGGAAAATTTAACCCAAAGTATATTCATTTTTGCCGCAGAAATATTTATTTTTAATATTTTATTTATATTTCATATGAATATAATAATGTACGAGTTAAATTTAATTACAATATTTTAAATATATTTGGAAAATATGTTTATATTTTGCTTACACAAATTTTTGTCGAAACATGATTAATAGATTTTTCAATGTTGCGGATATTTTTTTTCTTTCACCCGTAATTTTGGCAAACCGACAAAGCATCCCCTATAATGAGCAAGATTTTTTCTTAATTTTGACTTTCACTTGGAGAAAGCGTTGTCAGTAAATATGCAAATTTCAAAATGAATCATTTTCTCTGTCCTCTTGAGTTTTATAGTTTGTTTTGGTTGAAAGAATTTTTCAATATAATCGAAATTATTGAAAATCTCAAAGATTTTATAAAAAGAATATGTTTACGACTCAGATATATATTTTTCGATAGGATATTCCGACGTTTTGTGTGATATTGTAGGACGCGTTATCTATACATGTGGACGGATGGATGATTCGGGAAATTTTGCTCTTAAGCTTTGAATCACGAGATCGGAAAATGACGAGAAAATCTCGAGAGTACAGTATACATTGGTTAGTATCAAGAGAGATAGAGAGAGAGAGAGAGTTATAAGGCATATTCATAAGTAGCACAGTGAGAGAGCCAGTTTGTATAGCATTGCAAACAGAGTGGGTGGCTGGTTATGTAGGGTGAATGATGGTTTGGGTTCGTTTGGTTCCGGTGAGGGATCGCAGGGCGAGAGTAAATGGTATGTAAACCATGGCCCACGCCCTTTGCCCCCGCGAAACGAGCACCCGCGTGTGCTCGCCTCCGCAAACTCCATTAAAACATTATGCACGTCCCGATGCCCATGGAAAATCAGATGCGACCATATCCCACTCTAACAATTCTATATGTATACCATGTGTATTATGTGCATATATATATAAACCCTTTAACGTATTATTGATAATTCGATGGGCTCTTCCACTTTTGAACAATGTGTGCACTTTGTGTATAGTACGTGCTCGACCCTCCGCGAGAATTATACAAAATATTAACAAGTGACGACCCCCAACTTGACCCTTTTCAGCAATTTTTTTTTACTGCTTCTCCAATAAGATATACCCCACCTGCCAGATTAGAATGTTCCTCCGAGCTCACAAGGAATTGAAAATTTTCAAATACAATTTAACATTGAAGTTGTCTGGATGAGATAGAATGATATTGTTAACTTTTTAAATGTACACTTGAAGTCAAAAGGATTCCGACCGTTGTTATCATTGTCCTTGAGAGAATTCATCTATCGAATAAGGAATTTTATTTGTTTATAAAATTATTGCATTTATATAAGCTGTTAGTTCCATTGAAAGTCTTATCTCGATTCATCAGGCCTGCTAGACTTTTTTTTTGTACGCCAATCGATTTTAGCGGCAATACCCGGCACCGAGACCCTCGAGCAAAAGGGTCAGAAAGCATGATCGGAGACGTATTGTGCACGTGAAATGCCAAGCCCGTAGTCGAAAAGGTACCCAAAAAAATTTGATGGTTGGAGTGAAAATGACTCCATCTAATGTTGAAGCGTTAAACAATCGTTGAAGAGTATCATCAAAGGACTATTGTGAGTTCTTCGTGTTTTTTAGAATTGGAATCCCATGGGATTCCAATTCTAAAAAACACGATATCCTGATGCATCAGGATATGTGGATAAACATTATTTCAAGTATATTCAATGCCGATCAACGTTATTGGTGCAAGGGTTGCATTTAATATACCGATAATTCGACAGACTTTTCAACAGTTTCATAATCATTTTTATTCGCTGGTAATTTATGGCAAAGCATTGGAAATACGGGCTGTGAACTCGTGTATTCAATATATATATATATAGATTTCTTTTCTCCGTCAAAAAGAATAGCCGAACGAGACGATCGGTCCGCGTAGTTTCGAAACGCAATATCGCCGCCGTCACTCGGCCCATTTGTCTTCTCGACTGTATATATGCTCTTTCTCTCTCTCTCTCTCTCTCTCTCTCAATGTTCTCGCGGTCGAGAGTCTCTCTGCGGGAATCTCTCCTGTTTCCAGAGTGCGAGTTTTGATGCTGCGAAGACGGCAAATATACAGCGGAAAAAGAGAAAGAAAGGTGGACACTGGGGAGACGAGAGATCGGCGGATGCTGCGGCGAATAGTGGGGAGAAGGGAGAAGAGTGAGATCGACCCGTAAAATAATTGTTCGGGCCATCTCGTTTCGTCGCGTTGCGTCTCTCGGTCGAGATCTTGGATCCAGCTCGGACCCACAAAAATTCGAATGTACACCACGCTTGTCCGATTATCCGAATGCGAAGGAGACCTCATCCTCGTGTTAACGACCCGCGGCAAAAGCGCGATCACACGATCTTTTTTTCGCGCCGCGTTCTTGCGCTGGACTTTCGCGCGGAAATTTATCGATTGCGCGTTTGTTTTTTTGTTTTTTTTTTTTCTTTCATTCCAGTAATATTCCAACTTTTTATTTTTTGTTCTCATAAAAATTTCATTTCGCTACAATGAGAACTAATTATGAACTGCGAGCTGCTCTGTCTCCCGTTGATCGACTTATTGCCTCTCGTAATTAATTTTTTTTTTTTCCTCGCCTGCCAGAATTATTGGCAACATTTATATTTTTTTTTCGTGAAACGTGGTTGGGTTCTTTACACTTCTCAAGAAGTGTAAATAAAATAAATGCGAGAAATTAACGGCTATATATGAACCAGTTTGATGAACTGGGGAATTTTTATTATCGAGAATCTGAGTAGGAGGTTTCTTTTTTCTAACTCAAGTAGGACAGCACTCTCTTTGTTCGGTATGATTTTCGGGGAAATTTTTCGGCTCGTATATACAGAGATCGCGATATTTATAATTATTAATTTTTAATTGCAAACGCTGTAACTCATGAAAATTGAGGGAAAAATGGTAACTTTCTACACAAGATCGAAGCGATATCAGAGGATGTATAGGAATTTAGCGAGGATGTACAAAACACGTGAGATTAAAATTTTCCGTGAAAACTCTCAACGTATAGTTTAGTTTGAAGAAGCTCAGTAAAATATATTTCCGCTTGTGTCAGCCAGGTTTTCCGCAGTTTCCCTGTGCCCTAGTGCAAAGATGTTGCGTTAGGATCCCGTAGGAACTAATAAAATGAAATAAAACGATACACAGCCTCAGGAGGAACCTAAAATTGACTCATCGGGGAAACATCGTCAACGATGGAAAGGAATAAAGAATTAATTTCCAAATACTGCCTTTTCCCGTAGATCTGCCAACACTCTCCGCGAGATTGCAATCACTCCAATTCCCTCTCTGCCAAAATTGGCGGCTCCTAGAATTTTTCTTTTTTAAATTATTCCCCAACGATCGCGCTCGAGCATATGTATATATGTAAATGTTGATTGGATGGGGGATAAAAGTGCGTAATATCAGCTCTGATTGTTCGGGGATGGCGAGAGAGGAGCCAGGTAGAGGAGATTCGGCCTGCAGGTATAGACCTCTATATGTAGGTAGAAAATTTAGGTGCTTTATAAAAAAAAAAAAAAGGGTGGGCCCCAGCAGAGGACGACGATGACCACACGAAGACTTGCTCTCCTGTCGCGTGACGTTCGCGGTGACGCCCAGGACACTCTTCGCTACATATAGGCATACATACGAACACGGAGGCATACACACATACACACAAACGCGCACACATGACGCTGCTCTTCCTTTGATCGTGACCGCCGTGCGAGAGTCCGATCTCTATAACCTGCCAGCTTGTCTCCATCATCAGCATTCTCGGGATCCCTGGAGTCGCGAGAAGATCACTTTTGTGACACAGTGACAGAGACAGTACGGGGAGGGGAACAGGGGATGAGAGGAGGAAGAAAAAAAAATGAGAATCACTCCCGTAAGCATATACGCGAGGAGAGGAGAACTATATGATGAGAGCGACACACTAGGACAAGGTCCACGAAGCATAAACGACATTTTCACTACGGGATACGAAAAGTACGATATAATGACGGGCTTAACTTTTTCCTGGGTACGTCTGAGATCGTCCACGAGTTATATACCTTCTCGGTTCTTTAGTTTTTCGACTCGAGCTCCCCGTTGTATATGCAGATATGTATATATATATATATAGATATTACTATAAATACATATATATATATGTATATCGAGTTACTGTCAACCTCAAATCGTCCGGAAACCTTTTTTTTCCCCACTGCCTTCAAGCTCGTACCTTTTAAGTTTTTGTATTTTTTCTTTTTCGCCAAGATCTCTTGCTCTCAAGGCAAGCGCCAGAGGACTTCGTGAAATCTCGAATGGATCAACGAACTCAATCTCTCGTAGATCCACGAAGAGACTCTCACTCGGACCGTTCGCTTGATCCTCAACGGTAAAACCTCGCGATGACCGAAGACTTTGGAAAATCTTCGGCTAAGCCCCCGGGCTCTGGTCCAAATAGCGACGACTAAAAAAAGGGGGAGAGATAGCGTCGATCCTCTCGAAACAGATTTTTCCTTTTGTATTCTTGTTTTCCGCTACAACGGTGGAAAAGTAACTCCAAAAACAAAAGTTACGCTCTTTCACGATGAAAAATGTGCTGCATAATAGACGAGGAAAGATATTTTACGAGAGCTTTCTTCTCCCTCTCCCTCTATCTCTCTCTCCCTCACTCTTTCTCTCTCTCTCTCTCTCTCTCTCTCTCTCTCTCTCTCTCTCTCTCTCTCTCTTTAAGTATTACACAGTCGAATGGCAAGAGCTTTGCTGACTTGTTGGAATTAGCATTGAGGGATTTTTATTTCTCGCAAAGAAAAAAAAACGACTACTTTTCGAAAGAGGATATATATTACCGTTGGTATTTTTACAAATCCGATAACCCTCTGGTATCGTCTAGTTGACACTGAGCCACAATGTTTCCTGAGCAAGTATCATTGGCATATGAATTAAATGATTTTTTTGTCGCATCAATGAGCCTTGCTCGGATTGAACACAATTTTTCGTTAAGCAAAACCCATTTGGTTGATTCGGAAATTACACCCGATAAATGAAATGCAGTAAAAATAATGAAGTAGGTTCTAGTAAATTATCGTTTTCTTCAAAAAATTTTTGTACAGCTAATGAGAATAATTTTGAATGAAATAAATTCAATTTTAAAATCTTTTCAACCGAAATTAATTGCGAAAAACGTTTTTTTAAATACAAATACTGTTTCTATTTTTCTAATATTTCTTTTTTATTTTTTTAATAAATAATCCATTTGTTGTATATACATGGAAAATATCATAAATATATTTTGTCATATAAATTTTGCACAGGTCAAAGTACAATTTTCAAATTCCGGAATAAGCCAATAAATGAAGGATAATAATATGAAAATAAAGATTCTGAGGAATGATTTCTTTTGTTATTGAAATAATGTTTCGAACTTGCTGGATAAATGGCTTTTTATCAGTGCACAAAAAATAAGTTATATATATATCGCTTATACTCTGATGAATCGAGAATACAGACGCATCTAGTGTGTTCTATTAATATCTATTATCTTGGTCGGAAGTGGAGGATAACGAGAGGGACGCTATTGCGCCCAGGATGACATCACTGCCGGTCAACTACAAGTATTTCGCATTAGGCGGAAGGGAGAAAAGGGAAGGAAAATGCACCCTCCCACACATACGCATATACATATACACTGTTCCCTCGTTTGTCTGCTGGTGCGCTAATTGATTGGATTAAAAAGACGTTTGGACAAATTGTTCGAAGCCCATTCAAAGTGCCTCGAATATTCGTGAGCCACCAGCTACGAAGAGAGAGAGAGAGAGAGCGAGAGAGAGAGAAAGAGAGAGAGAGAGAGAAACAGAGAAAGAGCTTTATAAAGTGGATTCTTCGATCTTTGGTATGTATTATCGTTTATATGTATATACATATATATTTTTTTAACTCTACAACGCGAGATAGAACTAATTATTTGAGCGTGGCGTATTAATTTGGACGCGTGCGAGAGCTCCGAGAAGCGGTAAAACTGATGATGACGAGGCTCGCGTGTTTCGGAGCGATCGTTGATGATTCTGCGGGTCCCCGATTATATGATACGTGTATTTGATATATATGAAAAAAATGAGCATGGGAACCGTTTGTTCTGACAAGAATTTTCTATGTGCTTGCCATTTTATTTATTTATTTATATACCCACTATAGTTTCAATTAAATTAAAAGACTTTGGAGAAAATGAAAATATTCTATGCACAAGAATTATTCTATTATCGTTGAATGTTGTAAATTTTGTTTGACGATGCCCACGACTCATCCTTAAATCCTTTTCTTTCGACAATTTGTGCCCATCCATGCATTCGACAAATTGGCAAATGGTAAAAAGAATTGTACTTGCTTCAAAAGTCACCCCTAAAAATCACATGAAACAAACAAAAGTTACGACGAAAGATCTAATGATCTCATGAACTATAAATACTACAACTACTGATATTATTATTGTTCATTATATTATTGTTTCGATAGGAATTCTTAATAATGAATTATGTTGATAACCGTATGTTTTTTAAATAATCAATATACCGGGGATGATATATATCGAAAGAAAATCAGTAATTCCTTGTCTGTGTTTCGTCGAGTCTTTTCGTCATTTCTTATACGCTTGTCTAACTCTCTGCCTGCTATCGAACGACAAAAGAATTAAGCAAACGAGCTGAAAGAGAAAAATCGCCGAGAAAAATCATTCCAATGTTGGTAATATGCTACATTTTGCTGAGGTGGATTTGAGAAAGCAAGAGTGAGAAAAAAGTGAGAGAGAGAGAGAGAGAGAACGAGGGAAGATTCATCGAGAGAGTCGGTATGCTTTCCTTTGAAAAGTTGCAACTCCCGAACAATCGTTTCCCCGCTGGTATGAATTTTGGAAAACAGTGTGTAGCCCCCGTTGGAGATCCCGCAGTGGTCCTTTTGTCCACCTGTCACCGAGAAACTGCCGGAGGCCTTTATTTTCTCTCTCTCTTTCTCTCTCTCTCTCTCTCTCTCTCTCTCATATTCTAGCTGAAACTTGAAATATCGAAAAATCACGAATCGTCGACTCAACCCCCAAGCCAACCCTCGTCACACCGTCTCCCCCTCCCTCTTCACCGTGAAACTATGAAAAATTCGTTTTTCCAAATGGCAATTCGGCGCTAAACCAAAAAGTCACAGAGGCTTTACTGGTATTCGATGCAATTTTTTTTCTCGATACTCCGTTGCTTACTTTATTATTAATTAAGCAAAGTCTATAGTGGATTTTGATTGAATATACTACAAATTTTCAATGTCTTGATTATCGTAAAAAAAATCATTTGTATCATTACACCTCGCGGTTGCAATTTCACTTCTGTGTGACGAAAAGCTTATAGACAATAAATATGGTGAGTGTTGGATTTTTGTGCATCAGCTGAAATGTTAAAAAAAAAAAAATTTCGGAGACCAATTTCAAGCTAATTCAACCCACAAGTAGAGTGACATTTAAAAAAAATCGCTCGAATCTATAAAATTATTATTTCTTTCAATAATTATCATTGACATTGTCATTCTCAATTGAACAGATAATTTTTGTCGAGTCTTCAAGTTAATGGAGACGTCAAGTGAAAAGTAGGGTGGAATTTTCATAAAGATAGCTCAACACATTTATGAGAAGTCAAAAAATTCACCATCATCCTTTCGTTGATCCATCATATCCTATATTATTATTATTATTATTATTATTATTATTATTATTATTTAGATTATTCTTATTATTCTTGTGACTATTATTATTCTTAATGGAGCAGACTTAATCGGGGTCTCGTATCCTTGGGGATGAAAGGGGATATCGTAAAAGGGGATAGAAATCTAGAAAAGGGCAAGGAGAAGAGACACCCAACAATGGGGCCCAATAGTCTGGTGGATAGCCGCAGGCATTGATAGAAAACAGCCGTGTCATCTTCTAGCGGCGTGATACACCCCATTGTGGCTCCACGCGCGAGCGACTATAGGGCAGTTGGCATCGTTCTCTGCAACCACCCCCCCCCCCCCCCCCCCCCCCAATATCTTTTCATTAGACTTCCTTTCGGATATCTCATCAGGGTCAAATCAGTAGAGGCTCCGAGATTTTACGTAAAAGAAAAATGCTTTTGAGTAATTATGCATAATTTAAAGGAGCTACGGATTTGGAGATTATTCCAGAAATTCATGGACGCATTGATAATTATTTGACAATTTTTCATAATTTTTTTCCTATAATAAAGTATGCTCGTCGATCATTATGTAAAATTATTCCATGTAAAATGAGACCTTTGACGAAAAGATCCTCATTTGGAAGACAATATTAATTAAAAGAATAAAAAGAACATTGTTCGGAAATACTTTCAAGCTGAAAAAGTGGATTGAGGAAGGAAAAAATAATTGCTTGCCCCTAATAATATCGAAATTGCTCAAACATGAAATAGCATCTCACTAGTCAAAGTGATGCTCTTTGAACGAACGAAACATTCACTCGAATATATATGTTGCAAAATTTTAGCAATTCAAAGAAGAAACAATCGTCACTTCATCAGTGTCAAGCGTTCACCTGACTCAGGTATAATGCTATTTAATATTTCAGCAATGCGTATCAATCTCTGTAGGCATATAATATATCGTATCCGTTAAAAGTTAAATTTTTTTTACTTCGAAGTGATTGCAAATGTGGAAGAAATTTACAACGTCGGGGACGTAATGATATTTTCAAGAGAAAACGTTTCCATTGTATTTCGATGAAAATTAATTATTAAATCGTCATTTATCTAATCAAAGTACATCGTAAGAATAAGAAAAAAAAAACATAGCAATTGTACTGTAGGATAAACGAGTCCTCTTGTTCGTCACGATGTCTACATTACTATGGTATTGCAGTTTACAAATGTATAATAATATACATGTGAGAACAAAAATCTGAGAAGCCGGGCCCGCGAGCCAACGAAAGCGAGCCACGTTGCTCGTTCATCCTTCCCTCCTTTCTCTCGCCCTTGTAATTAGAAATTTATGCACTAGTTCGAACGTCGTGTTATTCAAATGGGCCAAAGAGGGTTAAGCCCAATACTTAAAATAAAAACCTCGTCGAAAATATCCCTGCACTTCCCCCCCCCCCTCATACGCTCTCTCTCTCTCTCTCTCTCTCTCTCTCTCTCTCTCTCTCTCTCTCTCTCTCTCAATCTCTCTTGACAACGAAAATATCATACAATCCACGAGCATGTTATAACCTAAATATCGCATAAATTCTGCGTGTATGTGTGTAGGTGAATGCTTGTTAACTCGAAAAGTTTTCGGGATCATTAATGAAACATTGACTATTTATACATTATCGTGAATTTAAATCTCTTGCGGTATTTAACCAAGAGACTCGTGATGTCTGTTTCCCATTTGTCAGCTATAAAACATTACGAATAAGTACATGAAAAGAGAGACAAAGAGAAGGAGAGAGAGAGAGAGAGAGAGAGAGAGAGAGAGAGAGAGAGAGAGAGAGAGAGAGTGGGAGGGAGGTGGAGAGAAAAATAACTTGATCCATATTTTTAGTCTAAGCTTTTTTTCTAAATCAATAAAATTTCCATTAATTAATTATTCAATTAATTAATTATTAATTTTTTTTAGTTTCAAGTAATCGTGAACTAAGTTTTTGGATTATCTTTGTTCCAATGCAGGAAAAAATAATTATTTGAAATTATTTTTTTTAACTTTAACGCAAATTCAAGAAAAATATATGCCACAACTGGCTAAAGAAAAACAAATCATTTGCAGTGAAAAACCCCGCGTGCATATGAATATATATATATATATATATATATAAATATATTTTGGATACAGACACCATGCACCCTTGCGCAAAACGGGCGCTTCTCAACACTGAGTTACAAGCCAAGATAACGCGGATAAAAATCAAGACGGGCATATATGCGTGCCGCACGAGAGTTTGTTATGCACACGCTTCATATAGCTCTCGCAGCTCTGAACTGAATCTTGTTTCAACTATAAGCAAGAGCATAACGAGTGTATATGGTGTGTGTCTTACACACAATGCACCTTGAGCCAGTCTTGTTATACCAAATAGCCATACATGTCGTATCTTATACCGCGCATATCGGACATTCCAGACTAAATCGACGAGTCGGTGATTCTCAATATTCTAAATTTTTTACCTCCTTCAAGAGGAAGCGTTTTGATGGAAAATAAAAAAAACGTTTTTTTTCTGATCCTCATTGTCAAAGTCGTCCAAATATGTTGGAAAGTCGATGAATCGCGTTTAGAAAAAAAAAAAAAAAAATGGCGGACGTGTGGCAAATTCAAACGACCATAAATCGAGAATGCCTCTATCCACAGAGCTGCTATTTCGCTTTAAAGTGGTTCATTGCTTTTAGTCATAAAAAAAATTATGATAGGGCTCATATTTCGAGGCATTTACAATTTATCGAAAAAAGTGTGTGCTGTTTTACGCTTTTTGTTTTTAATTCTACTATATCGATCCAAAATTCATTTTACAATCATCAAATGACGTGCAGATATCGGAAAAAAATGAGAAAACTCAGAAATCTTTATTTTCCCATACGAGGACCCCTGCCGATTCGGCCTGAGTCGTCCTGTACATAGATTTATCTCGATCAATGACATGCAAAAGGGCGTAAGCACCACATTGCTCACTGACTTATGTGTTGCGGTTGTGTCCTTTAGATTTCCCAGCAATCGATGCAGAGAGCGTGGCTCGTGGCGCGAATATGGAGATTTAATTAACGCGATTTATGACACTCGAAGGCCTCTGAGGCCCACGCCATGAATATATATATATATATACATATATATACCTCGTCAATTGTGGCGACAGAATCGGAGACACACAATACCGAAGTAAATTAACGCGGTGCGAACTCCTCGTCGTGCAGTCACGAGCACGAGATTAGATAACCTTTTCGCGAACCCCACCGAGAGCATGATATATATTTATTGATGTATACATACATACATAGTTAAGTAGATTCAGAATGTATTTTATCTGGCCATTATAATTTCATACAATTAATTTTCATGCCCGAGGATATTACATACTCTTTATCGTTTCTCACATACTTACACTCGTAATAATTTGTTTTTTTTTTAATTTCCCTCAATCTCTCGTCTCTATATATCCATATTTTTTTTTTATTTTATTTTTTTTTTAAAGACAGATCTTATATAGTGTACGTACGTGGGCAAGTGCATGCAAATATTTGCAAATGGACGAGAGAAAGAGCGAGAGAGAGAGAGAGAGAGAGAGAGAGAGAGAGAGAGAGAGAGAGAGAGAGAGAGAGAGAGAGAGAACTATAGCGTAGTTCGAGCTTTTGTATATATGATATATGGGGTGCGAAGTATTGCCCTTTCTCTCTATGACTATCGCTGCACACTGGACACTTTGTCTATGGTGTGCAACGAGATTTTCTCATCTTGCGAAACAATTGCACCGCACCGGGCTTGCTGCACACACATTCGAGGATTTTATCGTTTTCTCGCACTCTCTTGGCTCTTTCGACGATCTGCTTCAACGTACATGCAACGCGGGGTGCGAAAAAGAAGATTGGTATCGGCCCCCGTGACCGTAAACTCGTCGAGGTTGTGTTCCATACACACTATTTAGTACGTACATACAGTGTAGTACAAACGCACACGCACACACACACACACACACACACACACACACACACACCCACACACACACACACACACACACATGCGTGTATACATATAAGTGTATGGATTTAATGGGTGCAGAACTATAGCTATATAGACGACATTTCCGTACGGTGGGAGAGCCGACAGCTTGACAAATTACCCCTTGATTCACGTTTTCGCTAAAATCAATCATCGGTAGAGACAGCAGTCATCTCCATCTCTCTTTCTCTCTCTTTCTCTTTCTCTCCGTCTCTCTTTCTCCTGGTAATGCCCGGTACGCACACATAAAACCTCCCCCAACGTCCCACGTAAAAAGCACCTCGCGATCTCGTGGCAAGGCAACCCGTTCACGTGATTTTTCCTCTTTTGAGTAGACTCTTTGTGCACTAACGAAACAAAAAAATACGCCGAGACGATATTGAAAATGATTCGCTTGTGATTCTAGGATTTTTCAGGAAGAGAGAAATTTCTCAAGGGTTGCAACAAGGATCTCTTGATCATCAGAACCGTTTCCTGTAACTTTTGTGCAGATGCCAAAATTATCCAAACGTTCTTTGAAAACCCGCTGTTTATTTCAAACAAGATTTTCGAGAGTTCAACGGAGAATTTCTGCTTCAAGAAAAATTGGTAAAGATTCATTGTGACGAAAAAAAGGCATAACATTTTATTTTCGTCTCAAGCACCCAATGTGATATTAAACGTTAAAGAAAATAAACTTTGAGCACGGTTTATATGTCGCGAAATATTGTGAAAAGTGGCGCTTCGTATAATACGAAAAAATGATTTTTTTTTTATCACAAACGTACGTCGAGTTTGTGCATTGAAAGTTTAGTAGATATAAGGTCTTTGCATCAGCCGCACGAGTGACGACGAATGAATGGCCAGCGAAAAAAAAAAAAAAAAAAAACTTACCGGCCGCCATTTCCCGGGATACACGGAATTTGCTGGTGGCTAAAACCTCAGGTATGAAAACGTGCTGGTCGCGGTATATATATACTTCATCCCGCGTGAGATTTGAGGAAGCAAAATAAATATTTGAAAGAAAGCCAAAAGCGAAACGAAGAGATGAAATCGCGTTTACGACATGGACGCGACAACAATTTCGCGGTGACGATGAGACTCCTCGGATGTAAACCCGGTGCTCGAGTCTCCCTTATTAATACGTATTACGTTTTACGAAGGCGGGGTTGGTTTTCTTTCTCTCTTTTTTTTTTCTCCAGTGATCTCATAAATACGTGGTTCTTATGGCGAGTGAGGGGTTCACCGGTGCGACGTATTATAGACACCGATGCGCATGGGGACAGGCACGACTGATGTAAAGTGCTCGAAGAGGAAGAAAAAAAAAAAAAAAGAAGACGAAAAAAAAACCATCGGTGACACTAAAATCTCGAGTTTACACCCATAACCAACGTTTACGGTCTCTTTGTCCACGACCCCCGAAAAACCGCCATTGATGTCTCTGTTATCCCAATTAGGGCCTCGTAAAAATGCCTTTTCTCTCTCGGTTTTTCTTCCACCGCACCTTTCCGTTCACATTTTCTTCTTTTTTTTTTGTTTCTTCTCTCAATCTTTTTTTTCCCCGCGGTCTTTTTCCCCATTTACAATTCCTTTATAATATGTCGTCAGCTCTCCGTGACAATACCACAAGGATATTTCTACTGGTTGCATCGTCAAGACCGCGTCACGCAGAGCTGCGAGTCTGTGAAAAAAATGTTATCTTAATTCTGCTTAACATTATTTTTGTTGTTGTTTAAAAAATATAACAACAGTTCGAAAAACTGGTCGTGAGTTTTTTTTTACAGATGCGCCTTAGTGCCAATAAAAACGAGAAATCTTTCAAAAAATCGGTTTGTTTCATGAGTTATGATGAATAGTGATCTCTCCCCCCCCCCCCCCCCCTTACTGACAGCAGGTGACGCGCATCAGCGATATATTGCCTCGGTAGAAAAGTATACACGTGACGAATCGGGACAGCTCGCGGAACCCCATGGGGTGTCTCATTTTATCGACGCTAAACGCGCGTGTACGCACCCGTCGTCCGTAGCCAAGAAACAAGATCTCATCTAGATAAGAAACGGTATGCCCTTCTCGTGCTCGTGACTCTCTATCTCTTCCTCTCTCTCTCTCTCTCTCTCTCTCTCTCTCTCAAATATTTCCGTATGATCCGTATGATGGCCACGCATCATTAGCCGAAACACTGTGTGAGAAAGTCGTGGCGCTCGCGCGGTAAAAAGGAAAAAAAAAAAAAAAAAACGGAAAAAGAATAAAAATAAACGTGAAGAAAGGTAAACCGTATGAGCGACGAAGGGCTCGAGTCACCCTGCGAGATTCAATTTTCCTTTTTTTCTCTCGCTCGTGATCCTTCCAATCCTGTCGATCTTTTTCAGAGTGCATCCGAGAAGACGGATGATGCACGAAGTGAGAAGTACAATATGGTTGCTCGTATACATGCCCACATATATAAGTTGAAAATCGTTTTACACCTCTAATTAACTAAAGTAATGAAATCCTCGATAGTTCTCCTGCTATTTTTTATTTTTCGAATCTTCCGAGGCGACCCCAATAATCTTTTTGTCTCTCGAACGCGCCCGCTCGTTTGCCGATGTGGCGAAAGTGACTCGGTGGTTTTGGGAAAATGTGAAGGGGGAAAAAAAAAAAAAATCAGAATTCTCGTGATGCGCGTTCAAGTCCGGACGACTCTGCGGAAAAAGGTGCGGTTGTTATTAGTGCGCTCCTGATGATCCTTCGTGTCTACAAAATGAATGATTATGCCGTCGATTTGTGAAAAATTTGGCCCGCAAACATCCTCATCAGGATCTCATGAATCATGCATTTTTTAACTAAAGCTATACTCCTTGCTTAGGTTTATAATACTTGTACTTTTCATAGGACTTCAATTTTTATCATTATCCCGAAGTCATGAATTGGTCACGGCCATTGGCTCATCATTATGACGTAGGATATACATATCTATATGAATAGAGAAATTGCCGATTCGTTTGCTGTTATAATGTCAAATGGCATTTGAGGCACTCGGTGATATTGCAATTTTATATGCGGGATCGGCAGAATTTCCCATATATCACGAACTTCATGATTCGAAAAACCTATTTGGGGAATTTTGAAATTTTCTAGAGAATTCCGAGGCTATATCCAGTGTTAAAAGACCAGCGTATTGAAAAAAGAAAAAAGAAAATTCCAACAGGAAGTCCTGGAACGCAATGAAACTCTACTCTGTAGAATCTACAATGCAAAATATATTATTTATGTGAATAAATATTTATATCTATATATGTAAGAGGCATGTGCTTTGCGGCACGTTCGAGATTTTATCCCATTTTGGATGGTATAGGCGTCGTCCATATGACGTTACGAGAGACTCCCTCGATATATGTGTGTGCAATGCCATATAACCAAGAGAGAATATTACAGCCTTGACAAATTGCCGCTTCGAAGGTTCCAAGACCCGGGCAGCGAGAAAAGGAGCAGACTGCGCGTGAGATAGAGCATGGTAATTACGGGGGAAGAGGCTGAAAGGTGGATATGCATATACATATACGTTAGTCGATGTAACGTCTCTCGTATAACCGAGAAAAACTACTCTCCCAAGGTATACAACAAAGTGCAGATACATGTCTATAGGTAACTCGAATATATTCGATTCCATTGCAATATAAATCTGATTGGTCCGATTCCAATAATCGACAACTTCTTTGAAATATCCTCGCGAAGAAAAGTCCTTCTCACAAAATGCGGTGAGATCGAACTCCGTTCGTCTCAGCAGTCTACGAAGAGATTCAGATATTCCACACCAATCGAATTTTCAACTTTGAGGTTTTACTTTGATTTGGTTGCTCATTTTTTTTTTTCGATTCCTCAGGATCCAATGAGGATTCAAGAATTTTCTTTACACTTTTATCTGACGTAAATTTCGAGGATACGAATTTTTGAGGAATTTCGTCGATCGGCATTCGCAGTCGGCTGTAACTTTGAATTGCCAAAAAATATTGAAGATGAAAAAAATTGAAATTTGAGGTTTCACAAAAAATTACATTTATTTCCATTTGAAATAAATTTGAGCCTAAAATTTATTTGACTCGCACAAAATATTGAACTCAATCGACCAATTCCATTTTATTCGGTATACTCTTTAAGGAGGTACGACTAGTTCTTTGGAGTCAAAAAAAAGTCTAAATTTATTTTACCCACAGTTCTTCTGATTTATGTTTATTTGCGTTGATTATTCATATTATCGATTATAATGTGAAAAATTTTGTGGTAAATGATTAATTTATTGCGCATGAACTAATAAAAACTGAAAAATTAGATTGTCAACGACTCGATAGTAGTCTCCATCATAATAATAATGACATGTCTACCACAAAAACGGACTAAAAAACATTTTTAAAAATCAGCCGAAAACCTATTAAAATAGACTTGAATTACCTCAGTGGAATTAATACGATCGGCAGAATGATAATTATACATATAATTGATACGTGATAAATAATAAAACTCCATAAATAACATGATGGAATTTGAAGTAAACACTTGGCAACGTCGCATTGGCGATGCTATAAGTTGGTATACGTGACCAACGAAGATGACTCTTCCTCGTTGCCAATATCAAAACAAAGCTAGGTTATGTTCGCCGAAACCCATCAGCTGTTACTCGCGACGTTGCTAAGCTGTGGGTGCTATTTGATCGTTCTGACCATTTACAACCGGAAATTGAAACTTTTTTATGATGTAGTGCCAGAACTACACGGTGAAGAGTAATTTTTCAATTTTTTACAATATCTATTATATCTAATCTATCAAGTTTCAGTTTTTCAACGGGTGTAGTTGGATACGTGAGCAGCAAAACCGTGATCACAGCACTTCCGGTTAACCGTCTCCATAAGACGACGTGCTTTAGTAACTCAAACTGCTCAACTTTGCAATTTTATTACGAATAAACTAAACGGTCAATATAGCTCAAATTTTGGCAATAGGCGCATAAAGTATTCGGCAAAAACATATAAAAAATTCAAGTCCGTCAGTTGGATTCTTCATACTAGTCGTACCTCCTTAATGTCTCTCGAATTACCGTGGAAAAAAAAAATTTCTACTCGTTCGATCAATCTCCATAGAAATTACGAAAAAAAAAAAAAAAAAAAATATTTCGCCGCGCTATCATGCCCAATTGCTCTACTTTCTCCGCGCGCGCACTAATATTCTCCATTCTGTAAAATGCACTCTCGTGAATTAATCACCATCAGGGTGCTCTGTATATGGATTAGTATCGAAAGGTTCACGGGGAGTTCGTGCGAGTCTCTCTGTCTCTCTCTCTCTAGACATTATATATATATCAACTTTCGAAAGCTGTCCGCGTATGTAATCGTCGAAACGATTACAGTCATGCTGCTTCGCGCTCGCGGGATAGCGTTTCTTCGAATTCGATTAAATACTCTCTTGAAGAACATACACTCACGGTGTATTAGCTTTGATATATGTAGGCTGCTCGCATATATAATGTGACCGGGAGTTTTCGTTTCTTCTCATTTTGCTATTATCCACAGTATTATAAATATGTTACAGAGTAGTTGGTGTAGATTTGGACCACTTGAATATCTCAGGTTCTCAGATGCGTATATCGAACTTGTGGCTGCGTACGTAAAGAAATTTCCGCTACAGCTTCTAACTGGTATGCTCAAAATCCTGGTCATTTGGGTAAAACATCGGAAAATTTGATCCGATTGATTGAAAAAGTTTTTAAGGTCCTTTTTTCCATTCAGCTACAGTAATTTCATGGTTAACGCCGATTGAGAGAATTTCGTATGCAACGGTGGAAAGAAATCTGAATAAAATGAATGCTACATTGCTGTGAAATACTGTCGAGTGCAATGGAAGAAAATTAAAAGGTGCAATGAATCAAATTTGAGCCTTCACGGAATGTGCACATTGAAAATCAGCGACGAATCAAGGTAGATTTATTGCCGTGATACCGTGAAGCAGTTTTAACTGTGATATGTCTATTTTGCTGTATATTCAAGCTACAATAATGACGGACGTGTGTTGGTGAAATTTAAAGTTCAGTTATCGGATGTTGAAAAGAGAGATTTGACGTTGAAAATCGGCGTTTTCATTTTAGGACTGGCACTTGTGATAGAAGCATAAAATAGCGTTTATAAACTTGGCAATTAAATTATCTAATTGTCTTAAATTTTTTTGCGCGAGAATATACATTGAAATTGAAAGGTTGGTCCAAATTTACACCGATTCTCATGTATACGTGAACATGTATCGGCTATACATTCTCTGGTGTATCGATTGCAAGGTGTTCAAGGGGTATCGAGACGTGGAAATTGCCGGGGTTCGCATATCTCGCACGCCAAGCTTAGAAACGTACAAATATATATGTGTGTGTAGGATTGGAAATGCGCGGGACGATTTTCTCCCTCGATCTACTCGGAGGCGGAGGCGTTGTTTGCCCGACGAGCGGACCCTGTGGTCGTATCCTGCTGCCTTCCACGGTGCTATCCATGTATGTATATATAGCTAAGAGTCAAAAGGATGTATCACACATATTTTTGGGCTTAAATCGATGTGACATAAGTCCTTTTGACTTTTAGCAGACGATATATATATATGTGCGTGTGTGTGTGTGTGTGTGCCGTATTATATATATTACGGTGCACGAGGCTGCATTGAACTGGTAGAAAAAGAAGAAAGAACAAAAGTGTAAGGAGCCCAAAGGGAAGGGGGCAAACGGAATTGCCCGCTCGCCTTCCCCCCGCGGGATACGCGATGCCCGAGGTAGTGTTCTTCGCGTATCACACGAGAGTGTGTATGTACGTGACCTCGTAAGACGTCGTGGCTACCACGCTTTGGATCGTTCGCAGCATCCAATATATCTTGTCTCGTTCCTTTCGCTCTTCATCTCGTCTCTCTTCCGGGAGCTTCTCGAATTCAATCGGAAATTTTTCGTGCAAAAGATTTATCTGAGTGCATTTCTTTCTCTTGCATCTCACTTTTGGCTATTCTTCTAATGGGTTACCGAAGACAATTAAAAATACGCGAAAATTGTATAAAAAAGAAACGGGAATACCGGAATTATAATGAGACTGGAATTATCATGAGATTGTATTAAAAAAATTTTTTTTTTTCCAATTGTACAAACGATTGTACAGAAAAATATCAGTTATTCTGGAATTAAAGTTGACGCTTCGCCAACGCTCCGGTAGATGGCTTCTTACGAGAACTCTCTCGCAGGCAAGAAGCTCCGCCCAAAAGTATAAGTTATAAGATTCCCGTTGTTCACACCACTCGTGTCCCTTAGTCTTGCCCACAACTACGGATCGTGATAGGGAGCATTCTGAAATACCTGACGATCTTTTAATT
Source organism: Rhorus exstirpatorius (assembly GCA_963564615.1). Taxonomy (NCBI): domain Eukaryota; kingdom Metazoa; phylum Arthropoda; class Insecta; order Hymenoptera; family Ichneumonidae; genus Rhorus; species Rhorus exstirpatorius. Next base: position 14,374,008 of record OY751321.1, read on the forward strand.
TCTTCTTGAATGTGGTATCGAAATCGGGAATCTCGGAATTGCAAAGAAGAAGAAGAAATAAAATGAATCCAAGCGATCAACGCAACTCGAGATATTCGACATTCAAATAAATACAATTTCTTAATCCACATTACGATTTTTGAGATCGCTTTTTTTCTTATTCAAAAAACGTTTTAATGTAACTGTGTATATACAATAAGTTATCTTTTGGTACAGGGATACTTCTGCTGGGCCATTAGCAGCCCTAATTTATGCATCATACCCCATCGCTTACAGGGTGAGTTTTGTCTCGCACAACCCTTTCTTCATCCATCGCATCTCAGCCCGAGAAGTTTTCTTAAGATTTCTTATCCCATCGTTCCATCCCCCATGCTTCTTTCGCTTCCACTCATCACGTCTTAATTACGACTTTCACTATATTATACATCTATATAAATATCCACGAGGGACACCGTGCTCTTTCCGCGCGTAATATGGAAAACGATCTTGGATATCTCTCTTCCATCTTTTTCTCCCTCGCTTGCATTTCCCATAGCCAGAATTATCCCTCTTCTCCTCAACCCACTTCGTCGCACGAAATTTCATTCCCTCGCAAATGAATTTTGTACAACCACGCACAGAACGAGACCGGTTTAGATACAATAAAACGGAAGGTCTCGTCGCGCAAAAGGGATCCAGAGGGACAAAGAGTCGGTAAATTCATAAGCTACGGCCAAATGCGAGAAACCCCGTTAGAAAATTAGCTGCCGTCCGAACGATTGGAATTTCACTGGAAAAAAAGCAAACAAAAAAAAAACAAAACAACGAAACGTTGCGTCTCGGGACTCTGTGAGAGAACAACGAGAAACGTTTTGGTCCCGCAGGTAAGCGCGGTGAGTCCCAATTTTGAAAAATCTTTGGTTCGTGACCGTTCGTTGCGAAAGCCCTTCGTGCCATGCTCAAATCGTCCTTTTCGAGTGTTGCGTCTCGAGACCGTGTTTCATCCTCCTCAATCATCAGCCTTTCTAACTTCGGGGTTGGGGGGGGGGGGGGGTTAGCTGTTTCTTTTGCCAGGTGTCCGAGTTTGAGTATAGACGGAATAAGCCTTGATTTTTTCGCAATGCTGTTGTACATAATTTAAAAAAAGAATTATACGGATATGTACAAAAATGACCAAGAGGTAATTTTGAAATTGGTGGTACGAGAGTGAACGTGCTCGCGCGAAAAAATCCGCGGGGGGGGGGGGGTGGAGGATCGCGTGGCAAAGCAACGTTTGTAGCTCACCCAGAAAAAAGGAGTGAGAGAGAAAGAGAGAATGTTGTGCGGCATGAAACAAAACTGGTTGAGAGGGCTGGAGGAGCACTATAGCCGGGAGAGAGATAAGACCCTTATTTCACTGCGGGGATATACCCTCGCGAATTGGTAGAGACTTTGTTGTTTGGACGCGTAGAGCAGGGATACGAGGCTGGCAATCTATACAACTTTTGCCAAGCACGTGGATACAAACGTACATTATATATGCTCATACGTAAAATGTTCATGAGATATATATAAATACCTATAGGAGAGAAGCTAATATATATACATAGCACATTTTCTTGAGGAAGAGGGTTCCAAAGCGTGCACCCAGCACCGCTGGAAAACAAGCGAGATCGAGTAAGGAAAAAAAGGGATAGCAGAAAAAATAAATAAAAGAATTAAAAAAAAAAACGAAGTCTGTACTCACGTGGCCTAGATTTAAAGATCCTTCGTCGAAAATTGATGCACCAAAGTGCAAGCTCTCGACGTTACCAATCATGAACTCCAAAAAAACAATCCTAAAGAAGACTACAGTATAGGTATACTTGCTTATCGTACTTGCCCTAATTCAGAAATTCAGGACGTTTTTTCGAGAACGAACAACTACTCCATTACCCCCCCTCTGAACCATATACGGTCTTTTTTCTTCAGAACTTCGTTCCATTTCCTATCCTCATGGGTTCGAAAGCTCCGGGCTCCATTGAATATCAAAATTTTCGAGGCGGAATTTGGTTTACGATTATGAAGATATCCTATCAAATACTTGTGAGGTTAATTAAGCCTTAAAAAAAGAGTACACGTCAAAATGTCAACGTAATTCGAGCAATATACGTTATTGGAGATAATTCCAAGAGCCACAGGATGAAATTCTTTTGACCCATCGTTCAAAGCCTTTCGAATAAATCAATACATATACACGTACATATTATATTTTCTACGGATTATTTTCCATTCCCTTTGATTTGAGCTGAACGCACCGCTAAATACGGTCGGAATTCCTAACTGAAAAACCGTAATCCACGATTCGGTTAAATTAAATGGCGTGCTTTAAAATTCCAATTAAAAGTAGTAAACCAGCAAACTCATTTGGAGGATTTTTTTTGGAATAAGAAAAATGTGATAATTGGATCAGGCAAGTCTTTTTTAAATATTTTTAAAGTTAATCTCTCAATACTAGTGGACTTAATTTCCAGTTCAATGAATCCCGGAGCAGTGTTCGTGCGGGTTCGATCAAAACTGAACGCGAAATCACCATTTTTTTTCCGCTAGGGATGTTGTGTAAAATTTCGAATGACATTCATTGTATATGGAGTGCACTCGAGGGAGGGAGGCTCTGCCATTGTCATATATTCACCAATGAATATATCCCACGCCCATAGAAAATGTCGTACCGCGGTGTCACCAAGAACCTAATACGACCCTACGAGCCGCAGTCTTGCGTCCTTCGTCGCAAGGGAGAATCGACGATCAGCCCTTTTTTCCATGTACAACCTTTATCTATAAATATATTTTTTGTATACCTGTGTTTTGTATAGGTGGGTATACGGTACTCCACTGCAAGGGTGTATATAGGACTTACTATGTGCGTGCCAGGTGCTCGTCTCTTCTCCAGTGTGACGTCACTAATCCACCCATCGCTTCGTTTTTTTTTCTTCTTCGTCGTTTCGCTCTCCATCAAGCGGTCGCACACCGATGGGGAGTGAAAAAAAAGCAACGGGCGACGAAAGAGAGAGAGAGAGAGAGAGAGAGAGAGAGAGAGAGAGAGAGAGAGAGAGAGAGAGAGAGAGATACAACATGACGAAGAATCGAGGCTGGGCAAAAGCATTGTGTAACAGGCGGGGGATGGATGCCATGCAGCTGCTAACGAGGACGAGTTTGCCAACCTCCGTCTCATCCTATGTATGGGTATATGTACTCGTATATAGGTTCTGTAAGTATGTATACACTCCAAAATACACAATGCAGCCGTCCAACCCACCCGGATTGATCCTCGGGCCAGTGAGTCTACAGCCGAAATGGCGGTACGTGTTATTGGTTCCCCAATCGCGAGTGCCCCGACCAAATGTGTCGACAAAATTGTAAAATTTTACTTTTTCATGATGAAAGTATACAAAGGCACGGGTTTCATTGATTTTCCCGGCCTGAACGAAAGAAAAATTTAAGGGTTGCTTTGTAAATTATTTAACTTGTGCAATCAGGTTAATTTTAATTTCCATTTGCGAACACTCAGTGTGTCAACGTTGAAATTGGACAATTTTTGATTGAAGACACTTTTTGGGGCTGTTCAGTCGTCAATGGTGCGCGTGCAAATGATAAATTATGAACTCAGATGCTGTTATCAAACAGCCTGGAAGTTTGCAACGTTGCTCCAATGGAATAGTTGCGAAGTCATTGATGGCTGTCGATAAAAAAAATTGAACCAATCGTTCGTACACTTTTTGAGCCACCAATGAAATATATAATTAATTCAACTAAGGCTTAATTGGTTTAAGGATGTATATAGCTTATTCAATCGACGTTCGGTCGACTATATATTTCATTGGCTGGCCGTGATTCTAGATTCAGTTAATTTTACAATGCCTTTCTCTCGTGTAAAATATAAAAGAAATATTTCGGCTGATAGTGACCCTTCTGCAGAGTCAGGAAAAAAATTATAATTATTTTTGGTGACCTTTTGTGGGGAAAGAAAAATTTTCGGTACTTACAATCTAGGTCAAGTAATTTCGGTACCATCTGCGATACATCCGAAGACGTGGAAAAACGATTGACCAACAGAATTTATATTTATTTTTGGAAAAAGTAAGTTAGCTATTCATTGAGAAAGCAACGAACAGCATGATATCCATAATTTCGTTGGAGCATTGTTGATAACATCCATGTAATAATTTTAAGAACGTTTTATAGATTTGTTGGATTAGTACAAAATAAATTAAATTAATTGTAAATCTATGATCCTATACTATCGGTATAAATTTTTGTTGCTCCATTCCTTTGACGGGTAGAACGATCTTTCTACACACGGAGCACGGAGAGAAAAGTCTTGGAAAAATTACCGTGCTTGCCACTGTAAAAGGGGGGCAAGCATGGTACTTTTTCTAGGACTTTTCTCTCCGTGTGTTCAATTTGGGAACAATCATAGTATATATTTTGTAAAAGCTGTTAAAAGAAATAGTAAAACTTGCAATAATACCCAATTAACATACTGTCTTACTCGGTCTGTCCTTTTTTATGACGAGCAAAAAGCTTCTAAACAATACATACATATTTTTTGCGTACCATACGTGAAAGCTTCCCATCAACTGGGCATCAGCTATGGAAAAGTCGTATGCAATGGCGATATATATTTAGCACGACTCATAGGCCTGTCAGCTCTCATTCTGTGCATCATACACACGAAACGTATATATCACGACTGTTAGAGCTGCTCAAACCCATATGAGAGTCTCTCAGCGTCATAACGCATGGTCTGTGCTTTCGTCAGATTGGGGAGAGACGCTTCCCCAGTCTCTCTCTTTCTCTCTCTCTCTCTCTCTCTCTCTCGTTCACTTTGCTATATTGTTTTCCTTTTGGATTTTATCGTCCCGAATTACACGCTCTCTCGTGGATAAGCCCAGGAATATTGGATGTAACGCCATCATGACAGCGCGATGGGACGTTCCTAGTACTGGAGGGATTGTTCACCATATAATGCACGCGTATATACATCCTCATACCGCATATATACATAGGGTGGGTGGATGGCAGAATCTGCGGCAGTGTAATGGGGTGAAGCATGTATGCGATGAGTGGAGGGACACCGGGGTTAGAAAAGGAAAAACTAAAGACAGAGAAAATCCATAGGGGGTTGATTCTCTCTCTCTCTCTCTCTCTCTCTCTCTCTCTCGCTCTCTCTCTCTCTCTCTTTAATGAAAGAGAAGAGCTCTGAGCTCCCACTCAGCTACTTCTCATCTGTCTGGTTTCCCATGCGGAATAAAATATCGCTAATCACTTCATATCCAGGCACGTAAGTACCTTTGGCCATCGACAGGCGGGACGAACTACGATACGCAGAGGACATGTATATGTGTAACCTGAAATATACAAACATCGATTGCTGAGCCTACAAAAGGGCTTCAGCGTCACGATTTAACGCGGAAAGTGATGTGATTCGTGCCCTTTCACCTGGGCTGCAATCGATATATATATATATACAGAGTCCTGGTACAACCCTCTCCGTCAAGTTGGCTCGCTCGTACGTTCATACAATATCGCTCGTACGTGTATACGCATCTGCGTACACATAGCACAGAAGAAAAAAGAATAAAAAAAAATAAAACTCAGTTATTGACATATCTGCGTCTTTTTCTTCGCAAGACAATTCTACTGCCGAGAGAGAGTGCCAAACACTGGGGACTATGACCAATAAGTGTACCGAATCGTTCTGCAGTAATATGGTGTCCCGCATGGACGGAAAAAGGGTCTAAAAGGCATATGGACGAAGTATATGTTGCATACAGAGACCTCTTGGCTCTTTTTCTCGTTTTATTCTCTCTCTACCATACTTTCTCGCTTCGTTTCTGCACCCCTCGCGAACCACCCCAGAACAGCAGCAACAGCACAGAGAGAGCCAACGGTCGCAATAAACTCGACTTTATTAATTCATGCCGGCGACTCCCCGGCTATATCGAGGTCCTATAGAGTTGTGTAGACTATTTGTACCCACTGCGAGAATTTTTTTTTTTTTTTTTTTCAAACAGGACTCTCCTTTCTCTCTCTTTCGTGCTGCCTTTGTGGCGGAGTGTGCACCACAAATGGCAACCTTTATATCGTGTGAGAGTCGTATAGTTGAAGAGAGCGAGATGAGGTGGCACAGTGCAATGTCGATTGCTACTGGCCCGTCAGAATGGCGCTTGACTTTTCCCGCTGATGAGAACACACGTGCGCGCGCGGGTGGAATAATAATAATTGGCTGATGGCTTTTGAAATTATTTTGTTGCAAAGAATTTTTCATTGATAGCTCTTGTCGATGGACATGACTCCAAGGGTGTACACTTTTATTGCGATAATTATTTTTCAATTTTATTATTTTTTGATCCTACAGTTTTCCTTTTTCAACGGTAAATATTGACGTGGTTAATCGTGAGTGTTTAAAAGAAAAATCACAAACAGCAAGAGAATTATAAAGATCAGAATTCTTATTTTCATGAAGAAAAGCACGGAAAATAGAATTTTTTTAAATCACAATAATGCTGAAATATACTCTTATTACCTTTACCCTTATATGTCTTTGTGACTTGAAACATTTTTTAAATGAATTTATAGCATCGAAAATGCATCAACAATTGTTAAAATATGGTCGAATGATTGCATACTTAAGCATATATGTACATACCTTGTCCAAATGAAACATTATTGTCATTCATAAAAATGACTTTATTTCATTTTTTAAATTATTATTCAGTTTATCGGCATTGAACTATCTTTTCAAAGTGCCAAATCATCTTGAACGGATTTTATAACAAAAATGACAATATATCTTTGAACGAAAAATTTTTCCACGTATAATTGTTTAACGAATGATTGTGACATATCAATCGTAGCAGTCCTCACGGAAGACTCATGATTCTAAATTCTCGATTATTTAAATAAAAAAAGTTACTGATATACTTTTCTAGCCATTATTAATTTTTCATCATATACTACATTAATGTTGCATAGTTTTTTGTTCAAATGTCATGTCCGTTCCCCCTTATTTTGTAAGGCAAGCGATTAATTATTTAAAAATCTTGCAAGTTTTGTATATAATAATTTAATAATCATTCACCATCAATGTGACAAAAATAATTTCGCATAGTTTTTTTTTGCCTGCATACCGTCTATCTCGATTCTCTAAAAGAGGGGGAAAAAAGAAGCAAAACGAAGAAGCCGAACACGATTATTTTTTTTTTTTTTCCAGCAAAAGTTCCCAGCACATCTTCCGTATGAAATACACGTATTTAAACCTTCACACGTCAATACATATATGTAGTAGCGTTGTGAAGAATAATATAATAAATGAAAAAAAGAAAAAGAATAATCGAGACCACTCTTGGAGCGTCCTCGATCATTTTCAATCATACACGACTGTATAATATAACGCATATAATATATGAGAAATCCAATTGGAATAGGAGTACATATATAGAAGAGCATGTATTTCCGTCAAGGACGACTGACATAAAAAAGTCCGTGATCCATTCATACCGTCATCGCGCCGTGCGGTGCGTCAATCTCTCCCGTTAGCAAGGACTCTCGTCCTCGTAGTCGCTGTTATTGTCGTCATCGTTGTCGCTGTCGTTGTCGTCGTCCCCGCGACGAACAACCCAGCAGAGGCCTCGACGTCTCTGCATTATTCTATGTATAATTTTGAGCTCAGGGTGAAAGAGCAAGGGAGAATAAGTACCAGAAAGACGAAGAAGAGGAAGAAAAAAAAAAAAAAATAATATACCTCTGTCTCTTTCACAGCTCAGGATCTCCCTCGCCGTCTATATATGGTGGCCGCTTTCGCGTTGGCTCTGTGAGCGAGACCGCGTCGAGTGAATGAAAAATTCAGTTTCGAAACGTCGCTCTGCAATATAGCCGCGTCCAACCCTTTTGTAATGGCAGTAGGGCGCCCCTGCCTAAGGTTTCGTGTCCCAGGGTCTCGTATAAACGTATCCATGAACGTATATACCTTTCCGCATGTATACGTACATATATATATATATACAACCACGAATGTATATATAAACCGTTATGGACAATGGAGAGGGCGTGTGTCTCTTCGCGTGCCCTATTTACCCAAGCGACAGCCTTACCCAACCCCCCCCCCCGAAGGGTCGCTCGAGGACTTCTCGAGGCCCACACCCGCCCCTAAATTGCCAGAGCAGTCCCCCTCAGACTCGAACGAATATATATTGGCATGGACACGAGCTCGCTGTGCTTTCCAGTGTCCCCCCACGATGCGATGATGCATTGTGGGACTTCTTCGTACACGTCACCCCTGAACAACGCCCAGCCAATCGTCGTGCACGCAACCCAAATGGCGACGATTTTACGCAAGAGAGAGAGAGAGAGAGAGAGAGAGAGAGAGAGAGAGAGAGAGAGATGAGGATGAAAAAAAAGAACGTGAACGAAGATTTGGGGTGCTCGATGAGAGCTTCTGATATTCTCGTGTGTACAAAAACCGCTCCCGAATAGATGAAGCCCAAAAATCCTGCAAACATTTTATCCGTACGCACTGTACGTACACAGCCGTCCGTATGTACGCATATATATACATCTGACGGAGTGTGTTTGTGCGTTGCGTGTAACTCATACGTATCGTAGGCTGCCCCGAAAGTTTCCTGTTCACGCTAAATCATGAACGTCGAAATACTGTATTTTCTACTTATATGGTGTAAATGTAATATGACACAGAGTACAAAAGACGTGAGCTTTTCGAAAAATTCTTCGGACTGTCAGTCCAGTCAGATTCCAAAGCCATTGCGTTTGCAGATTGCGGATTGAATACGTTTGCGATAAATCTGATAACCCAACAATTTTTAGAACAATTTTTCATTGAATCTTCTTTGAGTATTTTTTAATGAAATTTTTACTTAAATAATGTTCATATTTTTTACACCCTCGTAGATTTTCCTTCGCTTTAATTCACGACCAATGAAGATTAAAAATATCCAGTTTGGGTAAAATTCAAATTTTCCTCCGCGTACTTATGAATGTAAAGAAAAATCGGCGCTCCATTGTATATTTGTGGAATTTTTATTCAAATTGTTCCAGACATTCTCGGACTATTTTGAATCTGAGTTAAAATTATCGTGTATTTTTTTCCTGTCCGGGGAATTTTTTTACCGCTGTAAGAATTCAATATATATCATCGAGTGCCTATCCTTTACTTGAATTGCCATTTTCACTTTTGCTTCGACGCGTCCTTCTGAAATATTGAAGGCCAATCGACGAAAAAATTGCTGAAACAGGTTCGTCGGGTCCGCTAAACCAACAGAAGCGCCATTTTTTCCCCGCACTACACTCATAAATAATACATGAACGTATAAAATTACGAGCACCTGCTAGATTAGTGCTATGCGATCGTAGCTCAGTGATAAATACCGTGCTCGCCTATAATCATGAGGGGCCAGTTACATGACACACTCACAAGAGTTATCCCGAAACTCGTGCCCATGTGCAAAAGCTCGGTTTTTTTTTTTTTTTTTTTTTTTTTTTTTTTTTCGATTCCTGCTTGGACAACAAGGAGGGAATAAAAGGTGGGAGCGTTCGGCTTGGATGATCGCGGAAGCAGGGAGCTCGCGGAAGCGACACCCATAAAAATAATGACCATGACCGCTCGCGCGCGGTGGACACGTGTCATCTTTCCGGTGCGTTAATCGGGATCATCGTCGTTTCTCCCCCATTTTTTATTGTCGGTTTTTCATAATGACTCTCGCTCTCATCGAAAAATCTCCGGCCATATCGATCCCGGCCAGAGCGTATTAGAGCACGAAGAACCCGCCATACACGTTGATATATTTAAAAATACATATACAACATATCCAGGTATATGTATATCCATGGTATAGAACGGAAGTTTATCGAAATAGCGGAGTACGGCGCGCGGTTGTGGTGAATGGCAGAGAGCGGGATGAAAAAATAGTGTGTATATGTACATACACGAGTGCTGTGCTTGGACGAAGTGATCACTGCCGTGAGCGCAAAGGAGAGTGAAGGAGAGAGAGATGGAGAGTGGTCCAAAACGTGGGGCGATACAAGAACGTATATATACCAGCAACAGGAAAACGATTATCGATAAACGACAGAGAGACCGCAGTTTGCCTGTCGTCGCCGGACATTATACTTTATAGTGGTATTATATAGTATGGAGGTACAAGCCGGACCATATGCCGACAGACAGAACAAAGAGAAAGGGAGAAAGAGATAGAGAGAGAGAGGGAGGGAGAGAGAGAATAATATTTGACCGAGACGAGGTTGTCCGACTGCAGAGGCCCTTTTATATATATTTTTGAGCCCTTCGCAGGCATTTTGTTCTTCTTCTTTCTTTCTCTTCGTACATAAATTCCAGAGTTATTTTCACGAGTCCATATTAGACGTGTGCCACAGCAATCGTAATTGTCACGTACACAAATTTTTAATAATAAAAATTATCATTTTTATTTTTTTACGAATCATTGGAGTTGAGCCATTTTCAATAAGTATAAATATCCGTCAGAACAATAATTTATTATTCTCTGCTATTCGCAATTATGGGTATACCAATAATAGGCTGACATTAATTAAAAAAAAAAATGGCACTCGTCCATAAAAATTCCTTGTATCCCAATATTTCAACATCTTCGAAATGCTACCTCAAACTGACCCCGCAGTGTGCCACAACGACCGAAAAGGCATCGAACAGAGACCCCAGACTCCGGAAAGCAGCACATCTGCCCCTTTTTTGACTTCTCTCTGGAGCGCACGAGCCTCCCGGCTGTGGTGTCCTTAACCCTCGAAAGTCCAAGCGGCTCGAACGAAAATTAGAGTACAACATTTATGAAAGTCCATTTGGAATAAAGTGTGCCCTATTCCCAGATATAGAGTCGATGCTCGAGGGCATCTATAGCTCAAGACCTGTATATCTACTGTCTGTGCGGAGCCTGAAATTCTTGAGCCTCGAACGCACACGCGGGAATCGTCCAAAGTCGCCGGGGAAAAGACTTCCTCGAACTGTGTTGCGGCACCAGACACAGCACGATTCGGATACTTCCTTGCTGATGTTTTTCGAGATACTGAAAAAAAAAAATTCTTGGCCCAGCGACAGGTGCGTCGTTTCTCGATCTTCATTATCTTTTAGTAGAATTTAAAGACCTGGTATTCCATTCTCAGCTCGTGTTCGACCCAGATTCCATCATATGTCCATAATTATAGAGGACATGGTGCAAATACGGACCACCATTTTAGTTTCAGTGTATTTTCGCTCAATAAAATTGAACAGGAGTATTGATAAATCAATGGTTCATTCCAATCAGAGTCTGCCAAAGACCAAACGTCATGTATGTACACATTATATCTCACTTTTGTTACCGATTGATCAGCTTGAAATTTGTGCTGGCGTAAAAATGTCAAATTTAGGCCACTGAGAAGAGTTTATATATACTGAATGGTGCTCTATCCGGTTGGGGAACCTAGGCGAATTCAATCGCGCAATTAATTTCACCCAAAATCAGTACGAGTGTCACGAAGATTGGCGCAAATTTTGTTCAATCGTTTAAACCGATCTTTCCTGAGTTGTATACCCAAACGACTACTATTTGGGCACCAACACAGCTCTAGTGGTAATTTCTGTACATAAACTGAAAAAAAAAAAAAAAAAAACATTACCACCCGATCCAAATTTGCACCAATCGCTTTAATAATACGTCATGATGATTGCGGAACAACCAGAACGAAACTCCAAACGTCCACCACACTACTGCGTATTTCGGAGCAAAGTTTCCGGTAGAAACATGTGACACTTTTCGCCAGGATTATCTACTTGGATTGCGCTATTTCCTAACTCGAATTCCCGCCAACATTGCATGCAATCTGTGACATCCTTATACCTGTTTGTCTGGCATATACACGTGGCATCGCGCGAGAGATATGAAAACTCCACTGAGTCATCTAAAAGTTCAAGCCGAGTATGAGCAATCAATGATTCTAATTATAATTTGTATGATGGGAGAAAGGAGAGAAAGGGTTGGCGCACACGAATAAGTGAGAAAAAGGGTTGAGACATCGCTACGGCGAATAAGTCAGTGCAAAGTCTCTTCGGAACAGCTTTTGCACTCGTCTCACGTGACATCTCTCATGCACGATGAGGCCGAGCAGCAGAGCGACTTGCAATTCGTTCGGCGCAACTTCCTGACGTTACATATCGCCAAGAGAGCAGTCTGCCATTCGGGGTTGTCCGGTGCATGGAACGCGAAGGGACGCATACGTGAGACGTTGATCATCGGACACCAAGTGTACACGTTACCATATTACGTGTATATATATATATTCTATATGTCTGTGTATTAAGCTGCGGAGAGAAATTGCCGGGTTGAACGAGCCGGCAAAGCGTTCCACGTGTTAACATATCGAAACAAACGACGGACAGACGTTTAATGAGTTTTGTTCGGCGATGTTGCTGGGGCGTCGTATGGCGCTTTCTAGCAGAGCATATATACATCCACCTCCCTCCCCTTTACTCTTTGGCGCCCGCAACTACGAGTTATTCGTGATTGCTAATAGGAAGTGGTGGTGGTGGTATATGCGGAAGAGTCTAAACGCTACTGCGAAAATGAAACGGCAATGCGAACAAAATTCAACGAAAGTCTCCGGTAAAGCGTGCGCGTCCTCCGATCCGGAAGACACGTTGAACGCGATCGTTCAGCGTCACGAATATCCCGAAAGTATCAACGTATACATATATATATATGTATGACCGTGGCTTAGCTCACTCCTCGCAGGTCACATGTTGAAATGTGATACATACACGTGGCATTTTATTGATTAATTTCGCGCGGCGGGCTTCAAAATCTGCAGAGATTTTAAAGAAAAACTCGGCAAATTCACGGTAATTACGATCGTTGAACCTTCGAGATTGGTGAAGCTCGTGACGGAGATAAAAGTGTTCGTCGTTTTGAGGAAAATGGTCGAACGCATCCTTGACGTGGCCTACAATAAGAATCAATTTGCGGAAAGATGGGTCAAAATATTCCCGATAGGTTGTCGATGAAAGCCTGATCCCTTTGAGTGGAAAAACAACGAAATATGCAGTGATCCCTGGCAGAATACTAGTGCGGGTGGCCGTCTCGCTCAAGAGAAGTGCGCTAAACGGTGTTTTGTCATCTATTGAGGCTCTCAATGAAGAAGAATCTGTCTCGAGTAAGCATATTGCACACCGAAAATACGAGACGTGCGAGCGCAGTGAATGCTGAAAAGAAAGCGTGGCAGGATAAAATAGTCAGGCAGCATCACACGAGTTAGCAACCTAAATAGCGAATACCGAGAACTAATTCACGTGATATCTCGGTGGATATATATAGCCCTGGTGCGTAAGTACGGAAACCGCCCATATTCCGCAGGCAACTCAGGTGGCCCCAAAACGAAAATACCAAAAGAGCACGAAAAGAGGAAGAGAGAGAGAGAGAGAGAGAGAGAGAGAGAGAGAGAGAGAGAAAGAGAGAGAGAGAGAGAGAGAGAGAGAGGAAGATGAGAGATTTTCTTCACTCTGCTCGTCCTTTTTTTACCTGGAGCCCTGGAAAGAATATGTCTTTCTCGCTTCGCACGTAACTCTTCATCCCCCTCGACGAACTTACGAGGCTGACCGAATCGCCAAGGACCACGCGATATATCTCTGCCATACTCGTATCTATATCTATCTATACATGTTGTATACATACATAAATATATAAATATTAACGGGATATATCTATAGCACATCTGGTCACGACTTTCCCAGAGATTCACCGAATATTCCCTAATAATATATAATACCCACAGGAGAACCGGCGTTCACGCGCTCGGCATTCTCGTACTGTGTGTCTCGGGTCGTGAAGAAGATGATCGAAAATAAAAAGAAGACAACACGGACAGGAGGAAGAAAAAATTTAATGCCCGATGCTAGAAATATCGCGGGACCGCGAGCCATTACCTCGCGAAAAAAACGCGAACGCACACTCAGTGATTGTGCGGAGTGCGGGACTCTATACTATAGCCTGATGGCTGGGGCACGAGGGTATATCTCTCTCGAGAGAGCTGCTAATAACTGTGAGAAAGAATTTATTATGCGCTAGCTACGTGTATCCGCGAGAGCTGAGGACTCGCGATGAGACCACCGAAGCATAACTCACACACACACACACACGCACACACACACACACACACACACGGGCTCATGTGGCAAACGGAGATGCGTGCATCAATCACAAAACGTCACTTGCCATGTCTGTATGTGTGCGTGCGCTCGGACCAAACGAGTCACGATACGTAAATGCGTTACATATGCCGATGGTCGCACAGAATATCTCATCGGCGAGCTCTTGTGTGATATACACGTATATTCCAGGTTTACGAGGATCCATCATTATTGCTCGAGAGCTCACGTGAATCGATAATTACGAGTCTGCATGCAGTATCGATATACAGGTCGATTATAAACTTAGAATACCTTGAGTCGCATTTGGTACAGGAAAAGTGTCACTTACGAGGGCTCAATGAGGTCCTGAACAAGTACATCGAGGATGAGCTTCGAGGAGGGTTTCATTCTCACTGAGATATTTCTCCGGCGTTTTCACAAACATTGAACTCTTTTTTTAAATTTTCTTTGGGTATAGAGCCTGCCCTTGAGAAGCATTAAAGTTTTTGATTTTTCATTCGCATCGGGCTGATTCTGGATCATCCTGTACATACATATGCACGCATTTATCAAAGCGCGTTACATGTAAATACCTGAAAACACACGAGAGTCACAGTGTGAGTCGAGCCACATATACTCTCCGTAATATACGCTATTACATATTCACGCACTTACGCATCGCCATCTCATCGTTCTGGCAAATTTTTTCCCATAGAATTAATTAAAACGCGTCTCAGCGTCACCTCATCCCATATTACCGCACGCGGGTGTCGTGAAGCTCGCACTGCAACGAGTCAAAATAATAATAATAATAATAATGTATAATGAAGCTTCTGCAAGAAGATTAGCTCGTGTCTTCCTCCTTTCAGCTATCGTTATAATCGAGAAATAATGAATGAAAAAGGTCAGCACCGTGTCTGCATTAAATACAGACGTAAAGGCAAACTGCAAAATCTAGAAGTTTTTTTTTCTCTTAACCTTAGAACGCGCGTGTCTTGATATATCTGTAGTAATTGAGACGAAAGAGATTCTCACGGATGTCAACTCTGTGCATTGGAAAATCGCGTTTCATGAGAAAACTCGATTTTCTCGTGGCTTTACGCCGATAGCACACGCACAATTGAAATTTGAATATTTCAATTGTTTGACAAAAAAAGTTACTAAATCCGTCATTTGAATTTGAATTTTATGTTTAAAATGAACAAAAAAAAAATCCATCGAACTTTCGGAATATTTGCTTAAAGCTTCAATGAATGAATCGTTTAAAATTTTTTTACAGGTCTAGGAGTATTGCACTCAAACGAAATACCTCATTAACCTTTAGAGGACGGGGACGGTCCCTTTAGGGACCAGCTGTCAGATGGGACACTTGAAATGAGTAATCCGTTGAAGTAATGCATAAATTTTGGGTCAAATGAAAAGTCGATTTGAACCAAAATTTTGCTGTCCTCTAAAGGTTAATAACTACTACTCAGCTTTTTATAACCTCAAAAATAAATTTCTCGCAGTTCAACACTAATTTTCCCATTA
This sequence comes from Rhorus exstirpatorius, assembly GCA_963564615.1. Lineage (NCBI taxonomy): Eukaryota > Metazoa > Arthropoda > Insecta > Hymenoptera > Ichneumonidae > Rhorus > Rhorus exstirpatorius. Next base: position 14,389,687 of record OY751321.1, read on the forward strand.
AGTAATAGTCCTTCATGGTGAAAAAAAAAAACATACAATTATGCAACCAGATTTTTCTTGTTTCTGGCACACATTTTACAACTGAATAGCCTCAGGAGTCATTTCACGATGCTTTTTGATTGTTTCCTGTACACACATATATTACGTCTTCGTTCCGTCCTCGAATCCATACTTAGCAACGTCGTGTGGCTTCTTCTTCCTGTTTTGTTGAAACAATAAATACTGGATAATAATGCACACCCAGAGACATAGCCACACAGATGGGCGACAAGGATCAGTCACGTTGCAAAAGTCGCTTCAACGGTCGCGTGCGAAAATATTCAACGTTGCCAACGTAACGCGTAACATCGAGTGGCTCATGGAAATGGCGCTTCGCTGACGGTTGCCATTGTATGGAAATTTTTAGATTTAAACACGCGGTGCGAGCGAGACAACGCACGAGTATATATACAACGAGTGTAAGGATTCTCGGGGGACAAGTGTGGCCTCTCTAGCCTCACCGACTCTCCGTGCGTTATACATATCGGCCATTTCATGTAAATCCGACGTTTTGAGAACGCATGAAATCGACCATGTAACAGAAACTGCTGGATGGAATAGATTTTGATCAATCGCGACTGCGCTTGCATATATTTTCAGCAAAGAGAATCTTAACAACAATTGATATCGAAAGAATTTGAATGTTTGCTATAAATAAATAGAATTATAAATGGCATGAAATCATTGTGAGCTTTGAAACATGTTTTTCAAAATCTCTCCGGGGTAAACATCGATTCTGAACACGAAAAAAGAATTGCTCAAATGTTTTCGATCGTTTTCCACAGTCGAAATCTTGGACAAATCCAGCTCATACTTCAAATCTTTCCTGGACTAATTTATCTCAACTTTAATCACCAAGAATGGAGAATAAAGTTTAAACATTGAATGCCGAAAGTTATCCGTTTGATACGGAATTACCTCTGCATCGTGTTTTTTTTTTACAGCGATACGAGAAGAACTGCGGACGATAGTGCATCGTTTCGCCCGGTGAGGGAAGATAAGAAGAAGCACGTCCGACGAGAATCAGCCACTGTGACCAGCAACATAGGCAACATTTCAACGCATGAAATTTTGACTCTCATTTCTCGCGTTTTCGAGCTCGTGCTTTTTTTTTTGTGCTTCTGCATATATAGTATCAACTGTACAGAGAGTCCTTTCTGGGTCCGCGAGAATCACAAGCGTATCTCGTCCTATATGTATCGAAAGAACCGGTAATGTCCCTGTCAAGAAAGCGGCAAGCCTTGCCCAAGGCGCACAAAATTTAGTATATATATATTAGGGTGGCCCTTAATATCGGTAAAAAAATTTTTTTTTTGTCTTACCCCCTAAATCGATTCGAAATATTAAAAAATGATTTTTAAGACTGATATCCGCCCTTAATTTTAATATTAACAGGTGCCTCAAAGGCCCTTAAACCGCTTGACTGGTGGAAATTTCGGGTAGACAAAACTTTACTTACTATCAACTTGAAATTTGGTATCCGGGGGTTTTCTGGGTCGCTGAGTACGAATCCGCACTCAAAATTCAGAAATTCAAGATGGCGGATCCAATATGGCGGATCGAAAATGCAAAAAGACATTTGACGAGAGCAAAAGTTAGTACTCGAGGGTTTTCGGAGTTGCTGATCACGAATCTGCACTCCAAATTTAGAAATTCAAGATGGCGGATCCAATATGGCGGACCAAAAATGCAAAAAGACATAATATATAATATTATGTCTTTTTATATAATATAATATAATATGCAAAAAGACAAAAATATATAATATGTATATGTATATAATATGTATATGTAAAATAATATGTATATGTATATATATATATACATGTACATAAGTATATAAGTACAGGGGATGTATACGTATACTGTACATACTGATGCGCACTGACTTATTGGAACGCGGCAATAAGAAATGTCTACACAATATTACGTATTATACATATTTAATTTGAAATGCCTGTCGTATTTTTAAGGAAGCTCGAGTACTATGATTCGAACAATTCATTAAATGAATTTCCGAAAGAAAAATTGCCTTGGTCATGGTAAATCCAGACAGAAAAATATGTTTGTTCAAGAACGAAAACATTGAGGCAGCTTTCTGCATTTGCTTGGTCGAAGAAATCAATTTTAATTTGCTCGTAAAAATTGCTGAAAGCCCAAATTTTTTTTTTTCCAAAAGACGAGTTCTCACTACCGAGTATTCACCAGATCTGGAACAGCTAATAAGCTGGTCGATTGTAATTTTTCAGTTCAGCGTACTCAGATAACTTAACGTGACACTTTGAAGTCATTTTTGTGCCTTTTTAGCTATTGCGAGTTGGGGTTGTCCATCCCGACCGAGCCTCTATAGTGAGAATATTTTTGATATTCCATGTCTAGAAATTCGCAAAGTTCTGTGTATTATGACTTATACTCGAGGTCTGTAAAGTGGATTTTACACAGGGCTGAATAAGCTAGAACGAGGCACCGATGCTCCTTCGTTCGTATCAACCGGTGAATTCTCTCGTTGAACGTCGAGTGCGTGCGTGCGTGCGAATTTCACGGTTTTCCAACTGCGAGAAAATCTTCTTTTCTTGTACGCAATTATATTATATTTCGCGTGCAGCGCTCATTGCAATATAATATTCCTCTGTGTACTAATACCGCGGAGTTAATGCACATTTATATAAACATATATATATATATATATATATATATATATATATACACATTAACTATATCCCAGATATGCGTATTAGTTTGTTCGAGGTAGTTCGTGCTCTGGGAGCCGACAATCGGGTCGTTGCTAAACTCCGGTTGCACTGTCTCACGCACTCTCTTTTGCGCATCTTTTATCGTGAACATTGGAAAAATATAACTAAGATTTTTTATTATCATTTTGTTATTATTTTGATAATTGATTGATAATTGCAGAGAAAATAAATTTTCAATCGTTATTTTTTTCATAACAGAAACAGAAAAAGTGTGCAAAATATATGACATCATGAGCCATATAGTCTAAAAATGTGACATCGACTTATATAGTATTCGGGGTCCCTGAAACTTTTGTCCAACTCACTAGCCGTGCATTTTGAAAATGATCAAGTTTGGTACTTTTTGCAAGAATTCACCTATACTACTTAACCAATTTGCGTTAAAAAAAAATGGAAAAAACACTGAAAAAACATTAATTTTGCCCGGATTTGTCTAGCGTGTGTACTCGTTGCCTTCTTTCTGGCATTCTCAGTCTTTCGTTTTGGAATAGTTTCGTGTATTGTGACTCGTAGAGGGTTCACAGCAAGAATAAACCGAGAGAAAGCTATTGATTGGATTCAAATTAATTTTATTCGATTCAAGCACTACATTTCTCTGAAATATTGTAATTTGGGTCGAACGAAATATACTATATTTATGAGAAACAAAAGTTCCTTTTCCCAAGGATTATACATTCAGGATCATCAGCCGAAGGGTTTCGCCATTTAAAATAAATGTAAACATTTAAAAAAAACATTTTTTTGCACGCGAATAGAAAAACCATGTCAAGAACATAATTCTCGCAGTGATGTTAAATAACGTACCCTCGAAGGACCGCAAAATTTTGTCGGGGCTTGTTGTTAGTTGTGCACAAAAAAAAAAAAAAAGAAAAGAAAAATCGACGGAAGCGCAAGAAAAATAAAGGTAGTTCCTTGGGTTCTCCGAGCGTCGTAAATTATCGTTGGGCGCGATAAAACCACCGAATAAAATTTATCTGACATTTACGGAGTCGGGGTTAGATTGGTGTCGGATGGAATCGAACGAGACACCTCGTTGCAAGCGGCGCGGGGTCAGCCAGCAGCAACATCAGTGGGCCGAAGACGGCGAGATCTCTTCGTTTATACATATATAAATATAAATATATATATATATATATATATATATGTGTGTGTGTGTATGTGTGTGCTGTTTCTGCTGCTGGATGATGCTGGGACCTCCTGCGGACGCGACTGACCGTCGGGATGACTGCTCGTCGTAAAAGTCATTTTACACGCTTGGGAGGGACAGGTGACCGGGCGCGCGCTCGCGAAGGCTCTCGCGATGCTGCGCGCCCCGTGTCAGGACGTTCAGATTCTTCCACATCTTTCTTCCTTTCTCTCTCTCTCTCTCTTCCTTTCTACGCAGGTACATCGCGAGCATCTCGCGAAAGCCTCGAAGGAGGCGTAGAACGACTCTTGACGTTGAAGACAAAAAAATAAAAACTTGCACACGTGGTTTACAACGAGAGTATATACGATAAGACGAGACGGTTATATATATATATATATATATATATATATATGTACCATTATCCATACGTCACGCCCGCGACTCATAACAACCTCTCGGTGATTCCCGCAGGAATCTCGTGGGATAGCGCGAGTTTTTAAAATTCCCGTCATGCCACTCAGAGTCCCGGGAACATTGCCGATGTTGTATATGAGAGACGCGAACCACGATGTGTGACAACGAAAATGTAATATGAAGCTTACACGTATATGTGTGTGAAGATCTATCGAAGGAAGGAACGTCTCATAGGTAGCATAATCGTGATAAAGATCGTTCTCTCGGGGTTCCACGGTAACTCGTGTCACAGTGCTGATGTGAATTGTTCTGCAATACATTGATGGATCATTACCATCAGGTTCGTAAATTGACAATGAAGAAGAATATCTATAAACGTATTTTCGGTGCTGGTATGGCTAGTAATTTAGTTAAAGAATCTCGAATTTTCACTTCTGTTTAATTATTTGACCTTATAATTTTTTGTACAATCTTTTTTATCATTATTTAATTACATGGCCTAGAGAGGAACAGTGCCTCGATTGTAGAGGGCCCAATTGATCACGAAACCTATTTGTGCATCGATAATCTTTACACATCAAGAACTCCACATGTTTGAACTGTACACGACGCTATTCTGAACGTCCAAGCTGCGTGACTCTACGCACAGTAGATTCAGGATTCTAGAGTTGGAAAGGGGTAGATTTGGAAGGAGGTAGACTTGGAAAGGGGTAGATTTAGAAGGGGGTAGATTTGAAAAGGGGTAGATTTTGAAAGTGTAATGTTGGAAAGGTGTAGAGTTGGAAAGATATACAGTTGGAAGGATGTAAAGTTGGAAAGGTGTACAGTTGGATAAGTGAAGAGTTGGACAGGTATATATTTAGAAAGATGTACAGATCGAAAGGTGTATAGATGGAAAAGTGTACAGGTGGAAAGGTATACAGTTGAGAAGGTGTACAGTTAGGAAGGTGTATATTTGGAAAGGTGTACAGATGGAAAGGTGTACAGTTGGAAAAGTGTACAGATGGAAAGGTAAATACAGTTGGGAAGGTGTAGAGTTGGAAAGGAGTAGAGTTGGAAATGTGTAGTTGGAAAGGCGTGTAGTTGAAAAGGCGTACAGTTAGGAAGGTGTACATTTGGAAAGGTATCCAGTTGGAAAGGTTTACAGTTGGAAGGGTGTGCAGTTGGGAAGGTGTACGGTTGGAAAATTGACCAGTTGGAAGGGTGGGCGGTTGGTAAGGTGTACAGTTGGAAAATTGACCAGTTGGAAGGGTGTGCGGTTGGTAAGGTGTAAAGTTGGAGAGGTGTACAGTTGGAAAGGTGACCAGTTGAAGAGGTGCAAAGTTGAAAAGGCGTAGAGTTGGAAAGGTGTACAGTTGAAAAGAAGACCAGTCGGAATGGAGGTACAGTCGGAAACTTGCAGAATTGGGAATATGCAGAGTTGGGAACGCGTAGAGTTGGGAACGCGCAGTTGAAAACGCGCAGGGTTGGGAACACGCAGATTGGAAACATGTGGAATTGGAAACGCATGGAGTTCGAAACATTCGGAGTTGGAAACTTGCGAATTTTCTCATTTATTATGAAATTTTCATTACTATTACTCTATTCATTCATAAGCAAGTTTTTGTACTGTAAAGTTTATTATAACGTTCGAAAAAAGAACTATCCAATTTGTGAAGTGAGGTCATTTTTCTTTCAGCATCTTTCGAGACAGAACGACCCGAATGATCCTGACTGTAATCACAATTAATACACCACTAAAATCGTGTTCGCGATTCACGAAAACGCGCGCCATCATCAGTGCCACTTACGACTCTTCAATTACGAGAAAAAAAAAAAAAAAAAACGTGGTCGCTCGATTGGTACATTGATGCCACAGAGATATTTCGACCCGAATAATACACACACACACACACACTGTTACCAGCCACAATATGTGCTCGAGAAAAAAAAAAACGGAAGATGGTCTCAATTTTTTTCATCCTTCCCGCAACACGTTTCCTAGAAAGCTATATTCTCGCGTATTCGTGAGCGCATATATTCGAAACTTTGAGAATCAGAACTATCTGAGAGTGAGTTCGACCCGATTTTTTTGCCACTCCAGTATCTCCGTGACACCGAAAAAATATATTCTGAACCACACGATATGGTCTTGTTCGTGCGAGTCTGAAAAAAAAAAAAAAAAGACGGAGAATACGAAGGTAGATTCGACACGAAAGGCACTTGGCGCATAAGCGGTATATATACTACATATACACGTATTATGGACATTTATATGGACACGTATGGTCCACGCACCATCCACCAGGCGGTCAAGAGAGAGAGAGAGAGAGAGAGAGAGAGAGAGAGAGAGAGAGAGAGAGAGCGAGAGAGAGAGAGAGAGAGATAGAGAGAGAGAGAGAGAGATAGAGAGAGAGAGAGAGAGAGAGAGAGAGAGAGACCTTGTTCTCGAAAATGATGAGCATTTAATTACGTAGCGAGTTTCGGCGGTACTCACAGATGGAGGAACTCTACACGCGCGGTCGCGTTTGCTCTGGGAATTCCTGGTGATCTTCGTGACAGTGTGTCCATACCAATTCCTCTCGTGTGTACGCAAGAAGAAACGCGATCATGTTCGTGCGAGTAAATGCGATCGCGAGGATATACCTAAACATATACCGGTTGGTGGTGAAAAAAAGCTTCATCCGCACACGATTCGACGAGTGTAATTCGCTGATTTATGCCCTTTTTATTTACTACGAATCGATACGGTACGTATCGGAAGTCTTTACGACGACTCGCATCCTCGATTTTCGGACGCACACGAGAAACTATCTCGTGAGAGTGTCCGAGAATTTCCTCCGAATCATGCGAAACCTTTCGTCCTTTTTCATTCTTCTTGATGTTGAGTCCGCCAAATCTTTTTCGAATCAGAGGCCACGATTTTGCAAACAAACGGATAAAATCGTATTCCTCTTTATCCATTTATTTTCTCTCACACTTTTTCTTCGTTTCCTTCATTCTTCGTTCTGCCTTACTCGTATTCCGATCTACTCGTTGACGCGTCTCCAAAAACAGCTCGTAGAGCCAAAGGCAATAATCTGGATGTAGCTCGGCCAATTACGCTCGTCTCGTAGCCATCTGCTCCCTCTGGGGCCTGTCCTGGGAGTATATGAGAAAACGGGAGATAAAAAGAGTGTGAGAGAAAGAGAGAGAGAGAGAGAGAGAGAGAGAGAGAGAGAGAGAGAGCAAAGAGCGACCTGTAGGATGACCGTTCCGGCTGTCGCTCTTTTCCTCCTTTTTCCCTCTGAACTCTCTCCTCCTCATCACTTATTACTCGCTCACTCGCCCTTTGCTCTCTTTCAACGAGCCTATATAGCTGGAGGTCGCAACGATATATTATGGGAAAATAAAAAATGAAGTGGTCGGAAGAAACGAAGATCGAGCTGCTTGTCGCGATCGACTATCATACAAGAGGGCACTCACACGTGACATATAATCGAGTCGAGGGCTCTTTGGATTATGAGAAATCTGAAGGAGATCGTGAAATAAATAGCACACTCGTGGGGATAAGACGTTGAGCTGTATCTACTTATGGGGTATTCCATATGAAATCGAATGATTTATGAACGAGAACATTTTTCGGAGCCTTCTATTTGGGAGACAGTTGCTTCGCAACGGTAACCAAGAAAATGTTTCCAAAATTTCTCATTACCATCATTTTTATTGTTACATTTCTGGCTGCCAAGAAAATAATCTTCACAGCACACTGAAAAATAACATAATAAAACGACAGTTCAATAAAAAATTTTAGTGGTCATTTTTGTTCATTTCTTTCGTAGAGTCATCATCTGCAAAGTCGATGGCTTTAAAAATATTACATGCCCAATAATCCTTTCACTTCATGAAGAACTTCTCATACAGAGATGTATCGAGAGACGCGGCAGCCCCTTGACGCCGAGTAATTATATGAAATTTTTAAATACACCCGACTCGCTCTCCAACACGGTAAGTTTGGTGAATACTTGTATGCAACGCGAAATATACTGTAATATATATGTGATGTGTATTATATATAGCAATCGCACGATGTAACTTTGATAATATATGTTATAGATGCGTTCAGAATACGAAGGCGCTGTACGACATCTTGAGCACACCTGTAAATTTTACACTCGGTGAAGAAGTGCTTGCGAGGGCGAAAGACTATAGTACAATTATATATATATATATATATATATATATATATATATATATATATATCTGTGCAGTAGACTGCAGTATACATTTTAATATGAATGAGCGTACGGTTGTACAAAAATATATAAATATACACACATGTATCAAAGCCTAACACTAGGACGTATACAGGCTCTTTCAGAATAGGAGGAGCAGTTTCTAGTAGACGATTTCGGATGCAATGAGAAAAACTAACTTGACCGCTATTTTCCATTAAATTTTTTTTTTTTTGTTATTGTTGGGAAAAGTTAGAGAAATTTAGCGAGTCTACTGCTCAGAGTCATCGTACATTGATAATTTGATGGGCTCTTTCACTCGTCAACGGTCTATGTATTCTGTGTGTATAGTATGGTACTCGATCCTCACTGAGGACTTATATGCAACATTACAACAAGCGAGAACTCAACTTAACCCTTTTCGGTACAAGATTTTTTCGGATTTTTACAACTCTACCGGAAACTTCAGTATCCAATAATATCTCTATCAGAATTTAAGCATTCCGAACAAGCCTAAAAATTACGAGTCTTTCAGATGTATGAGCAGCGTCTAACATCTCTACCCAATTATAAGTCCAATAGATAGACTTATAATTAGATTAGGATGTTAGCGAATGCCTCATTCTGGTAGAAATGCTATTGTTGGGTAGAAATTGTATTCGGTAGTGATAGTATTAGGTAAAGATGTTTTAGGGTAGATAAAGACATATTATCGGGTAGAGATGTTATTGGGTAGAGATGTTATTGGGTAGAGATGTATTGTTATCTGGTAGAGATGTTGTTGGGTAGAGATGTTACATTGGGTAGGGATGTTATGAGTAGAGATGTTATTGAGTAGAGATTTTATTGGATAGAGATGTTATTCGGCAGATTTGTGATTGGGTAAAGATGTTATTAAGTAGAAGTGTTATTGGGTGTTGTAGTAGAGATATATTATTGGGTAGAGATTTTATTCAGTTAGATATGTTATTGTGCAGATCTGTTATTGGGTAGAGATGTTACTGGGCAGATATGTTATTGGGAACATGGTACGTTTATTATTACTATGGGTAGAGGTCTTATTGCGCAGAGATGTCATTAGGTCATTAGGCAGAGATGTTATTGGTTAGAGATGTTAGGCACTGCTTCCATCTGGTAGAGGTATTGTCCGGTTGAGTTGTGATTTCAAAGGCTTTTTCGAAGAGCTTGAATTTTAGAACACACGTTATTGGGCAGTGAAATTTCAGTTCGAGTTTTAAATATGTCAGCTCAGCTACAGCGCTTCAAGTCATTCACCATCATGTGCATCATCTTTTCTGAATGACCCTGTACATCGCGTTGGGGTTTAATGTACGAGGTCCGAGTTATGGGTTGTTCGACTGCGACCGCGGAGTGGTCGCGAGCAGAGCATTTCGCGTCGGGACACAGACCGCGACGTATATAATTATGCCGAAATCGTAGTCAGGTACCAATATACAAGGAGTCGGCAGGGTGGGATGGGGGGGGGGGGGGTGAATACTATAAAGCGGAGACTCTGTTTTGGCCGCACGAACGAAGAAACGAACTGCGCTCTTCGTCCAGGATCCCGAAATTGATCACGTACTGCGTGCGATCTTTGCGTCTGGCTTACTACACGGGACGCCCTCGAATCTTTCTTGCTTCTACCTTCGCTTTGATGCTCCCTCCTCTCTGTTATTATCGGGAATAAAAGTCACCGCTACCATACGCGAGAAGAAATTTGTGCGGCGACAATTCCGCCAGCCGGCGGACTAATCGAGAGGAAAGGGGAAGCTTGAACAGCTACGTGTGGTCAAGCGCTCCACCTTCGGTGGAGCCGTATTAAATTTTTTTTTTTTTTTTTCGTTATGGTCGAGATAGACCATCACGAAATTTGACGGGATTTCTTGCACTACGTGACTGCGATAATGTGAGAAATAAAATATTGCAAAAACGTATTACAATGTCGTAGGGCACTTACACACCAATTTGGAGATTGAATTATAATTCAAAAATGATTTTAGATTTAGGTTCGTCTTCTTGATGGTATCGCATATCCGGAATATTACTTGTTTCTTTATTAACACGTTCTTATTTTAGTTCAGTTTAGTTGCAACGGCAAACTTAACTCAACGTTTTTTAAATCTAAAATTGCACAAAAATCGTAAAATGCACATCGTATGGCTTTTTGACCCCGAGGCAGTTGGAATTTAAGTATCGATTTTGCGCCCATTAAATTCCAATCTGTCAAATAGAAAATTGACATTTTCACCGACAATAAATAAAACGTTTTGGACTTAAATATCCCTAGTGAAGGATGTCTCGGGTGGCAGGTTATTTTAGCCACAATCAGCATATTTTAATGGGTATATTAATTTTGATGGCAGACAGTTTTTTTTTTTTTTCATCAAATGTCTTATACCTTCATTCGTGAGACGAGAATGAGTCTCGCTGATTATTAGCATAGATCACGGTGGACGACCCCGCGGTGACGTGGGAGTCGAGTTAGGTAGACATCGATGGCTCATAGTCCATGAGGCGTATCCAAGTTTCTAAATGCATGGACTTGAGCCCTTCTCACGTTTAGTCATCGATGTATATATAAGTATGTGTATCATCGTTTCGTATCTCGAGGAAGCGAGAAAAAGGAAGAGGGCTCGCTGTCTTTCGTCCGTGTCCCGTCGTCCCAGTGTGAATTCGTCGAGCGTGTCAGATAGAAAGAAAGAGAGAGAGAGAGAGAGAGACAGAGAGAGAAAGGAAGAGAGAGAGAGAGAGAGAGAGAGAGAAAGAGAGAGAGAGAGAGAGAGAGAGAGGTAGATAAAAAAGTGAGAAGCTCCGGCGATGTCTCAACCCCGGGAGAATCTTCGCTGTGCTCGAGTCGCTTCGTGAAAGCGACTCTCGACAATTCGATCCTTTCCTTCGATGCTCCGTATACTATGATATCCTCTTGTATAATATACGAATTACCCTGGGCCCTCATATCTTCGACTCATCATCCAGTTCTCGTCATCGTCAAATATACACGTTTTCACACGCCGCTGATTCTTTTTCTACGTCTCTCTCTCTTTCTCTCTCTCTCTCTCTCTCTCTCTCTCTCTCTCTTTGGTCTGCAGACGCCCTCCACGCCAGTTACATATACTCGAATTTTCATTACTCAACAGACAATCGACGCTCTTACCATTTAAGATTTTTATTTTTATTTTTTAGACTCAATTAAAGTAATTATTCCGTCCGGAGAAAATTCAATTATCGTAGCAGCTCTGTGAATCGAGAAAATAAAGATTATTGAAATAACATAGATAGTGAATTCATTTCATTCGATTATCCACGAAATATCCCTTCGACATGCGAAAAAAAATCTTGTTAAAGGAAAGTAAATTTTGCAATATCCAAAAAATCCATGTATCTGTTTATAACTTTATAGGACAGTATATGCCACACAAACGATGAAAAAATGGCCTAGGCAAGACTGTGAGGGAAGAGTTAAAAAAAATTGTTAACTATAGCGCGGGGAGCGCGCACTCGACTATCAAGCTCTCTTAATCACCGTCACGTTATCCTTACTTCTCGTGTAACCAAGAAAGTTCGTATAATAAAATATATAAAGCCCAACGTCTCTTCTTTTTCCCGTTACTCGTACACCCATGATCTTGGTTCTCTTTGCGCGAGGCACAGTGAGAGATTCAGGAACTATTTATATACGCAGGTGCGTCAGCGAGGAGCATTTTAATACTGCACTAAGTATTATATATATATATATATATCTGAATGTTTGTACAAGATCGCGTGGTGTAAGGGGGTAACGCGAGAAGTCTACGCACCGAGAAACTCGCTCATACACCACTATAGCTGCAAAATCTTGCTGGTACATATTTCCAGCTAATATAGGCAGCAGAAGCTTTTTAAGGACGTTTCAACGGTACAGTCTGATCAATCGACTAGTGAGATTTAAAAAATAATTTACTCAAGTTTTCGAAAAGCAAAGATCATCAATGCTGAAGGATAAAAATTTAATTTGCATATAGAAGAAATGACCAAGAACGATCATCACAAAAGGCAATGCGAACCTCGTTCTGTTAGGCCTATTTTTATTATAATTACAGTGGAACCTCGTTTAGCTTATCCAGTATACAGCTTGAAAATGCTGAAGGGGGGATTGGAGAATTCTGATTCGCTCGCGGGCGGTCAAGAGGGGGAAGAGCTTTGATCGTTGATTGGTAGTTCGTACAGCTCACGTGAATCTGCATCACGTGCGAACCGTCTGCGGTTCCACTGATTTGCATTGTAAGACAAAAATCCGCTTGAAAATGGAAATGATTAGATTTACAGGATGAATAGACCACGAATTGATTTGATTTCATCAACTCGGATTAGCTCTTGAACAAAGAGTGACATTATTTTGTTAATTTCGTAATTTTCATTACGAATTTGTCGATAAACTCTTTTGGAGAGTTTGTATATACAAACAACTTTCGATGGCTTCCGGTACTCTCGAGCCTGACCCGAGTGTACCGGCGAAGCTTATTCCTTGACACGATGTTGCACGGAGGAATACGCGATGTGCCGGCTGACTCGATACGACTGGGCGCAATTCAGCAAGCTTGTTTAATCGCAAGTACACCACATGCACTCCCTCGTATACGGTTCCCCTCTTGCCATGCGTCTTGTGGAACGCAGTCGGCGATCTCTTAACACGTGAATACTAGACCCGCTCGTATTCTATGTACAAGCGAATAATACTTGCCCATGAACATTTTCTGGTGTATACGCATTTACGTGCGCGTTGCAATATATTATGTGTGCTCTGTGCAAGGATTGAATGTGCGCGTATACGCACTTTGCTCTCGGGACACGAGAGTAGCGCTACATGCAATTTTGCACCACGTGTATATAGTATTACAATGCGTCGAGTGTCGACTCGAGAGTTACGGATTACACACGCTGTATATATACTTAAGGAACTGATACGTATGTGAGACATGTCATGTTTCAACACGTGATAATTTATCAAGAATAATGATTTTAAAAAAAGTAAAAAAAATCAAACGAAGAAATCGAATGTCGATTGATTGAGGTGTGTTAGCAATCGATTATTTATTAGGTAATATTAACTAAATCCGTATTCATTGTTAAGTATATGTTGGACCTTTTACACGGGCAAACATTTTCGTGAAGACCCCTCTATTCAAATGAATCCTTAGAACATATAGATATATATTTAGCTTTAATTTTAAGTACCTTTGATTCATTGGAAATAAATGATTAGTCATTAAACAAAAAATTGAATGCAGAATATTTCTAGGACGTGATAGGAAATACTGGTGGAAATATAGTTCTTGTCCAAGTTTTGCCTAGAATCATTCTACCCTAGTGGACAGTTTTGGTAACACTAAAGCTCTTAATATTTACTTATGGTTATAACTACACGGAGAGAAAAGTCCTAGAAAAATTATCATGCTTGCCACTGTAAAGTGGGGGCAAACGACATGTTTGGGACATTTTCGACGAAAAATGAAAAAAATTGTCCGGCAGCACAGGAATTTTTACCATGCTGTTTGAGAAAAATTTCTGTGCTGCCGGTCAATTTTTTTCATTATTCGTCGAAAATGTCCCAAACATGTCGTTTGCCCCCACTTTACAGTGGCAAGCACGGTCATTTTTCCAGGACTTTTCTCTCCGTGTACTACCTACGGCAATCATCTCCATTAAAAAGGTCACTACAACCAATTTACTTATAGTTTTCGGTAAGAATAAAATGGTTGATATTACTAAATAAATATTTGCCTGTACTAAATTTGTATAATAGTCATCTATCAGTTGTTATAGCTATCCAAATTTTTCTCAGTGTGCTAGGAAATTTACGAAAATTTTTCAATGCCGGAGAACCGGAGAAAAAAAAACGCACATAGAAACGCTAAAGGATGACATTCACAAGGCTGTCCGCGGTCCAGCTTTTGAATGACAATGAGAATGTCGGATGATGATTTGAAATAAAAGAAAAATTGCACATAAGTATACGGAGAGCGTGAAATAAAAGGATCATCTATTTCGCTGTCCGGATATTTTGCAGTTACGCACACACACACACACACACACTTGTTACCGCCTACTCATTAACTCAATGAGTTTCGGCATACGCGCGAGAGAGCCAGGTCATACGTATCAGCGCGGTCTCACATCTCGATTTCCGCTCGGGTAACGAAGCAGTCCAAATCAAAAACGATTAACGTGAGAGATCGTATTATGTGCGTCGAGAGTGCGCGCGGGCCCATGGAAGTGAGGAGAAGACGATGGATCGTCGGGTGTATGTACGAGTCTTATTCATATCGCACATCAAGAGGACGCATGAAACGGATAAGAAAGTGCGTGAACGCAAAGGTGAGGGAGGAGACTAATTTGCACTTTTTATTTATTTCTATTTCATTTTTTTTTTCTTCGAGCTCCAGTGTTCGCGTGCTCCGTGCACACTCGTGCCCGCAAATCTATAGCGGACAAGTCGTTGGATATAGTTTAAGCGTGCGGGCACATGCTAGCTTATCTCGGACGACGTGTACGACTCGCATATATGTTTGTGTCGATCGCTGGCAAATAAAAAGGCGTAAAATAGCACGATTTAACGCTTAAAGTGATTTTAGTTACGCCATTCTGTCAATATATATATATATATATATATATATATATATATATATGGATATCTGCGTTAGCGCGTGTGCCCCGCCAAAGGCAATATAGCTCGCGGAGATCGCGGATTCGCGCAGCATGGCGCGCGAGGAGCGTTACTGTAATGGATTTTACTACTATACGCTGCGCACGGTGTATAACTATACTTGGCTTGATACGTTGAACGGATAAGCGGACAATTAGAGGAACCTCTTACATCGGTATACCGAATCCTTTCTAGCTCTGTATAGCTTATGCGTTTTATACGTTGATGCGTTTGCAAACGAACGTATACATCGAAGCAATTAGTCGTCTGCAATGACTCTCTTGCACGGCGATATACTTAATTATCAGCGCTTGGAAAAAGATTAAGAGAAAACGCGATGTTTCTACGCAAAATTACGAATGATTCTGCTCGCAGATTCATAAGTATAACACGTGAAATTATAAACAGGATATGTCGATTTCATCTCTTTTGATTGCACGCGATATCTCAATATTAGAAATTTTTCTTCTTCTTCTGCTTTTTTGCTTTTATCCTATATTCGCAGCGTGCAAGAAGTTGACAGCAGCCCCACTTTTGGCGAAACATCGAAACTTGGCTCTCCGAAAAAGCATTGGCGATCATTGGGGGAAATGCTTTTTATACGCGGATTTTTTTAATTTCCATGATACACGTCAACTTTCACTATAGTATACAGATAAGGAGGCTAAAAATTAAATGATATTCAAAAAAATTGATTATAGCCGGGAAATCCGATGTTTTGTTTCAATATTTCAAGCGTACTTGTGGCTCATTTATTCGAACGAAAATAGACTGAAGCTAAAATCATTGAAATTCACATGAACGCCCTTGACAAATATCTCGATATTAACGATCTGCAAAATTTAAAAAATCATAGTCTATATTTTTGTCGTTAAAATGTCTGATTAACAGCATAGGAATAAAAATATTCCACAAGCTGAATGTTTCAAAGGATGCAATTTGAATCTATTATATCAGCAATCGTCTTCTTCTTCTTCATCTCGATAGACTATATGGTTTGTTAATAAAACACCAATAAACGTTCGCGTGTGTTCACCCCCCCCCCCCCCCAGAGCTTATTAAGCAAGCGTATATGTATGGCGGACCGCCGCCTTTGCCGAGTTTTAACATTATAAATTTATCAGCAAGTCCGAGTGGACCAAAAGAAAGCCATTTTGATCGAGAAAAAAAAAAGACTGAGGAGGGCTGACCTACGACCTCGCAGCGTGCGCCGCGCCCGAGTTTCAGCCTTTCAAGTATATTTCGATATTATTGACTGTCTCTATCTCTCTCTCTCTCTCTCTCTCTCTCTCTCTCTCTCTCTCTCTCTCCCTCTCTCTCTCTATTTCTCTCTCTCTCTCTCGCTATCTCTCTCTATGGATATATGCCCACTACTTTATATATACTCGTGCTTCAAAGTGAGAAAGAAAAAGAGAGAGAGAAGCTTGCTCTCGTGCCACGGAGATATTTATTGGAGATAATTACAAGAGCGCTCGTAAAATCTTCCCCTCTCTGTCTCGGATATACGGGGCCACGCGGGGTTTCGTGGCTGATATCTTACATGGTGTTACTCACCCTTATACTTGCGCATCACCCTCTATACAAGCACGATACAAACGGCAGACTTATTTTATTGGCACGTCTACATAATATAATAATAATAAAATTAATAATAATAATAATAACAACAAATACAATAATAATAATAATAATTTGTATGGATGAATATACGCTGTGTGTACGGGATATGTCCTGAAAACTGACCGAAGATCATCGCAGATGGAAGCTCGTTGATGCACTTCCCACGCCACGATGCACTTCCTTCTCTCAAGCCTCCACAATTGCGAGAAAGAGAGAGCGAGAGAGAGAGAGAGAGAGGAAACGAGATCCGACAGGAGGATAATATTTTCCTGCGTTTCTCATATATATATTTTATTTTCTCGGTATATCTCGTCTCTCGATGAAATCCCGGACTATAAAGCTCCCTTCTTCGATCGTTCGGTCGAGATAATTTCTCAAGATATTCCGGTCATAATGATTTTTATTTTTTAATCCGGGTAGATTGAACTAGAATTTTGTGAAGGGCGCAAAGGGGCGGTGTTACTTCATTTTTTTTAATCTAAAAAAGAAGATTTTAGTTGTTTTGTTGAGGATGACAGTAAGGATGATTGTGACGAATTTTTGGTTTTTACTTGATTAATTGGCGATCTAAAGTTGTACTATACGATTTTTTGTAAGCTATCGTCACATTGTACTGATTTGAGGGAGAGAATGGAGCATGGTTTTTTTTTTCAAATAGCACATATAACCTTATGCGATAGCATAATTTAGAAATATTCTGAGATTTTAAGGAGCTTGTGTGAAACATACGTAGCTCGTTATTGATAAGAATGAAATATACTTTTTAGAGCAATTCCCCAATTGGCAGTGGCACAAAAATTACGAATTTTTCATTGTCATATACTTTCATGCACGTATATTTATAATATTATTTTAAATCGTTTTCTTTTTGCTGTTAATAAGACTCGAGCTACGTAATAATTTACAATATGGTATTTTACAAGGTGTGCCAAATTTCATGCTTGAGGATTTATTAACAACTAATTTGAAAAAAAAAGTAGTACAGCCTCAGTTACCTCGGCATTTTATATCTCAGACGCTCGATACACTTGATAAGTTGTCAATTTCCTTATTTGACAAATTTGAACAATTTAGAAAAATCAGTTTAACGATAATTTTTCAAAATAATACGAGGCTATTTTATTCAACGGGGTTAATTATGGTTTATTCAGGCTGACACACACTTACGGCGCACGATAATACGATTATGATATGAGATTTGCGAATAAGCGTCGAATTATTATTATTCTTATCGTTATTTTCGTGTACGATGAATTGGTATGCCGAAAAGTTGAGCATGCTCGCAGCTTTTGCCGCTCACTTTTATAAAAGCATAACGATCTGCTGACACGCGGATGACTCGATGCATATAATGAGATATTATAATCACTCCACGCGTTTCGTTATATTTACCGTTTGCGCAGTAGTGATCTCATCGCGATGCCGTTAATCAAATTATTATGATAGAGACTCTAGCGTAAATACGAACGGGACGATATGCGAATTCTTCAAATAGCAAAAAATTCGATAAGCGAATGCGATCAGATTATTTTTTAGCAAGAAAAATTGTTTATTATTGTCAAAAAGGTGGTTTCAATAAAATAAAATTTATTTGATATTACTAATAATTATTTCATTATCGATTCAAGTATATATTTTTCAAAAATAAAATAATACTGCCATCAAATAATTCCTTTTTTTTCTTCTCACAGTAGATTCGTCCAAGTGAATTTATAGAAATGCACACACACACACACACACACACACACACACGTGTATATATATATATATATATATATATATATATATATATATATATATATATATATATATATATATGTTTGTAAAAGGGTACATGTCGGGACCATTTCAGAGCTCTAGCGGGGAATATGGGGACATTCGGCACATATGGGTCCGGTCCCCATATTTTTACACATAAAAGGATACATGCCAGCTCCGGTCCCCGTAATTCGCTACACATATAGGGGGTATAATGGGGACCAAGTTATCCATCGGCCAATGGGGGTTATGGGGACCATACAGTAACATGATGAGGTTCAAAGCACAATATTCATCAGCTGGGTCTGGATTGCACTGTGCTACAACACATTGCAGTGCAATGCTTCAAAATAAAATTTATACACTTTAACAATATAAATTCAATACTTATGAAGTGCGCAGACTACCATATTTCTATTTACTTCAGATATATTTAGATACTTGAACGTGCTACGATAATACACATGGCATATCTGGCAAATAGGTTCGAAATAAAAAAAATGTTGGCTCGGATCACCGGTATTCTGAATACGTGAAAAAAAATTTTGTTCGCCGCATTTCGTATGAATGGCACAGATTTGTTACGCAGATTATGCTTCATGTACCTAGTCCGTCAATAAATTCCAATATTTCACGTTTCTAATACAAGCAATGGTACATATTGCTAGCGGTAACCGTGCCATATCGGTAATTTCGGGGACCAATACGGAGAAGGAACGGCCTCAGATCGAGTGATCATCCTATGAATAAAAGTTTTACCAGTATAATATTATAATTATATAGTTATTTTGAATCCTGTAACTAGGGGCACGTATATACGAGCCAGCAAGAAACACAACGTAAAAGTATTTACTGGGACTGGTACCCGTATGCTCCTGAGTTTGGTACCCGCAATCACCCTTACAACACTGTTATTAGCACAGACAATACAGAACGAAAAATGATAATTTATCAATGGATTTCCCATATGTCGGTTCTCTTTGTAGTATACATACTATATCCATTATCCGTCATTCTTCAGTAAATTTTAGGCTTCCGATCGGAATTGTAAAGATACATATGAGTACCGGCCACTGTGACATATCGGTGATTACGGGTACCAACCTAGGAAAGGTACATATGGGTACCGGCCACTGTGATATATCGGTGATTACGGGTACCAACCTAGGTTGTAAGGGTACTTGTCAGGACCGTACAAGTTTCCAGGCTATTAAATGCCGTACAAAAATGTAATTTATTCACTTGAATGCTCAATAATTTAGTTATACGCGGGCAATGTGCAGAGATCAATCCAACTATCTAAATAATTGCATAAAGCATAAACAAGTGTTTCGTCCTTAGGTAGGTTAATCTTTCCTCAGAAGTTTGTGAATCGAGCTCCTCGTAGTTCTTCAATAAATTTTGATATTTCACGTTTTTAAGTAATGGCACATATTGGTACCAGTAATCGTATCATAACGGTCATTTCGAGGACCAACTCAATGAATAAACGGCCTTGGATCGAGTGAACATCCTGAGAATAAAAATTTTGTTTCCAGATCGGTGATATTATGAATACACCACTATAATGTTTTATTTATAAGGTTACTTTCAGTAACTGTAACTAAGGGCATGCATATACGAACCAGGAAAAATATAGTAAAGCTATTTACTGGGACGGATACCTGTAAATCCCTAAGTTAGATACCCGCAATCAACGTTACAACACTGTTATTGGCAGAAACATATATTATTTCTATACACAACGAAAAATTGCCATTTACCAATGTATTCAGAATAATCTGATCCAAATATCGGTTCTGTTTGCAGTATACATACCATATCCATTATCCATCATTCTACAGTAAATTTTAAGCTTTCGATCTGGATTGTAAAGGTACATATGGGTACCGGCCACTGTGACGTATCGGTGATTATGGGTACCGATCGAGGTTGTAAGGATACTTGTCGGGACCGTGCAAGTTTCGAGGCTGTTAAATACCTATGCGGTACAAAAATGTAATTTTTGTACGGCAGTAACAGGTATTATTAAATACCTGTTATTATTTTTAACAGGTATAATTAAATACGGAAGTAAAAGGTATTATTAAAACAGTAAATTTTAGGCTTCCGATCGGAATTGTAAAGGCACATATGGGTACCGGCCACTGTGACATATCGGTGATTACGGGTACCAACCTAGGTTGTAAGGGTACTTGTCGGGACCGTACAAGTTTCGAGGCTGTTAAATGCCGTAAAAAAATGTAATTTATTTACTTGAATGCTCAATAATTTAGTTATACGTGGGCAATGTGCAGAGATCAATCCAACTTTATAAATAATTGCAAAAAGCATAAACAAATATTCCGCTCTTAGGTAGATTAATCTTCCCTCAGAAGTAGAAAATAATTTTCCACATACTTCTGAGGAAAGATTAGCCTACCTCATGCAACTATTTAGACCGTAGGATTGTCCTCTGTATATTGCCCGCGTATATAATTTATTGAAAATTTAAGTAAATAAATTACATTTTCGTACGGCATAGGTATTTATTAGCCTCGAAACTCGTACGGTCCCGACAAGTACCCTTACAACCTAGGTCGGTACCCATAATCACCGATATATCACAGTGGCCGGTACCCATATGTACCTTTCCTAGGTTGGTACCCGTAATCACCGATATGTCACAGTGGCCGGTACCCATATGTATCTTTACAATTCCGATCGGAAGCCTAAAATTTACTGTTTTAATAATACCTTTTACTTCCGTATTTAATTATACCTGTTAAAAATAATAACAGGTATTTAATAATACCTGTTACTGCCGTACAAAAATTACATTTTTGTACGGCACAGGTATTTAATAGCCTCGAAACTTGCACGGTCCCGACAAGTATCCTTACAACCTAGATCGGATAATGGATATAGTACCTTTACAATTCAGATCAAAAGCTTAAAATTTACTGAAGAATGATGGATAATGGATGTCGTACTACAAAGAGAACCGATATTTGGATCGATACTATCTTCAATTCATCGATAAACTATTATTTTTCAATCTGTACTGAAATAATGTGTGTCTGTGCTAATAACACTGTTGTAGCGGTGATTGCGATATCAATCTCAGGTGCCACCAGTCCCCGTAAATAACTGTACGATATTTTTATTGCTGGTTCGTACATACATGCCCCTAGTAACGATTCATGAAAATAACTGTACTAATAAAAGATTATACTGGTATTCATAATACCGCTGATCTGAGATAAATCTTTTTATTCTCAGGATATTTACTCGATCCAAAGCCGTTCAATCATCGAGTTGGTCCCCGAATTGACCATTACGACACGGTAACTGGTACCGACGTATACCATTTCTTAAAAACGCGAAACATCTGAATTTATCGAAGAATCACAAGGCGCATAATCTGCGTAACATATTTGTGCCATACATACAAAATACGGCGAGTAAAATCATTTTCTCCATACTTTTGAGGAAAGATTAGCTTACAGTAAATTTTATTTTACTGTACTGTCATATCAAACCAGTTCAAAATTTCAGTATAGGTGCTTATAAACGCATTACCGAATACGGATGGAAAATTAGTTTATGCACTGATTATTCAATCCGATTTTCAATAAATACTATTAAACATTTTCGGTGTTGCACTTTTCAGAATCAGCTCTTTCTTTTTTCGACTTTTGGAAATATAAAATTCATATCAATTTTAGTCCTAATACTAACCAAATCATATCCATGGTCCTCATTATAACCCTTTTATGTATGAATTTTGGTCCTAGTACTGACCAAATCGTATATACATATATGGTCCCCATTATACCCCTTTTATGTACGGAACTAAAATTCGCATATATCTTTTTTTCTATGATATACATATCAATGCTGATAAGAATGTATACCTCTATTGCTCATTGTAGAGGTTTGTATACGCTTTCCTCAGTATGTACACGCGGACCCGATATGTACCCTTTTACAAACATATATATATATATATATAAATGCATTTATATATCTGTGAGTATTCATCGCGTCTCGCAGTCGCGTGAACCACAGAGAGCGCGAGAAAAGTACTTGGGTCGAAAGATGCAGAGATAGGGGTGGCGCGCGCGCGGTACAACCCGCGGAATGAAAATCGATCGTCGGAGAACTCCGCGAGGCGCGAGAGAGGATCGCGAGATGATGCGTCGATATCAAAAGTTGCGGAGTGGCTTTGCCGCGAGCGCGATCGCGCTTTCAGTCCCGCGAGCTTATGAGTGAGATAAAGAGAGAGAGAGAGAGAGAGAGAGAGAGAGAGAGAGAGAGAGAGAGAGAGAGATAGAGAGAAAAAGAGAGAGATAGAGAGACCCGTGTAGCTCTTTCTGTATGCAGCGTGTAAGATGGGATCAGTGCTCGGCAGAAGTATATATACATAATATATATGAGGAATAATATATATAAGAGGGATTCCATCTCAAATCGACAAGTATTCGATTCATCATTTTCATTATAACGTTCACTCAAGTAATAACAGTGTACTCAAGATAGTTCTTGCACTTTGGCACTTATTGGAGAATTTTTCGAATTCGAAATTTTTCAATCCTAGAACAATTTTTTTGGAGACTGCAAAGTTTCAGATAATATCGCAAACTTCTTCCGCGCGAAATTCCAATTTTAAAATCGCTGTTTAAGCGTATGATATACGAAAATAAATCAGATCATCCCAGGTTCAATTGAAAAATGAACCTCCTATAATAATGAAGAATTGGATTCATTTGATAATGAATTTGTTCATGAAATTGTGAACATAGGATAGATTACATAAAAAAAAGAAGAGTCGCGGGATGCTTGGCCAAGAAATATCGAATTACTGATGAGCAAAAGTATATACTCATTGTCAGTCAGTTCACAATGCAACCGATCAGCTGTCAGTCCTCTGATACGAATGTTGCAATAATTCATGCGCATGATTAAGTATTTATCAATATCAAACTATCCGTCCCTATTATTTATGTACTTAATGAAATTATATTAATCGTCTAAATGACGAAAAATCAAAATCATACTTACCAAAAAAATGAATTTAAGTGCTAAAATACATCCTGTACAGTTATCATAAATTCTAATAATCACTTTTACCCGTTATCAGATTTTCTAGCTTAATAAAATCGTACCCAATTAGCTAATATAGTCGACCATACGATTATACTCTGCCACAAGGACAAGCTTGATTTTTTTTATACGTTCGTATTGAATCAGTTCTTTACTTAAAATTTTGTTTTTTTTTTAGTACAAGATAAAAAAAAGTTGCTTAAATTTTAAAAAATCGATTTTTAATCTTTCTTCTAGCATAATTTTATTCCTGGGGCCTTATAATTGATAACACGTTAATTATTCGAATTCGGTTCACACAAAAATTATGAAATATTACTACTCTGAAGCGCGAAGCTTGAAAAAATCTTTGCAAAAATTTAAAACGTTCTATACTCACTAGGGTGAGGAACAAAAGAAATTATACATTGGGCTGAAAGAAGTTACATTGGGCTGAAAGAAGTGAAGGTATCTAGGAGGGTTGATTTTTAACAGAATGTCCTATATAGTATGTTATATATATATATATATATATATATATATATACGTACATATCTACACCCGCTTCCTCACGCTGGCTCATCGTACTTACCGGCAAGCATGGGCAATATTTCCGTGGCAATTTCGGTCGGAATTATTTTCACCGATTCACTTTATCGCACTCGAGACTCTTCGGTTACACATACCTTTAACCACTCACCTCATCACTCTATCTACGAGTGCTCTCTCTCTCTCTCTCTCTCTTTCTGTATCTTCACCCCTTCATAACTGAATGTGGAATGACTTCGCGTGCCAAAGATATCCAAGTGATTGAAAAATTCTCTCGCCATTGTTCGGAATAATAATAATAATAATAAGAATAATGATAACAGTATAATGGGAAAACCTAGAGAAGAATTTTTTTAGGTCAAGGGTCTATCCTCGTCTATCCTCGGTGCTGGAAACTTTGAGTACGTTATATATATACACTACGACCTCGATTTAACGGCCAGTGGCGGGACCGGCTCCGCATCGCACCTTGTTAAATCGAGGTAGCGTATGCCCGCCCATGCTGTATCTGCGCATCGGCACTCCGTGCTACGGGCCTGATCGGGGAGACTTTAAGCGTCCCCCACCATCTCCCACCACGCGAAAAATCGATCGATAAGTGCGACATGGTGGGGACTGTCTATTCAATCGAGGACCATTAAATCGAGGTCCTAGTGTATATATATATATTTTTTTTTTGTAAGAAGAAGGGTTGAAACTCCTTCGAATCAATTCAAAGTGTTTTCTCAATGTACATTTTTATTTCTCATTGTTTTTTGGTTTGCAAAGTTACTTTCACCCTCAAAGAGTTTGCGGCTCTTTCGAGTCGAAGAAAATGAATTTAGGCTGCACGCATGCACTGCTGGTATTGTCGAGAGAAAAATTAAAAAACAAAAAACAAAAAAAAAAAACAAAAAATACATAGATATATTTGTAAGTTGGAGCTAAGGTGCGACGTCGTGTCACCAGGGCGACGAGAAAACGTCAGAGTCGGACGAGTATACGCGATTTTCGAGGCGATATCTCGAATGCAATTTCGGTCGGGTTGAATCGAGGAAGGAGGACCCCGTGAGAGACGCGCTCGTAATTAAACCGAACATGCATAGCACGGAACCACGAGGTAATTAGCGTGCGCGGCAGGGCCGACTTTTGGAAAGATTTTCGTCGGGGTTTCACGTCTCTTCGCGACACGCAAAGGCCTTATTTCTCGCCCTACAGTTCTCCATCTCTCTTTCTCTTTCCGTATACTCTTCTTGTATTAATCCCTCTTTGTCTCCCTCGCGCCTTCGACCACCAACTTTTGCTGGACTCGCTCGAGCTTTCCACTTCCCTTAACGATACAGAATGTACACACACACACACACACACACACACACACACACACACACACACACACACACACACACACGTCTCTTGTTGTCACAGGAAATGCTGAATCACACGCGAAACGACGAGACAGTTGATCGAAAAAAAAAATATATGACGAATGAAAAAAAATCGTTTTATCGCAAAATAATCACCGAAAATTGGAAAATTTTCATACTTTCTTCGAACAATTGAGAACAGCTTGCGATAGTTATTGCTTCGGGGCGAATAATCATAGTTGCTTCGAGTGTGAATGAATTTTTGTGAGCAAGAAAAATGATTAATTTTGTGAATAATTGCGAGAATAATTTGTAATGATTATTCTTATCACGAAAAAAATTCGTCTCTCGGGTATTTTTTAAAATATTTTTGTCTCAAATAGTTTTCGAGTTATAAATTTTTGTAATACCTACAGGCACTTTGCTGAATGCTATTTTGAAAATTGCGTCTACATTCAAATTCATTATTTGGAAACAAAAATATCTAAAAAAAAACTCTGATTCGTTTACTCATAAATTTCCAAATCTCATATAAAAAAAGTAAATTATTTTAATTGCTCCTTTTCGTCGCTTTTAATGAGATTATTTTTTAATTTATTACGGGCTCTAGTGTATCATTGAATGAGTTTTTGTTCTCCGGGAATTCATTAATTTTGTTTCCTCATAGAGAAAGCATGAAAAAAAAAATTCGCAATGCCAGAGTTCTTAAAATATGTCGAGTTGTCTAAAAATTACATTTTTAGAAAATTTCTGGACGTGTGTATGTATATATGTGTTGGCCTTGCAAAATTGAAACCTTTATAACTTAAGCACGGTTTGACCTAAACCGCTGTCTTTTCGTTGACAAGTAAAGCAGTACGGCTCTTTCTTTTACGAGAATTTTCGTCAAAGTTTCTCGATAATTGCAAAATCTGTGTAATTTAAAAATTTTAATCGCTCTAACTCCCGCAAATTTTGAGATATCGGGCTAAATTTTTCTGTAAAGATAGGCTAGAAAACAAGAATTTTTGGTATGAAATTTGGCGAGAATCACTTGAGTTGAAATTGGGTTGAAACTTTTTTTCAATTTTGGAATTTTCGAAAAATTTCTGTGAGCGCTCTGACTTTCGCAAATGTGGAGATATGAAGCCAATTTTTTTTTTACAAAAGGAGACCAGGGGATAAGAATGTTTAGTATCAAGTTTGGCATGAATCTTTTGGGTGGTGCAGTTTTCATAACATTTTGGAATTTTCCAAAAATGTCTGTGATTGCTCCAACGTTCGTAAATTTGAGGTTATTTAGCCAAAACTTCTTATTTGACAACACTATATGGGACAAGGTTGTTTGATTTTGAATTCAGCAAGAATCGCTTAAGGGGTTCGGATTTCAAAATTTTTTTGAAGCTTTCGAAAATTATCTGTTATCGCTCTAACTTTTGCCAATTTGAGATTATCAGCCAAAAAAAAAAAAAAATTACATAAGTATGCCAGAAGACAGGATATTAAATTTCGCAAGAACAAATCGAATTTAGAAAACAATAAGCGTGCAAATTGGCAACTTGAACATTTTGCTTCAACATTACAAAGCTTTCTCTATGAGGAAGCCAAAACTTTGCAATTACGAAGGTAACTTTGTAATAATGAGGAAGCAAGGTGCAAGTTTTTTTTTTCAACAATACATTAATTTTTATTAACCAACATCAAACATAAAGAGTTGTAAATTTTTTCCAGTTTCAAAAAGACTCGTGTACTCGAAAAATTTATTACACGATATTTATTCATCAATCACTGAGTTTGAAAAATGTAAGATCATATGCCTTGATTTTTTTGTCGATCGGGCAGTTTGCACAACAGGCATATACGCACATTTACCGTCGCAAAAACATTTGTCGAAACAATTTTGAAAAAAATTGCTGTCACTTATCAATTGGTATTGACTTGTAGCATCGAAACGAGAAAGTAAATACGAAAAAAGAAAAAAAAAATACGAACACACGATTACTTCTATGCCCTCCTGATATATTCCAGACGCCGAGATAATTAGCGGTGATTCGCAGTCACGGAGACGGGCAATATATATTTATAATATTGAGACAGAAAACTTATGCGGCATGTATTAAGTTTTCTCGTTGCGGCAATTAATCAGTAAATTACAGGAGAGACCGCACGCACATCTGCCATACTGAACTGGCCCTCTAGCGACCCACACACGCGACTAATTGTGAATATTACGAGAAAATATATTTCAATGCATAATTCGACCAACATTAATACATGCGCATTTGACGTTATCTACATATTTACCGATTTAATTGACTTTAAGAACACGATCGAGCTCGAAATAATCATACGGTTGATGTAATATAATTCAGCGAGATGCGCTTGTTTTTTTTTTATTTTTGGTTTTTTTGTTTTAATTAAACGCAAAACACTTCACCTGCCGTCGTCACTTTTCTCTCGAAGATTTTACCAAGCACGAGCGACATAATTGCGGCACAATTTTCGACACGAACGAGCTTGCAAGAAAAAACAAAGGTTGCGAAAAAAAAAGAATTTTCGTTTTAGCACGAAGACGAAAATTCGGTAATGTGTGTTTCATGTACTCGGTAGTATATCTAAGACTAAACTGAAGGATGTGGCAGTGGAGCAAACCAGCATGAAGATGCATGAGAATTCTCGAGGAGCAGCTCGATGGGGTTTCTTCCCGTGTGTATTCACATATTCGCTTGCTTAGTGTGTAATACGAGAGACGGAATGAATGACGGGGCTCGTTCTCGTTTTTTTTACCCTCTCGATGTATAGCTATATATACAAATACAGGTAGATGAAGCCTTATACATATTACATATCTGCATAAATGTGTACGAAGGGGTTGAAGGACATATGCATATACGAGAGAGGTGGACGAAAAAAGGTATACGCCTTCCATAATCGCACCCCTTCGCGAAGAGGGTTGATACGACGATATAACAATGCACGAACTCTCCCTTATAGGTATCGCAGACAGCAGGAGTTAAGGGTGGGGAGAGAGGGAGGAGAGGTGAGTCAAAAATCATGAAAACTCGACACGTACGAATAAACGTCATTTGACAAAGGGTCGAGGAAAATAAATGTCCAAAGGGCTGCAATTTTCCGATATATAATCCTGTCACGTGCACTGAAAAAAAAGTTTCCCGATTCGAGCCATAATTATTATTGCTTCAGCCATATTATATGGGAAAATACGCTACTGCCATACCATCTAGGTAATAAAGCCATACAAGTATGACTGACACAATATCGTTGGCGTAAGCATACCACTATGTCATGACAGACATATACCCAATAGCTCTGCGAATCTGACAAGTATCTCTATTTCAGCAATACCATAGTATGGTTGAGTTCACCATCACGAGTTATGCGTATGCCAACCATACTAGTATAGCTGTCTTATAAACGCTAGCATACGAGGTAGACGAACACCAGCCATACTATAGCCGAAGCAAACATATACAATGTTGTTTCGTAGATAGCAGTTTTGTCAGTGTAGGCAGAATTCTTTGTATACCAACAATACTAGTAGAGCTGTTTTATAAACGCTAGAATACGAGGTAGACGTACCAGCTATACTACCAAAAGAATATGGCTGAATTATAAATTCATTTTATGTACATAGATAAATTACAGGATATTGTACCTACCTATACTCGTATAGGTAAGTATATATAGTAGGGGATATTCGGGTCACAGTAAAAATTCAGCCAATATGTTTCATAATCATGAATATTTATTTTAATCATCTGTTATCGATAATGATATTCATACATAAATATTTTGCAAAAGAGACTTGATTTTTAGAGCTAATGAAACACACCTGGAAGTTTGAGAGAATCCATGGCCCGGAGACATATGATACTCTCCTTGCAGGAAAATGACAGTTGACCTAACCTACAAAAATTCGCTTGTTATACGATTGGCGTTTATATAACAGGAAAAATAGTCCTTTTTTACATATTCCGTAGATAAGTGAGAACAGACTTACCTTCAAATGTTGGTATAAGCTCATCAAGATTCCGTTCGTTCAGTTTCTTCTTCACAAACTCGTTAATTATCAAATTTTGCGTAGCGAGGTTTCGTTTTCGCGCGAGGCAGAGGCATAGACACCACGCGTTAACAGATTACTGTAGGTGTTCCAAAAACGTAGTATAGTTGCGCGAGCCATATTAGTATAGCTATGTGTCACAACGTTATTCTCGCAGCCATACTATATGGTTGAAATAGCTAGGCATGTAAAAATCAGCTACTACAGCTGTTTGAACAATACAGTGTAGTTTCGCGAGCTATGTTAGTATGGCTGATTTACAAAAACGATAAATTTCCAGCTATTTATAATGACTAAGCTAGCCAGACGATTGAGTGTCGTCCACAAAGGCGCAGTATAGGCGCCGTAGACAAAACTGCTTTGCCTTCACCAGCGATATTATTGTTGAATTAGAAATACTTCACTAGTCATATTTGTATGAACTTTACGGCAATCGGGATTTTCTAAAAGGGCTACTGCATTTTCTGTGTGGGCAATATTTTTTCACCAGTATACCTATAACTGGCCAACAATAACAGTATTATTGTAAATCCCGAACCATTTTTTTCAGTGTGGTTATCTCAACTTGTCGTCGGGCTTGAAAGAAATAAGAACAAAAATATACGTTGCAAGAACTATGCGGTTAAAATGAAACGGACATTGCGAGTCCTCGTGTATTGTGATTGAAGCATCGTGGGGAGGAGAATTTTCTCGAGTGGAAATCAACCCGGTACCGCATGGATGAGGATTAATATTCGGTGAAGGAGACTCGTGAATATTAACTGTGGGGCTTCGCGTATAGCATGTGCCATTTCACCGAACGTTGACCCGAGATTATATTAATTTTTGTAAATTTTTTTCTAAAACCTGCGAAAAACTTATTTGTACGCTAATTTACGTGGGACACTCATAAATGTCTTTGAAGAAGTGCCAGTTAAATATATTTCATTGCGTATACTTCACATGAATTTGAAAAATATGAAAAAAATTTTTTTTTCAATTTTTAATTCATGTACTTACTGAGAAGTATTGAGGCGGAAATTGACTTTTGTCATTGGTCGAATATTTTAAAATGATGCACATTGATTTTCAAGGATCTCTGTACTATCCGTTAGCGATAAATCTGATCACAATCAAAATTAAAAAAAAAAATTAATAAAAATTATAATTGATTTGAAAATATAGAACGTTTTTCCTCAGAGCTATATAAATTATATAAATTATTATGGAAAATATAATATGTGTATTAATTATAAAAATAAATAGCCGCTATCAATTTTTGCTCCCTGAGGAAATTTTTTTTAATTTCTCATACCCACTACATTGACTTGGAGCTGGATAGATATGAAAAATTACTTGCACAAAATTCATCAGAATGTGGGCTTCATACAGAGTGTACAGCTACGATACGAAGATACTTTTTTTTTCCAATATGGCCATTGCAAAACGTTTGCGCATTCGAATTCCGCGATAAACGCCTATAGCGATATTTGGGTTTCTCCATATCAACGGAAGGGGCTTTTGAGGCATTGTTGCGCGGTCTCTATCGCGGATTTTCGGATGACTCATTATTTTCGCTTTGGTTCTCTTTATCCCCCTGCTGCCCTTCGACACACTGAAAGCGAAATATCTCAAACATGCGCATACAGGCATATGAAGCCCCGGTCGACGTTCATTGGTCACATCAACCCCTTTAGAGATTGGGGCAAACTATATATATATAAATATGTCTGTATACATGTATATATATATTTTTTTTAATATTTCGAGGTCCGGTTGATATTACGTGCGGTGAGGGTGCTGCGAATTGTTGCTTTCGCGAAACGTTGTAAACCTCATCTTTACAGTGAAAAAAAAAGTCGCTGGAAAACGAGAGAGTATTTAGATGTACGCCCTTCGTGATCAACTTTTCTAGCTTTCTGCTGAAACCAACCCCCACCCTCAATTCCGACAAGACACGAACAACAGTTTTTTTTTCTTTTCTCTCTCTCTCTCTCTCGCTTCCTCTTTCTCTTTCTCTAGCCCTTGCAACGAGCAAGAAGTAAGCCCTGATAATTGTATGGCAAAAAATGTGGATGAGTGAATAGCAGAGAGATTGAAATTAAAGAGGGCGAATTCCAATAATAAATACCTGCGTATAGATACTTGAGAATACAGATAAAAATATTTCAAGAGATATTATATTTGTTTTAGCTTTATTATTATTTTTTCAAATGAGATAAATTGCCAACCAAAATTGAAAAATCAAACGAGTATATATTTAACCGACGTTGTTTTTCTATCACAAAATGAAGAGGACAGTGAGAGTAGAATGAGTTATTTACTAGTTATAAGGATCTATTAATGTCGAACGCTTTTTACGTTGAGACTTTTCGCAAAAAAAAATAATCGATTCATGAATACATTTGTCGTTTGTAAAATGATGATAAATTCAAAGCAGTATCGATAAACGAAAAGCACCAATCATGAATAATAATAAAAAGATCTCCTAAAATAATAATTGATTGAATTTGATACGAGAGATTAGCATGAATTGGGATGTGGTCTTTCACATGTTTTAAGGAGAACAATGATTGCTACCGGTAAATAATATGTTCCGCGATCTAAATTTACACATCGCGAGACCTTCACAATTGAATTGAAATATCAGAAACTGAAATATGAATTTTACAACAGCGTTGTATCGATTCTCCCGTGTCAATGCACTTAACAAAATGTCGTTTTGACTAGCTCTGGATCTATCCCATTTAGCTTGTACGTAAACGACGATTTTCGAGCCAACCTATTAAATTCATTGTAACATATCATGACACACATTATATCCACTGATCGTCATCCTATAAAATCCATGGTCATTCGCACCAGGCGAGATGCAGAGATGCTTGAATCGCTTACTTTTGTAAATGTATATGAATCGAGGCGAGTGTAACGACGTCGAAAAATGAAATTATTCCCATCCCTTCATGTTCGCGTGATGTGTGTGGCTCGAGTGCGACTTCAAAAGGCTTCAATTCCCGGGCAACCGCAGCCGGAATTGACAATTGACAGAATTGATACTATATTCATATATAAATATATATACATCAGTAATACAGTAGCAAATTGAACTTTGGGGTTCGAGGGTTGATCGCTGTGCGGGTGTATATCGCTCACCGTTATACTGAACAGCGATACGTATGCACAATGTACATAGTCCGCATTTGCTGTACGTATGATATATTTATCGCCTCGGGGCACGCCACAAAGCACGATGAATCGCGCGAGTTCCTACCCTCGCGCGTTCAGGACCAGAGGAAAAAAAGTTGAAAAAAAAAAAAGGAAATCGTCGACGCGAAGGGTGCACGCTGCCACGATCAGCAAAGCGAT
This sequence comes from Rhorus exstirpatorius, assembly GCA_963564615.1. Taxonomy (NCBI): domain Eukaryota; kingdom Metazoa; phylum Arthropoda; class Insecta; order Hymenoptera; family Ichneumonidae; genus Rhorus; species Rhorus exstirpatorius. The sequence goes on from OY751321.1 coordinate 14,422,636, forward strand.
TCGTTAAGCGCTTCTGATGCTTGCTTTTATTTTTGCACTCGCCCGTTTAGCGATCGAGACTCCTTGCTCTCGATCGCGCATATTCATTCGACCGGCTCTATACACGTATGTATGAAAAAAAAAAAAAGATTTCGTACAGTAGAACGCCTTGTACTTAAAATTAACGAGATAATAAAGGGATACGACGTGCGAAATGCTTCGCATACGATCGCGTTGCGTTAATTTCGCGCACGCAGGGCACGAATGGAAATTATTCTCGTGAAATATATTCTTCTTTTTTTTTTCTCGTAATTTAATGACTTAATTGTCCGCAGTTGATCCTCTGTGATGAGAAATAATTTTTTTTTCTTTTTTTTTTTAAAGGTCGTTGAGACTCACGTGAAAAGGAAAGACACAGCGTACGAGTTTCGTGCACAAAATATATGGTGGATCCATGTATAGTCGATAAAAATCTGCCACAGGGACAAGGGGACACGAGCGATTATAATTATCGAATATAATAACGAGGGTCTCTGTCGTCCGGTTATCCTGCGAGAAACATGACATCCGGCGTGAATTTCGCATATATATATACATGCATGTATGCATTCATTTTTTCGTTAAATTTAATGCGCCTCCTCGCAATTATCAATGTGGGAATGGGACGACGAGAAATTTCGATATCACCGTCCGGAGAGATACGAGAAAGTGCTTTTTGCTTCAGCGAGTAAAAAAAAAGACCACTCTGAGTGAGTACAGTGGAGTGACCTGAGCTGTGTATAGCTTTGTCGTCAATTTTTACATTCGTCATTTAAATTATTTCAGTTATACATAGCCTATGATTCGAGGAAGAATTTCTCATACACCCATTTTCTCCGCTACTTTCTTCTTTATTAAATAAATATTTTTCAAAAAATATGTCGAATGCAAAGTTATTTGTATTACTTTAGATTTTAAAAAGTATCAAAATAAATAATTCGTAATATTTATAATTTAGCCATTCAATTAAAGAGATAATACATTCCAAGTATTGTAGAAAAAAAAAAAAAAAAAACGATCAAACAAGGATACAAATATTGAAAAAAGGAAAGAGTTGATGTGTGCAAAAAAAACCGATAATATATCACTAATGAAAAATCGTTCAAAATGAAAATTAAAAATTATGTAAACAGTTTTAAATGCTTACTCTGTTAAAGAGTAGAAAAAAGAAAACAAAATAAAAGAAACAAAAATAATACTGTTAAAGAGTAATTAACATTCTTCATAACAAAATAATCTCGGTAAATTATTGATCTGTATTCAACCAAAATACATGTATACATATTTCAAGTGATGAATATTAAAATAATTAAACAAAAAAAAAACAAGACTCTAGCATATATGAATCGTGACAACGAAACGAGTGACCAGAGAGATCAGAGAGGAATGAGGAAGAAACGGACAGTGATAATTACATCGTGTTCGGTGACACCGTATAGCTCGATATGGCAAAGACGAAAATTGAATTTTCCGGCCAATTACGACAGCGACAAAAATGTAAATTGCAAAAAGCGCGACTCACGTATGTGTCATACATACATACATATATACACGATTATGTGCTATACAGACGCGATATGACGCTTTATAACGTGGTCGGACATCGGGGAATCGAATGTCCTTGTCCAGGACTACCGAGCAAAGTGGATGAAGGATAATATGTGGTAAAACGAGTTTGAGGGTGAATTTGGAATTAAGGGTGGCAGCAAGTTGAGAGAGAGACAGAGTGAGAGAGAAAGAACGAGAAGGGCTGAAGAGAGAAGAGGGCATATACGCGCATGTACAACGTAATTTCATTTTTCACTTGCGGTGACGTCGATTGCTCGCGATTAACTATTCCATGGACCTATAATATTTCTCATCTCTCCATATCCCTGTAATAAACCGTAGTGAACATGTCGAGCGAATTTATCGGACAAGAGTCCAGGGGCATTAAAAAAAAAAAGTTTATGAGAACGGTTCGAAAAAGGTGACACTCCACTTTTTCTAATTATCACAAATGAAACGGAATTTTATATAAAAACGAAGAACAGAGAAGTTGGTGAAAATGTGAACCACTCGTTTTAGTATATTCTCACTTTGGTGAATTCTACATAATTCTATAAAATGCTATCTCTGACAAAAAAAAAAAAATGATTTGAAGTTTCAAGCTTTTAAAATATAAGACATAAATTTTCAAATTTACAGCTGATTAACAATTCGCAGGGGATATTATGAGTCCTCGAGAGGACCTATAGCCTGCCATAACGAGACAAGATCCTTTTTTTTCTCATCCCTTTTCTTTAACCAGGTCTCATTATTCGCGCACGTCATTAAACTCGACAAATCTACGAGTCCATGTATATACTTCATGATGTTCTAAGTGTTTCGCTGAGGTCGAGGCAGTCTCGGATACTCGCGAGTATCCGGAGATATGAGATTGAGTAAATTCGCGAATTCAAATTATGACGATAGTGTTATGTTCCGACCCCGCTCTATGTCATATTGCTTTACGCCACCCCCCCCCCCCCCCCCCTCCACCCCACTTCAACTTGAATGCCTTGGTTGCTCGTCAACCGAAAGAACAAAAAATAAAAAAAAAGCAATCGTACGTATATAGCACGCGACGACGTGCTCGAAGTACCATAACGCAGATCTTCCTTCCAGTTTTCCTTCTCGTATTATACCATAACCGAGCGTCTCGCTCTCGTATCTCCGCATTGGCGCGTTGCACTTGCCGGACGGTAAACCGATCGTAAAATCGCGACCCGAATCTGTCCTGTGTTTTGCAGCAGCGCGTTTTGAATTCGAGAACTCGAGTGAGCCTCTCTCTCTCTCTCTCTCTCTATCTCTATCTCTCTCTTTCTCTCTTTTCGAGCTTCCGTTATCCATGATTTTTCTTTCTTGTTCCTCGAGCCGAGAATCTCATGAAATTACCGTGCAAGTATAATGTTCTCAAGGCAAGTATTATATTCCATGATTTTTGTAAAAAAAAAAAATCCTCTTTTATGGTATACCGGAATGGAGTCCTCGAAATGTAACGGAGTTAGAACGAAAAAGCTTCGTCGGGATTCCCATTCGAATTGCGCTAAAACTATCATTTGCTACAATAGTTTTCTTTTTTCTTTAGAAAAAAAAGCTTGATAGCGAATGAAGTTCAAAATTGCATCTCTGGATTGCGGGATCCATGTTTATAAATTTTAATCGGTGTCTCCGAAATACTTTTTCAATCGACCTAGAAATCTGCGCAGTCTCCCGACAATTCTGGTCCTCCTGAAGATGTCAATTAACCCCGCAGATTAGGTCACTTGAAAAACTGGTATAGCGATGAATATGCCGATCGCAGCCAAAACAATCGTAAATGTTGGTTGTTCGTCGATAAATATCTCATGGGAGTGAATTATCGTTGTTTTTTTTAAGCTAAAATTTACGCATTCTGACATTTTGTGGTAAAAAAGAGCACACTTATGACTTTGTAAAATGTCTTTTGAAATTAGAGGAAAATTTTTTTCCAATGTGTGCAATTAATTGATGTGCAAACTTTGCCTATCAGAAAATATAGCAAAAACGAGATTTTCTTTTCAGCCTCTTTTTACAGCCTATTTGGTTTTTGTAATATTTTTTTTATGTACTCGTGCCTCTTATTCAACTATCGATATGTATCTAGCGACCGAGAGAAATGAGGAGGGAGAGAGAGAGGGAGAGAAAGAGAGAGAGAGAGAGAGAGAGAGAGAGAGAGAGAGAGAGAGAGAGAGAGAGAGAGAGAGAGCGTCATCGAAACGCGCAAGAGTTTATCCGCGGGAAGAGCAATGAATTGAAACGCCACATTGGCGTTGGTTAATTAATTGGAGCTAAGTGGAGATCCGAAGAAGAAATAGAGTTAGACCGGGATATTCCGTGAAGCTACGATAAACCCGGATAAATTAATTAACGCTGGCGGATCGGTGGCTCGAGCCCGCAGCAACATAACACCGAGTGCTTTCGAGATACCTTTTTCACACACAAATATGCATAGCGATAAGAGCACGAATCCGCGACTATACTTTGAAATTGTGATCTCTGAGAAGCCAATAAATAAGGGGAAAAAAATAATAATAACGTAATACGTGCTCGAGTAAACTCTCGCAAGTCCGATATAAGTGTCGTCCCGATCGTATATACGATTCTCGATAATTGTACATTGACCCGCGACAAGCGCTTATACACAGCGAATCGATACTGACGTCGACTGCATTTGTATAGCTCAATAGAGAAAACGATAAGGTTGCGAAATCGCAAAAAGATCGCGCTCGCGCTATACGTGTTAATCGAGAGGTCTTGTATTCTCGTTCGATATATTATATCCGTATATAATGTGGCAGAAGGTGCAGCTTAAACTGCTCGAACGTAAACTATCACGGTTAATAATCGTTGCGTATAAATATTTCAAGTAAAAGTTCATCGAGCATGTGTGTGTGAGCGTTATTAGATATTGATATTGTGAGTTCTCGTCAACTTATTCATACATGATTGTTATGGGAAAGGAAGTAAAATCTCGTTTATCACGAAGACGAGAGGAATTTTTCGAAATATATTTTATTTATTTTTTATTTGTGAATTCTGCAAGGACATTTTTTAATTCATAATTTAATTAAATTATTGGATAGAAGGCACAATAACTGTTTAATCCCAGGAAGAAATTTTTGTTCATTGGGGTAGTCTTATGACTGACTACCAGTCAAATAAAAAACACGAGTGATATTTTATGTGTCTATAAACGTTTCACAAAATTATTAGACCCGATCTAAACTGGTATTTCTTTGACTTTGCAATTTTAAATCAGGAAATATTATCGCGCTGATTATAATTAAAGCGCGTTTGGGATCTCGCAACTTTTGCGACAAGTCCCAGACGAAACAACAAATGTTTTGTCAATTGTACAGGGCGAGTGCTTAAAAAAATTGGCAATTTAGCTAAGAGCCCTGCATAACGATTGGCTCCACTGCCCTCTTTACCTTGTTCTTTTAGCGGAAAAAAAAAATCATCCAGTCAGTGTATAATATAATATTTTCATTAAGAAGGAATCATCAAAGAACATGCCGCCTCTTTTATCGTCGCTGGTTACTGTACGTGTCTACAAATTTCGGAAGCTTCGGCAAACGAGTGATGTTGAACGTTCGAATTCTTTTTGGGGGTATAAAAAGAGAGAGAGAGAGAGAGAGAGAGAGAGAGAGAGAGAGAGAGAGAGAGAGAGAGAGAGAGAGAGAGTGGCCGGTTTTACAAAAAGTGCAGTTTTACCATTTTTCCGGATGGAAAAGCGGCGATATCTAATACCACGAGACACGGAGAGGACGAGATGAAAATCCTCTCGAGTCCGTCGTATTATTTTTTTCTTTTTGCCATCATAAAGACGAGGACGCGCGTCTCCGACCGGGGTCTCATTCGTCCTACCGTTTTCACGATTGGTGGATGAGAAACAGCCGACAGGTTTTCTCGCACAGGTGAAGCGATTGAGAAAGAATGAGAGAGAGAGAGAGAGAGAGAAAGAGAAGAGTATATGGAAGAGAACGATGAAGAATCTTCTACAAAGAAATATGTATTTACAGGGGTAAAAAAAAAGAGAGAGAGAGAAAGTGTAGAAGATTGCGTTCTACTCTCGTCGGTATGCTGTGGGCTCGTTCGCTTATTCTGGCACGTAAGTTTTACGGCTTTTCCAGAATTTTAACGACCCCACACTAAACGCCGCTGCGTGATGAGAGCGAAGCCGTCCGCGATTATGGGGTGTTTAGGGGACAGCGCGAGAGCGCGAGCGCGCTTTTCTCGCTCTAAGAACATCCGATGATATACACTTCGACATAATATCCCTGAAATTTAAGGCCACATCTTGAGATTTTTCGTGCCCGGCTTATTTTACCTCGCTTGAGGTCGGGAGTTGAGTTAGTCCAAAATCAAGATGATAGAACTGTGATGCATTTGGGAAGTCTCGGATATTCGTAAAAAAAAAAGAAAATATCTCTCCAAGAGCACCCAGAGTAATGAAACATTTTCGCGACCAAAATCATTTTTTTCGCAGTCCATCGATGCATAGATCATTTCACTTTCCTTACTCATTAATAAAGCTTCATTTTCGGGGAAAAAAAATACTTCAAATTCATGGCAGTATGTAAAGATAATGTACAACTTTAGCAGAGGTCGTTGTCAATTTTCGATTAATCGTCAAATTGACATCCAAATAAGGCGGTGCATAAAGTTGTGAATAACGAAAATCTGTCACGATAGAAATTTCTTGGGATTCACGATCCAAAATTCAGCCAAAAATATCAAAATTTGTAATAATTATTGTATTTTTTGCATGGCAATGGTTCTTGAATTTTTCGAACTGTATTATTTGCTTCGTACTTTTATTTATTTACATTATTATGAGTTATTTAGGGGTTGTATCATTTGTAACACCGAAGACAATCGAAAAATTAAAAAAAAAAATTGTTACCGGTCAAGATTTAATGCGATGCAGCATTAAAATCTCGTGATCTGAGAAACGATCTTTCGAATGGGAACCTCCGAAAACGAGGAGGGGTCGAGTTTCGTTTTAGAGTTTTATATTGTGCTCGGTCATGCTCCGTTTGTCGGTCCCTCATCTACCCTCGTGCTGCATTTATCTCTTTTTCCTTTCTCACTTTGACTCACCCCTCCTACTTTGTTTCTCTCTCTCTCTCTCTCTCTATCTATTTTTCTCTTTTCCTCTTTCTCTCTCTCTCTCTCTCTCTCTTCTCTTCTTGATGCACCCGTGGTTTTGGCGCCGCCGGGCCACATGAAATGGTCGGTTGACAGTTGACACAACTTTGACACCGCAAACGCACGTTACTCCATTGTGCGAGAGCGCGAGAGCGTGTGGCGTTTGCTTGGCATTGTTGGGGCGTCGGGACGCCACCGCGATGAGCTTCTATGTATACGGATATACAGAATAGAGTCCTTCGGGCTCCATTTCTCATTCACCCCCGCAGTTTAACTCTCCTATTCTCTCACTTTTCCGAGAGACAGAGAGAGAGAGAGAGAGAGAGAGAGAGAGAGAGAGAGAGAGAGAGAGAGAGAGAGAGAGAGAGAGAGAGAGAGAGAGAGAGAGAGAGAGAGAAAGAGAGAAAGAGAGAGAGAGAGAAAGAGAGAGCGAGAGAGAGAGAGAGAGAGAGAGAGGGAGAGAGAGACACTTGCGACACACAGGAATGAATAATTTAATGACATGACGAGCGCACAGTGTACCGGAACGGACGGACGGACGGACAGACGCGGTGAGGCCGCCAAGGCATTTATGCATATATATATATGTATACATGGTATGCATGTACTATATTCACTATATAATAGTGAATGCACTTTGCGCAAGTGTCGAGAACAATCTGCCTGGAAAAAAAAGTCTCGGCTTTGTTCATACCCCGATGCATCGTGAATAAAAAATTAAAAAAAAAAAAACAAATTCCTTGTCAGTATCCAATGTGTCGTAGTCAAAATGATGGAACAAAAAATAAATCGAGCATATCATTCAGTTGATTGTTTGAAAAAAAAATTCCGACTTAAAAGGATACGATGATCGCAAATATGAATGGTACAAAAAATTTGATAGTGGAGAAAGGTAACTCTAAATCTCGAATAAAGGTCAAATAGTATGCTAGAAATTTCAGAACCAAATAAAGGGGATCCGAACACAGAGAGGTCCATAACACCACTACTGAGATAAAGATCAGATTCAGGCTCAGTGTAGGCTACTCATTTGATTTACCTAAACTGTCGAGTAACTTACAATCGAGTAAAAATATGATTTTCCATATTGATTTTGTTTTAGCAGTTTTTCAAGGCGTTGGAGTACAGAAAATACGAAAAATGGGTGGCTGGGAAGAAATCCAGAACCACTAAAAAATGGTTCAATAGGTAGTCGGACGACGCTCTTACTCGTATAGAAAATTTTAATTACACTTTGTCTGGGGTTCCACCGACTGATCTTTCCACGGGTAATTGACCACGGTGTGTTATGGTATTTAATAGCAATAATAATTATTCATGGTATTTTTGAACAATGATACGACAATTTTCTTGAGGAATCACTGAAGTGTTTTCATAGCTATCCAGATAATATGCAATAACACACTTTTTAGATATTTATTTTTCCATATCACAGCATGATTATATATCGGCAATATGATAATCGAGGACAAGCGTAAACATTCCTTTCTTCCGATTATTTCTCTCCATCACCGCGGATACATCTTCCTATATAAGATAGTTGGTATAAATATGGATCACCATTTTCATTTTCGGTACATTCTCCTTCAGAGAAATTGACCACAAATCTCGATGAGCCAATGCCCATTTAATTCAGAGTGATGCTGCAGAGGTCCGGATTTTACAAGTGCACACATCCGTCCTACTTTCCATTTTTAATTGATGCAAAATCCTCATTATACTATACAATATCAGCCAGCCCAACTGACGTTCCTCATTGATTTGAGCCATAGGTAAGTCGATCTGCAATAAAGATTTTCCAAAAACAGAGTATTTTCCGTTGATCAGCCGGATAAGCCCAGTTCAAGCATTTCCTGATCACCCCACCAATTTCCAGTTAGCACCATTCAGGGCAGTCCAAATTTATAACATATTGAACATTTTAGTGTTCCTCTGCCGACCCAACGATGTTTCACCACGATGAACAGCCACTCGACTCAGATTTTTCTCTACCATTAAATCCAGTACTGTAAGATCGTTAAGAGCCCTTGTTTTGACTAGAAAAACCTTTGATAGCACGATAAAATTACCTCAAAAACTTTTTCAATCTACGCAATCGATTTGTCATACTTTTTACCCAAATTGCCAGTATAGTTAACTGTCGACACAAGCGAAGTGGAAATTTATCTAGGCAAACAAAATACTAGCTCGAGATTAGTCTGTACGAGTGAACGGATCCTGGATTGAGAAATCGGCAATTGCGGTTGGTGAGCTACATGTTTGGTGGAATCAACTGCGGCTTTACTGAACTGATCAAGTATAGGTATATACTTGATTCAATCAAAAGTTATTTCAATGCAGCCTCTATCAAATCCACTGGATATTAAGTTGGCCACCTGGATCCGATATGAGCAGCGCAAGTCGTTCAAATTTCGCATCTGGTCCAAATTCGTACCAATTCTTCAACATAGAGCCTCGGCGCGGCAAGGTGGTAACAGAGACGTCGACCCCACGCAATCCGAGAGAGAGAGTTTCGTAGAGACGTGAGCACCTCATCCTATATACATATATATATCTTTTGCCCCGTTTGATAATGCATTAACGCCAGTGGATCGGTAATATTAGCATAGCATACGCCCATCACATTTGAATTGAGAGGCGGCGGTGGCGACGTCAACGGCGACGTCAGGGAATCGCCGCAGAAGCAAAACTGCGCCAGCAGCCCCCCACATTCATGCTTATATATATGTATATATGTGTGAGCATCTACAGCAGTATATGTGTATCTATAAGCATCAGGAGCGACGAGAAGGCGTCCCAGCGTCTCTTTGTCATGCTAATATCCAGCATCCATCCACGCAGCAGTCTCACGAACGAGAGATGACTCTGCACGCTTTGCGCTCTCCTCTCATCGAGATGAGACTGTATAAGTGGCGCTCCCTGGCTCTATATCCTCACAGTGAAATGGCTTTTCTGTCCATGTCCCTTGTTACACCGAACTGATACGAGACTTTCCCTCTGCTAGACTTCACAGACGAAGGAAAATTCCAAGTCGATCCGATGCTACTCCGATGCACGATCTCTATCGTGTTCGAAAAAAAAAAAAAAAAAAAAAAAAAAAAAAAATGAAAAAATAAAATCTTGGCTACACGATTGATCAATCGATAGAAGCTATTAAAGTTACGAGCCACGGTGAGCATGATCGTTAATGCACAGATTACTTGATGCTGGATTACTTGATAGGAAGCTCTAGTAATTAGCATCCCAGACTATTTTAGAGAGGAGCTACTGCGAAGCTTGATTTCAGTTTCAACAAAAGTAATGCTTATCTGAGGGTATATAATTTTTTTTTGCTACAAAAATAAACCCCAAATATGTGTAAGTATAGTTCGAGCACATATAATAAATATAAGAAATATCTCTATAAACAAATATAGGAAAAAAAAATTTCGAATTTATATTTAGGTCCACAATTCATTTTGATAAGGTTTATCGTAGCATGATTCAAGAATTAGAGAGTTCTAGAATTATTTACTCTCAATAGGACATTATTCAAGATTTTCATCACTTTGCGACGAATTTTCAGCCTCCAGCATCATTTTCCTAATTTTTTTGAGGATTTTGTTGAAAAAAAAAAAAAAAATATCCCCAACACGATGTCCCGACGTGCTATCGTAATACTATATACAATTTTCGTAATTGATTTTCGTCATCGATCAGTCAGTAAAACAAACCTTTTCTCCATTTTTTTTTTTTTTTTTTCATCTCACGAAGTTTTATCGTCTCTTTAATTGTCTGCGAGACCAATTATCGCTCATCGCAGTGTTAAGAAATCGTAAAGTGTACACTCTATACAATAATCGTAAAGTAGCGTTTTACATCGCGCACAGCGAGGCTGAAAACGGTTAATTAAACCCATTCACCGCGCGATCTTGGGCATCGAAAGGAGTTGTAGAATAAAATATAATTTATCGCAACGATGATCGCACACTTGTGCAGTAGATACTGTGAAAAAAAGGAAAAAAAAATATTCCGAATGTGACCAAGCGCGGAGAGTCAATAGAAGAGATACATTGCATCCTGGTGTGGGTCTCTCTCGCTGTCAAGTGCCATCACTTGTAATCGAGAATTTGTATATTTCTTGGAATAGGATTGTTTAGCAGAGCTTAATATTGGAAATCGTCTTTTGTGTCCTCTGCAATGCCATAATATCCCGAGTTTTTCTCGTCTCGTTGTTTCCCCCACGCTCGTATATTCGACGAAGAGGAATTGGTACAATTTCGAACCACCATTTTACTTTCGTTATATTTCAGTCAAGATAAACTGTCCACGAGTTATTCAAAATTATGTCGAGGGACATGCACACTTCAGTACACTTTATTCACTACTATTTTTCAAGCATACAAATTTTTTATATATTTTAAAAGTTTCCCACATATATTGTACGAATTTTGAAGAGTATACGATAATTTTTTTTATTAAAAAAGATTATCAAACGGTGGAGGTACAAGCATGAGTTGATGTCACGAAAAAAATTGAGTCATCTGAGCTCGATTTGTATTTAACGAATTGACCTCAATTTTTTACGAATTACTTTTACGGTTGACTGAACGAATTATTTTTAAATAATGAGAAGAAAAAATTGATTCGTACGCGGTGCCCCCTCGTGAAAATCAAAATCATGATTTTTTTTTTCTGACTCCAAATTTATCGGCTGTGGCACAAATTTGGATCAACTTCTCTCCATCAAATTCGCCTACAACGTCACAGGCGGAAATGAGCTGATATAATTATCGTTATGGATTCAAACGTTGGACGGAAAGGAAAAAAAAATTATAGAAAAAGGATTCAATCGACGAAAAAAAGCACGAGTAATTTGCATAATACTCGTTACGTCGAGGGACATTAACGTGATTTTCTGCGACGCAGCTCCGACGACTATAATGTCTCCTCTGTTTCGTAGTCTCGGATCGCCGTTGTTACATGCTGCTGTATGTACAATCTCGCGACGTATAATAATTATCGTAAACCATTTAACGATGCGCCGGAGTGTGACGTGACATATAAATGCTCGCTCGAGTCTCGTGTACACGAATCACCGCGACTCTGTCGTACAATATTAGAAAAAAAAAAAAAACAAATTCCATCTTTGTTTACGTGTACGTTTTATTTTTCGCAAAACAAGTATTACAATGCCCATTCTCCCGTAATTGATCGAGAGTTTCAATGACACGGGATTACTTTGATCGTAATCAAACTTCAAACAATCAATTTAAAACTTCCGTGATACTGGAAAAATTACCTTGTAAATTTGATCGTGAGTAAAAATTGTCCTTGATTTCGGTTTTCCCATAGAGAATTAAATTTGCTCGCATGCTTTTATTATTTAATATGTATAAATACAATAATATTCTTTGCCCTTTATTATTTTTTTAAAATTACAAAATAAAAAAAATCTCATAAACATAAATTGCACGCAAATTATTCATTATTCTTCGACTATCGTACAATTCTTTACGATTCGTATGACGACATCGAGAAGAACCTTACTCAATCGAGCTTGTCACATTACACTTATATTTTTTTTACGTTCGCCGATCGTTTTTTTATGAAACTGCATTTAGGAAATTCAGGAAATTCTTACGACGAGACGTAAACGATTTAACATTTTCGTTAAATCGCAGGAATTCCGTGGGTTGCATGCATAATGATCATTTCAGACCATTGAGCACAATGAAAATACCCTTTATATTTACTTTTTTTAAAAGATTTTTTTCATTTTTTTTTGAGCAATAAATAATGCATTCAGACATGGCGCGAGTCTTGCGACAAGGAGATGCATCGAGACCTTCGACTCTATCGCACTATCGTCGCGCGAACGCTCGATGAACTAATACACGATAACTCGTTAATGGCTTTTAGTGAGCAAGCGAGAAAGACAAACGAAGTTATAGTCGTGAGTGAGAACGAGCAAAAAGAGCGATGAGATGCATGGCGAAAGGCGGCACGATTCAATTTATTAGTTTCTAGAATTATACGAGCGAGACGCGAGAGTTCATCTTTGGCGTTCATTTACATATATATATATATAAATATGTATATATATACTCACGCCCAAGCGCGTCTATATAAAATGCTCGAGACAAGAGCTGATTGTGACTAATTGATTGGAAATACTCGATTCTTCAATATATTTATCGTCGGATTTATTTTCCCAAGAAAATATAGCTCTGACGAGAGTTACGGTGACACTGCATGGATATATTATTTTATGCAATTGGATGTTTGAATTCAAGTGTGTAGAAGAATTGATAAATGCAATTGACTGTAGGTATAGCATTGAACAATTATGAAACGATAATTATTATCGATGTCAATCATTGTTTGCCTGCTTAAAGTTTTGCGTTTATCCGTTTTCTATCCGCGAGAAAAACGTGTCCCGGTATTTTTTTTCTTACCGTTAAACGATTTGAGGAAATGTTATTTGAAAAAGAAACCTATGGGAAAAAGTCGTGTACGATAATAAACCGATAGTCATTATAATTGAATAAAAGTTAATCCAAATTTAAGGAGGGTCTTTAATTAATTTAAGAGGTGTTTTTCCGTAGCCATGGCTTGATTCATAACAAGGAATCACGTTTTTCATTCGCATTATTATTTATTGCTAATTAACGGTATTGTTCAAGGTTCTGAATTATTGCAGGAGACATCCTGAGGATATTTCCGACAATATGCAAAAATTAGTTTGCTATGTAAACAGATCGTGCTGCGCTCATTGACTTTGAAATTCCGTCTAATTTCACGATCTCTACCATCAGAAACTGTGCTAAATGGCCCAAATTTCTACTTTTTTTTCTTCTCGAAAACGGTGTAGCAGAACCTATACGGATACTTTGGGGTTAAACTTTTTGTGGACATATTATCTATCTATAAAAAAAAAAAAAAAATAAAAAAAAAATCTCTCAACAGATATCGATGTCGCACTCGACCCTCCTTAATGAAATAAATAATTGAGAGAAGTCGTATTATTGAGTTTTCTAAAAATATTTTACTCATACGAAAGCGATTGACATCGAAGACACTTTTTTTTCGTAAAGGCTAACAAACGTAAAACAAATTGTTTATTCTTTTCTCCAGTCGTATGGATGTATATATTTTTTTTTTTTTTTCGTCACGAGCAAAAGAATAATGAGTGAAATAATTCTCTTTCACTCATGAGTTCAAAAATTGAGATAAAATTTTTTTTCTTCATGAACGAAAAAATGAGCTGGATAAAATTTTTTTAATGGCTAAAAAAACAAGTAAACGATTTAACGTTTCTTGGATACAAAAAGTGAAATTTTTTTTTCCGTGAAATTCGAAACATTAACGTGAATAGTGCAACATTTGCTCACTAGCACGGATCGTTAAGACCGATCCTTTACATCTTTCTCGACAGGTGCTCCTGACCCGATTCTACGTGTCTTTACGTACAAGCTATGAATTAAAGAGAACGTGTCGAATATATACACGGATATATATATATATATATTATATGAAGAATAACTCTGAGTAAAGAAGCAGCTAAGCGTCGCTGGAATAATTGCAAAGTTTTAGCACTTGAAATAGCGATAGTTTTTTCACCGAGATTCGCGATCTTCGGTGCATTTCTTCGGCAATAATGTCCTCTTTGAATAGACACAGACGCGGCTGTCGTGCCTTTACGATGGGAGAGTCATTCAGCGCAGCGTTATATACGAAAATGATTAAACTAAAAAATGTCACAATGTTCGTGAGAATCCAATGCGAAATCTTTGTACCTGCTTGTGGTCCATTTTGTATTCTATACTTTTCCGTATTCGCGCAATTGCGTTAATTTTCGTTTTTGCCTCTTTCTTCATGGTATATTCGCATGTTTTTCTTCATTTTTGTTTTTCCGCTTTGCACTGCGCGAATCACCCCGTTAATGCTTCTACATATAGGTGACTTTCACCTATGTCACAATCAAGCATTACTATTATCACTGTTATTGTTACATTGCTAACCCAGGAGCAGATTATCGTAAAAGAAAAAGCCCCCCAGGGAGACTCGCAATTTGCGCTTTTACGTGTACATGGATGAGCTATGTGATGTAACACGTAAAAGAAATTTCTCGCGCGCGACACGTCCAAAGGGAATTAATGATGGCGCTGAAAAACTCCGCCGTATCCATTACCGTCAGCTCCTCGGGTAATTTTCTATGAGAGGCGTATAAGAAACATCGAGAAACGGCCCATTAAAGTGCGATCAGTGACTATGATAATTTGATTAAGTTGATCGCGTCTTCCGTTTTGCTTATTCACATTATATATGTATTTAATGTATTTTGCGTGCAGTGGCGAATGTGTTATAATGTACTTTACCCCTTTCGCGTAAATGCGACACAAATATTACTCAGGAATTTGTTGAAATTTATTATGAAAAAAATATACGATGATGAGTGCACAAGAAGAAATTACGGATGGGGAAATACATCGAATAATTTTGTTAAGTCGGTGTAGGCTGTCGCGTTGGTAATTATTAGTTGGCGACGAATTTACTGGATAATATACCGCAGCAGTCGAAGACTAACGATCTCTAATGTCATGCTCGGAATGAATACCAAATGCTTTTTTTTTATTATCAGATAACACAAAATATCATCAAGATCTCGTTAAGTTACGTTGCAGCAGCCACGTAACAATTTTTTTTCAATGTCCCATACGGGCAATTCGCATCGATGCAACGATCGATCGGTATATCATATCTCTGCGATCAGCGAAAATTGGAAAATTACCTGATGGCCGTGGCGATCAAGTTGTGCAAATTGATAGTGAATCGCGAGCAAAGTGTTTCAGGCTGCACTGATATTTTAATACTGGATTTTCAATGAAAAGTCGAACGGAAAATGTATTTTTTATTGCACACTCCTCGCTTTTTTTTTCTCTTGGATTCTCCTCCAGATAAAGTTATTATCCTCTAATTCCACAATGGTAAAAAAAAGGACTTTGACATTCGTTCTATCAATTTTTAATATTTTTCATGGAAATAAATTTTGTTATCTTATTTTGTGCTAGGCCGTTTTTAATTGTCCTTTTTCTCATCAGACTTTTCGTTAAAACAGTCGTCCAAGTTCCTTTTAAAGTTGTAACGGAAATATATCGAAATTGGGATTATTTGCTTACTAATAATTACGATTGGTTCGTCTCATAATTCAGCATAGTCGGTGAATAATTTTACCTCGAATATAACCGCAGACTTCTCAGGACTTGTGTAATTAAAATATTACGCATTCACATAAATCTTGATTATTATTTTTCATTCTCGGCTACAATTGATCAATTATGAAGAAATTTTCAGCCGAAATATAGTCGATAGAGTAATCTTGAACCACGGACTCTTAAAAAAAAAAGTGCGTCTATGAGGATCAAGATATATTGCAAGCTCCCAAAAATCGCCAACAGGACCCAATGAACAAGGACTGTTAAATTCGAGCGAATAGAAAAAACCGTAAAGCTAATGCCGGCAAAGCTATGTTAATTTTTTCCAAGATTATATACGTATACAGCGGGAGTCCGCTTCAACGCGTTTAGGACAGGACGCGATATGCCGCGCAGTTCCCTGATTTGTACATAATATGTACATATACACGTGTAACTGCACAAAAGATAAAAGTTCGAGATTCGATCGTACAGATCCGATAGCAAGGAAGAACAGTTAAGTGGCCGAAGTACGGGGCTCTTTCGCAAAAAGAAAAAAAAAAAAAGAGGAAAGAGAAAAAAAAATCTCCAGAGTCACCGCCGCGCGATGTCGAGATTTCCGTCGCCCGAGGTGCCCACATCGTTCTCCATATTGAGGAAGAACTCCTTAACAGGATTGCGCCACTCTATACGTTTTGATGGACGCGCGCGCGCGCGCGCGGGTCACGCAAAAAACCTTTTTCGAAATCTTCGTTCGCCCCTCTCTTATGCTGCCTCATAGAGGCTCTCGTACCTCAGGACCACGGGAAGCTATATAATACGCATATACGGTGAGAGGAACCGAGAGACGGGCGGTGTGTCGGATGGTCTTATCTCGATTTTACCGACTGGTCAGTGGCGCGAAGCGACCTAAGTTCGTAGTATAAACGCACCAAGAGCTATATATACAACAAGAAAGGGAGAAGAATATGCGGCGAGCCAAGAGAGTAGAAATCAAGATAACCCCCTCGGCGAGCAGATAAAAGAATGCATTAGCCAACGCGCCGCTAATTACCCGACGTTCGGCGGGGCTGCTGATGCTGCTGCTGCTGCTGCTGCTGCTCTTACATTTACAAACTGGATACAATATCGGAGAGGCGTGACTTTAGAACGATCTTCAGTCGTGAAGTGAGACGGAGTACAATAAAAAAAAAAAAAAAAAAAAAAAGACATAGAAAAGAGACAAAACGATAGCGAGACGATTTTTTGATTGACGAATGACGTGCGTCTAGCCCGGATCAAAGAGACTCGTAGTTATTGATGCGTCAAGGTTAGCCGAATGTCGCAATATGGATTATTAATCGTCGACCATATACTCACGTCAGAGCTCGATCACTCGAGTTTTTTTTTTTTTTTCGCCACGTTACCGAGACGAAATGACGAGTCAGTTGCCAATGGTCCAGGGGAAGAGGAAAGGAACAAGAAAGTAAGCGAAAAAAAAAGAAACAAATCGTGTCCCAATATCCTACGGGGGGGAAGAGCCTTGATGCTTACCTGCAACACATAAAAAAAAAAAAAAAAACAAAAACAGAACAGCCTGTGATTAAAATAATCGTTCCTTTGAGAAATATGAGATTTAATTTGTCTAGGAAAAATCGATGTTCAAAGTCGACCTATAGCATTGCGTGTGTGTGTGTTTCTCGAAATCGTTATAATGACCCCAGTCGGACAAAATCGCTTTGGAATCTTTCTGTCGTAACCAAAAATTTACTCGTGCGTCTGGGTGACGTGACGCGAGATGTAGATCGGGACAAAAAAGAAGAATAGGTTAACAATAATGAATGGAGAAAAAATCAAATTCAAAGAGATTCAGAGTCGGGGAACGGGGTGTTTTCGTGCGGTCATACGGGGGTCGAACAATATAGTCGCTCACAGTCATTTTGCGGTGTATTTTTCCGTCTCTTCATGCTTGCCACAGACACGAAACGTCCTCCACAATGGATGACGTCCCTATTTTGTCTCCTTTTCCGTCTGTATATAATATATAATATATATACGGATATAAAAGACCCGGTCGTGTTATTAGGTGGGTCGTACTTAATCTCAACTACATGACGACTGTCGAGTGGTGGTTGTAAGCGTTATACGCCACTTGAACAACGTCGCCCGCCACGATGTCGATCGGGGGCGTTTCTCTTTACCTGCGACAGGTGACAAGCCATGACATTTTCCCGTAGGCACGCACTCCACTTGCTGCTCTCTCTCTCTCTCTTTCTTCTCTCTCTTTCTCTCTCTCCCTCTTTCTCTCGCACCCCATGAAAAATTTACGAAAGGATCTTTTCATGAGTTACAATGCCATTATGTAAAGGCTCTTATACCTTAGCCTTTTAAAGTCGGCAAGTCGCTCCAGTTGAACAACCAAAGCCCCCGTTCATCCGCCACCGAAAAAATCTCGAACAAATCTCGTCCACAATGTGTCGCAATAACCGGATTACCCGGAGTGGCGGAGATGTCAACGTGCAGTCGTCCTCGAGGGTATAAGGGATCGAGGGAACTGCGACTCACGAAAAGAGGACTCTCTCTCTCACGAAAGCAAATAAAGTTTTTTTGGAATTTTTCTTTTTAAATTTGTCAATCAAGAGAATTCTTTGCTTCGTCAAATAGGAGCTACATTATGTCATTATTTTATTTTAATGGCCTGTAATTTTTGTGACATCAGAAAAAATTGCGAAGCTAGAATTCCTCACGGAAAGTTTGACTCTTGAGATTCTGAGGCGGCCTCTTCATTGACACTCTGATAGTTGTCTATATAGTACAGGCAGTTCTGACGAACGGTAGTTTCTTTTCATTTTTAATTATTCTCCGCAATCACTTTCGTCGAGTAAAAACGAAATCGTGGGAACGATTAATCAATCGGTTATACGGTTGACTGTGGCACTGCGCCAAAAAACCATTCTCCAAAATTTCTACACATTTTTCTCACGAATAACCTAGTTCATGTCCAATTCAATCGCATAAGATCCCTTTTTGTTTTCAGTCGGAAGCGTTAGTAAAATGTCGATCTTCAAAAGAACTTCCTAATGAAAAAAAAGGTGATTCTCAAAACGAGAAAACAGTAACACCATTGTATAATTATATATTATAATCAGTGAAGTGTCAATACCGTCGATTGGTTTCCTTTTATTTCCATGTGTCAATTCTAGTTGGAATTATAAATACTTTGATTCTTCTTCAATACCAAAATAATCCTGCGATACATTATTATCATCGATGCTTCAGTCAAAATCAAGCCTGATGGTAATTCCTAATGCTGGATTCAATTATTGATATCGCATTATCTCGCAGTATACACCGTAAAATCTTTTATACATACATTCAGTCAATTTCGTTACATTATTATAATAATTTTCGTTGCTCATACGTTACATTACCTGGAATATTCGCGCTTCGGTGAATACAAGGCACACACTTCCTGGTTACCGATAATGCCTAATCGTAATGCGTGAAGAGACCAGGAAGTGCTATGGAGAATTTCAGAGGCAGAGGAAAAACGACAGGATACCTGAACGGCGTCTCTGCGAATATGCTTGAACGTATAGTGCATTATAGTGGTGCACAATTCCTGTGGCTGTATCACTGTCATTATGCAAATAGTACTTTGTATAATATAAGCGAGACACAGTGTCTTTGAGCCAGAGAGAGAGAGAGAGAGAGAGAGAGAAAAAATATATTTATCATTACATAGATTCATAGCGCGTGTTCCGTAAACTCGTTGTCATCATGTATACGTATACAGATATCACGATGTAACACATTTGGTGGCAATAAGCCAGTGGATATAATACCGCGCGTTGTTTTACGCGAGAGTGCCGGGTGACGTCTCTCAACCACTTTGCAATCCTAAGTAGCAAGTATATCTATACGCGGAGTGATAGTATTGTGTGCAGATCCCAAGAAAGCACGGCCGGAGGATGCTGAGAGCTGAGCAACCTATCTACTTATCCGTACCATATTATACTCGCGCGGGGTCCGCACTGCGACTCTCGCTATAAGTACAGTGTTCGAGTATTGTCGACGTTGTACTGGCGGCACACACAAAACGTTTTTTCAAAATAACTATACCCATCTTTCGACCTCTGTCCGATAAATGTCTACAAAAAAAAATAACGCATACGCAGCATTCTCTACGAATTCAACAACGTCTCTTCAGCCAACTTTCTCAGATGTTGCCCAATTACTTGTCAATTTTGAGTGCCACGCACGAATGGATATCGTTGGTGAATTTTTGGATTTTTTTTTTCATCCATGCAACATCGCGTTACAATTTGTTGGCAGCCTTTTTAACGATCTTTCATATTGAAACACTTTTGGGAACACTCAGAAGAAAACTGAATCAAAACAGGACATCGACTATACCTGAATCTATAAATTTATTCGATAGCCTGCTAAAAACATTGATTCCATTGAACCAAGCAAATGATTTACGTTTGTTGGTTCACGAAAGAGAGAAATCGTGTGTACTCGATGCAAAATTGTAAGCAATTCGGTACGATGAGAGAAGTTGAAAAAAAAGTAACAAACGGAGAAGTCCGACAGTGAGATGATCGAGCAAAATAATTTTTAGACGCAAGTGCCTCATTCTCTCTCGGTGTCGATATACAGAGAGAGAGAGAGAGAGAGAGAGAGACTCACAGACCACCGCCGGCTAATTAATCCGAACGAGGCGAGATTGTCGTGACAAGCGCACTCTGTCCAGCCCGTATGCAAAAGTCGACTAGGCTTGTATACGGTTTAGTGGAATGGCTTCCGACTATAACGAGTAGAGCGTGTCTCTCACTCGTACACGAAAAAACTCGTACGTATGAATAAAAAACATCCGAGAGACGCGAAAGCTAAATAGCCACGGTAACATCGTGGTGGTAAGACGGGAGGAAAAAAAACAATTGATCATTATTATGGTACCTGTCGCTATGGGCAAGAGATAATCCGTCTTGAGGGAGGGAGATGGATATAAGCGTGACAAGGACACTTTGGTGAGCACACTCGCTCTTTTATTCATGTCGAAAATCTTTCCGTTACTCACATGAAGCATTTTTGGCTTCTGAATGCTCATGAGGTAGCTACTGGCCTATTTTAATTACCGTAAACACAGTTTAATCAACAGCGTAGTCTCATACGTGAAATAATTTTTTTTTTTTTTTCTTCGTCAAGTGTTTAACGTAGAGAAGGGAATTGATGATTTTTTTTTCTCTTGCAGATTAGTTTTTAAATTTATTATGTACGACGGGACCTTCTGCTAGTCATTTCTGTATTCTCTGGCAATTTAAATTGGCAAGTGCAATTAACCTTCTTCTGTGGGATAAGAAATGTTAGTTTTAATAATAACACTTAACTTGTTGAATTAAAAAAGAAGCTTATCGAAAGATTTTTATTTTTTTTTGTTAAATTGTTTGCTGGAAGATCTTTACATTCTAAGATAATTTGATAGTGAAAATAATAATTAATACGATGCAATGCAAATTTTTTTTCTTTTAATTAATAAAAAAAATGCAGTTTTAATGCAAGTTATGACATTTCATATACTACTGTACAATAATATTAAATGACAATTCTATCAAAAATCATTTGAAAATTTTCGAACATTAATCTACGCTGATATATTAGATTTGGAAATAATTTTAAAATTAATATTCGTGTGTATGTTAACTTTACACTAAGGTAAGTAAAGTTTATAAATATAAATATATTAAGGTATAATATGCATAGATATCTCAACCCTCAAACGTTAACGATGGGTCATTCGTGTCCGGGCCAAAATGCAAAATGCGGGGAAAAATGCTTGCACGTCTCCATATTTTGCATGAAATTGTTGGTCAATTTTTTTTTTTTTCGGGTGGGACAAATTATTATCATTTAGTTAAGTGTTCAAAGAAGGCCCATAAATTTTTTCAGATTTTTTCAAAAGTTTTAAAATTGTGAAATAAGCGAAAGACACCAACGACCTATTGTTATATAGCTTTAACGGTTGCTTAAAATATCGTTAGCTGACGAGGATTAAAATTCATGCATGCAATGCAAATTTAATATACTAACGTATATTAATTTTCAAATCATTTTCGCGTTAATCTGTTTAAAATTTACAGAC
This sequence comes from Rhorus exstirpatorius, assembly GCA_963564615.1. Lineage (NCBI taxonomy): Eukaryota > Metazoa > Arthropoda > Insecta > Hymenoptera > Ichneumonidae > Rhorus > Rhorus exstirpatorius. The sequence goes on from OY751321.1 coordinate 14,444,647, forward strand.
GCAATGAAATTTAATACATCAGCGTATACATTAAAATTCGAAAAATGTTCAATTGTGTCAAATATAATTGTCATGCAATATTATTGCACAGTAGTATATGAAATTTCATAACTGTATATATGCATGAAAACTTCATATTTGTTTTGTTACTTCTTAAGCAGAAATATTGTACAGTGTAACGAAGAATTAATTGCGCGCGCAAATTGAAGGGTAGTGGTTTGTTCCAACGAGCATGTATAGATGGCCTGATTGGAAGAGGCCGTCAGATCCAAGCACATACCCGCTTTTATACGCCCTTTTAATTCTAACCGAGAATTAAAGAGCCAAGGTTAAAATAGAAATTTGTTTGAAGATATATTTGCATTGTGTTTGTTTGATTGCAAAAGAAGTTTCTCAATATCATTTTCACTTACTAATTTCAATATAAAATATATTGGATTCGAGACGATATTATTAATTTCCCAATGGAATGATTATGAATTTCAGTTCCGTATAATCATTTTGTAAATTTCATGTGCGCTTTCGTATAGAAAATTTAATGACATTTTTTACAGTGTTCACTAGCGATCCAATGGGCTCAGAGAGCGGCCATTTTTGCCTTGGGCCAGTTCCCAAATATTCCGGGGCATTCAGACAAGATTGCGTAATTATTGTTATTTTTTTTTTTTTAATCATCTGACCTCTGAGAAGAAGTCCCATATACTTTTATCCCATGAATCACATCCTGATGTGTATGAGATGATGGCAGTCAATTCAAGCGGATCATTCAGCTTCACGATGGAGTTGTTTTCATCGAGGCTTACGTCCTATTATAATGCCAACATTCGCGTCCATTCAACAATGGCGATTTTCGACGGTGGCGAAGGGAGCAATCGCGAGGAGACGTGAGGATGATGGTGTATCCGTGAAGCAGGGGGTTGCTCGGGCCATACGCGATAACCATCGAAATCAATAGGGCAGACGAGCGAGAGCGGGCGCGCGGAGGCCTCTTTGGCGGTCGTCATCGCGCGCGATACCCCGCGGAGATAGTCCGGATACCTCTCTTCCGAAGCGCTCGACTCGAATTTTGTGTAGCCTCTCTGCAATAAGCAGGAGGAGTCGAGACGGGCACGTCTGTTTTTGCCGCGCGCGATCTCCCGTGAAAATCTTATAATATGTCTTCTCGTCTCTATGGCGCTTTTCGCCATCCGACCTGAGTGAGGGCTCCACATCTGACTCTCGCTACATATATATATATATATATACCCAAACCAAAAAACTCATGGCTATATGGTGATCCATGTATATTGCATCCTCGATATATTCGGTGCCCCGCGCGTGATGATTGTAACTGCTCTCACTTTGTGAGGTAATATTTTTAGCGATTGCATCTCGATGAACTCTCGCGCGCGGTGAAAAATTCTCGGGCGAATAATGCACACCTTCTCTCGGATCAACGAACGGGGCAATATAAACGAAATTCTTCGTTTATGTGTTCTTGCTCGCGAGTGCACGATAATCCGATAATTCACGGATTAAGGAGAGGGTCGAGCGTTTCGTGTATGCGGCAAGGGGATTGTACGGTGCGAACGCGGGTGACGTGCGTATATGGTCATGTGTCACGGACCGCGGCTCGTGATAAAAAGTCGCGTTCTCGATCCACATTATTATTTATCGCTATCTAACGGTGATTGTACATAGCTCTGAAATTTTTCAGAAGGCATCTTGAAAATATTTTGTACAATTAACAATAATTAGTTTGCCCCGTATAGATTGTATTAAGTGCGATTATTAAGATAGAAATTATGTCTCAATTCTCGTGCTAAATAACTAAATTGTAACATTTTTTTTTCTCGAAAACGGCGAAGTCGACCTTCTGGTGATTTCGGTGTTTTTTTAGTGGACATGTCTGGACAAGAACTTTCAGTGGACATGTCTATTAAAAAAAAAAAAAGAACAGCACTCCTAAACATATATTGATGTAACGCTCGATCCTCCTTGAATCTCTCCCTCTCTTGCTGTATACCACCATTAAATAGAGATTTCGATATAGACGGTCTTGGTGGTTGAAGACAGGGGGGGGGGGGGGGGTTAAGAGATCCGACGATTCACGATGATGCATACATCAGGAAATGAATGTATAATGGTTTCTGTTTTTATTGTAGTCAAGTTATTATTTAATTTATTGTATCATTTTACTTTGTACGCCAATGAAATGATAAGAAGATAATGGTTAAAAGTGATTATGTTAATTATGCGAACATTTTGAGTGAAAGGAACAGCTGCTTAAAAACAATAATAAAAAATGCAATATCTTGGGGTCGATTGTACTATTCGTATTTTATTTCATGTACGAGTTGAGCCTAAAAACCTGTCTCATATACTATAGGACCCCGCTGTGAATGAATCAAATTCCCGTGTCATCGGCCCCCGAAATATTCGAATCGGGATTGTGGACCGAGGACTATGGGAACGGGACTCAAGACTGCCGCACAATACGGAACGCTGGAGGAAGGCGACAGTCATGCGAGGAATGTCACGCCGTTCACAGCGCGGTGAACCTGATGCGTTCTGAATTGCCCATTGCCGCTGAGCCCGCGTGGTACGACCTTAATTGATTGACGAAAAAAAAAAAAAGGAACAGTGCCGTGTAGCCGTAAAAATGTCGTGCTGGCAGAATCTTCCATTTCTCCGAGGGGATACAAATACGACAGGTCGTTATGATGCCCTACCACGTGAAGAATGACAAACGCTTAGTCCCCTGCAGGACTCGCCGTGTGTCATTTCGGTATTTTTATACACATGCGCACACAATCTATCGACCATCATCGAAATTCATAGAGGAGCCGGCCGATCTTTACTGCTGAACGAGTAATCCTCCGCTCATCGGTAACAAATTGACTTTTGATGCAACTCCATCATCGAACCAGGCTGACCAAACGAATCTATCGTCATACCAACCAAAAAAAAAAAACCCAAGTATAAATAAATTCTTCTGTTTTCGATCGTTATTTGTTCCCTTTTTCAGCGTCAATTTTTTGTAACCCGCAAATCGAATTGAATTTTCATCAGAGCACGGGAGCATCCGAGAACGCTATCCGTCCGAGGATGATGATTAGCGTTTTGCCGCGTAATAATGAGCTCTCCGAAGGAACCGAACACCTTGTCACAGTCCCACAGTAATTTAAATCTCATTATATCGGGCTGTGGTTTGCGGTTTTCATATACTATACCCGAGCGTACTACAACGCGCAGTAGCGAAAGAAAGAGAGAACACACATACGGAAGAATTGGCCGCGGAGCTTGGCCCGAGTGAAAATCATCGTCTCTGGTTCCTCATACGGTATGTCTCGAGTCTAGAGAGTGTGCTTGAATTCTGAAGCTTCGGGGTTTCGGAGCAATGTGGCCATAAAGCCTCGACATGGATAACACACAACATATACACATAGTCTTGGGTCATCATCAACTATACACTATACGACCGAGAATCCAGTTAGAGCACACATATTGCGGATAATAGAACACGAACGATCATTATCATTCCGCGAAGTCCACGCTCTCGCTGACCACATAGTGTCTGACTTATTCCGCCGATCGGGCGTTCCTTCCATCATCAAGAGCAGCACGATCGCTGTACCGCGTATCGCCGGGCAGAGTGGTAACGGGGAAAAACGGTGAAACGATTTGGGGGGATTCCTTCGGGGGATCGTTGTTATACGGGGGATTGGGATCATGGGCACGAATTCGCGGCGCTTCTCGAATTTGCGGCAGTCGAAAGATAAATGAGAGGGAAACGAGGAGAAGAGAGATTGGTGAACGATGGAAGAGGATGAGAGAATGAGATTCGGAATGAACGTGACTACCGTTCGCATATTTCGCGAGCCTCTCTCGTTGCCATTTATTCGTATATATACGCTTATAGGGCTCTTGATTCTCTCCCTCTCTCTCTCTCTCTCTCTCTCTCTCTCTCTCTCCCTCTCTCACTCTCACTCTCTCTGGAATAATCCTCTGTTGTAAAATACTCCTGATCCCTCACTCGCTATACCCGGTATTTATCTCAATGATTCGAAGAACCCCACTCAGATGTTTCGTTAGGAATATAACCAAAAATTGTCTCAGGTGATTAATTATCGTACGACCGTTTACCTGTCAATCACGTACGTCGTTATGATAGATTACATCAACGAGACGTATGATTTATGACCCTAGAATTTTGTATCAATATGTATATACACAATCCTAGGTAGAAAGTGCAGAAAATTATATATTTGGTTAGAAAAAGTGTGGTTTGTGTAGATATCCATGTACCACTTTTGGTAACAGTGACTATACCAGATAAATCCATCGTTTTTGTCGTATTACTTCCTACGAAATTCCCTGTTCTTTGCTGCTGCTCCTGACGTTGCCAGTGCGGTGCACCGGCGGCCGTGGGAGAAAAGAAAACAAGGGGGTGTGCTCGTTCGTTTTGGTGCTGGAGGGCGAGGGAGTCCTCGCGAAGTCACAGCAACAAGTGGACCACACGAAAACGAGGGGAACGAGAATTGCCGGAGAATGAGTGAAGAGAGGAAAAAAAAAAGGATCCCGCTGATGTCAAATCGTGGAAATAAAAAAGTCACCCTCGTGTTTTCGTTTTTTTTTTTTTTTTTTTTTTTTGATCCCCAAGGTGGGTGGATGAGAAGCGACAAAGAAGTCAGCGGGCTTGGGGCAATCCTAATAAAGACCCGTGACAGCAAGCGGCTCTGTGGGAATTTCACAGCATGGCATGGGAAACGAGGAGTGAGACGGACAAAGACTCGAAGTGTTACGACGGCGAGAGGAGCGAGGAGAAGCAGGTGGAGAGCTTGTGCCGAGAAAATAAAAAGAATCGAGAGTACGATAGGGAGAATGAAGGGTGGAAAGAAGAGGAAGAGGGGCCACGAGCACCGGAAAAAAAAAGAATTAGGAGGCAGAGGAGGCTTAAATTCTTCTGCTTCCGGCGACACAATGGAATTTTATTGGTCTACTTTTCTCATATCTTTCGATTTTTTTATTCTCTCCGTTCTTTATATCCTTCGAAAAATTAGCTATCCGTCTCCTGTCAACGCTGATAACAGCTATTGGAAGTTCTTTTAATAATAAAAAAGGCCCTTTTTCTTTCATCGAATTTGTCTAACAGAATCACGAGGAATTTACAGCAACAGGCAGACAGAACGAAATCGTTCGGTCGAACACTTTCGATCGGTTATTTAACGAAACACTGATATTAATGTGTGTATACCCAAAGGTCAATGGTCAGTGAAAAGAAAACTCGTCTCAAAGTAGCCCGGAGCTCGTGTGCCTTCAATTAATTTTCTGTACTCTCTCGCAGAGCTTTGAAGCTCTTCATCTCCTCTCCCCCCCCCCCCCAGCCCCAAAGCTCGCTTGGAATATCGACAAAGTACACACGTCAGGCCGCTAAATGAAAAAGCAAATACGTCCGGTATAAGTGAAACGATTCGCTGTTTAACATTACGTAAAAACCAATTACCCTGGAATGCTTCTGTTGATTGCGATCGGAGATTGTCGAGGATCATCTGATCAATTCGCGAGACGGAGATGGAACATGCATTGGATACGGATTACGGGACTTTTGCGATTAAACATCACTGTGGAGCGTATGTGAAGCATGCTATATAGAGCGTTTTCAACCCCGCTGGCGCGCTGCGAAAGCCGGGGGTTTGTTATTCTATCGAAATGTATCCAATGTCAAATGGGGCGAGGCGACCGGGGCCACGTGTCACTCTTTGAAGCATGCCCGAGTCCTTGGGGAAAGTATGTACGAAGACAAGACCAGAAAAAAGAAAAACTGGGGGTTGCAGAGGATGGGCAGAGACAGCAGCGTGAAATACGCATGACATTCACATTCGTCAAACGAAAATACACGCGAGTCTCTTTACAAATCTCGTTAAGTTTCCATTCGGTAAGTGAAAACAAATACCCTCGTGTATCATTGCTCACGCTTCGGTAAATTCGTTATTACTCATGCACCGCATGCTGCTCCGATATTAGTTACATGTGGAATGCATTGCCACAACAAATGTGTAAAACGAAAAAGTGTGATATTGGTCAAATAATTTTTAACATATTAAAGAGAGATATGTATTATTGAGTGACAAACAGACAGCAGTTAGACGTTTAGTATGCGGCTACGATGGTCTCTAATGTTTAGCAGTATTCGCAGCCAATATTCGGAACGGTGACCGCTCATCCGTGCACTGGTTTGATCGTCGACTCGCGGGAGTCAGTTTTTTTTTTTTCGAATTTTCGATGGTATTGCCACTGAAACTTAGTAACCTTAGTAAACCTTAGTAAACCTGTATTGGCCAGGTTTCCCGTAGTTTTCCTCTGCCCTCGTAAAAATGCGACACAGTAAAGCATCATATAGGAAAGAGTAAAAATGTAGTGTAGAAATTGAAAGGGGTAGAGAATGGAATACGTAAAAGTCGAAGAATGCTGTACGATTGGAAAACTAATAATCAAAAATGATATATTATTGAGAGACATGGATATGTATTATAGATATACATTATTGAGAGACTCACAGAAGGTAGATTGCGGAAAATAGCCAATTGTCAAATCCATGCAAAGTGCTTTAACGACGATTAGTGCACTCCGATGTTCCAGGCAACGATTACGACTTGATACAATACAGGCGATAGAGAGAACGGTTGAAACATACAGGGGGGAGGGGTATGCGTACAGACAGTGTGCGTTCGGGTTCTGGTACAGCCAGAGTTCGGACGATTTAATGCCGCAGGGTCGCGGCACCGTGGAGAGAGGAGGACCTCTGTGATCGGTGGTCCGTGTAATCGCCAAGTATGCAGATGATTAAATTTGCAACATCATCGCGGCGGCAACCCCCGGAGCACACAGAACTCGATGGAATGAGAAGGTTTGATGGAAGGGGGTGGAGGGGGGGGGGGGGGGGGTGGTAAAGCGTCAGGGATTTCTCAGCAAAGCAGGGCTCTATACGCTCATCCTGTACCGTTCGTCTCCTTACTCCATTCCTCCCAACCGGAAAGCACTATATCCGGGCACTCGGGGCATAGCTCTCCGGGTCGTTACATACTCTCCGTAGGAGTTTGACTCACGGTCCACCTAAAGCCGTGAGCCCTCCACTCTGTGAGCCATACAGCAGGGGATGTCTTTGCCCTCAGTTATACTGTTGGATTTTGCCCTTTCGAGGCCTTACGTCTGTTGATCTGGAGTCTGACTGGGATGTATAACGGGAATTATCCCTTCCACGGGACTGAAGGAACGCGCTCTCTGATAACAGTTCCTCCGGGGTGCATCGACCAGTGCACCTAGTGCATATTTTGTAGGAGACAGGTTTAACGGAGGTTGTCCGCCTACGAACAATTCAATCGTATCGTAGCATCATTTGAGTTAAGCGTCAATGTACAAAATATCAGAAGATACGCCCGCTTGGGCAGCGGGGATGAGCAAAGAGAAAAAACAAAGTATATTAATCGTTGAAATTTGTTGAGAGGACGAAAAAGAAAGGAAGAAGGGGTTGTGCTGTTACCATAATAGAGTATATGTATGCGAAAGGGTTTATTGCGAAAGGGTGGATCCAACACACGCAGCGGCAATGCTGCCGAATGAGTATACGTGGGAGAGATGCGATTTAAAATTGCGATTTAATGACTCCTCAGGCACAGAGTTTGATAATTCCAACGCATTTCTTCTTATTCCTTTTTTTCGCGTATCGCGTCTCTTCGTTTCCCCGTCTCTTCTTGGTATGAGCGGCTTAGGCCACGCAAGAGGGACGAAAAAGCGAGTGAATAAAAACGAGTGATCAGTCCTTGGATTATATCTACTAACGCACACCTTCTCTAAGGCGTACGCGCGCATTATACGCCGGACCTCGTCGGCCAAAATAACTGGTACCAATCGAGACGATTGGCCAATTACGCGTAAAGAGCGCGAGAGCAGGGGGGGGGGGGGCGCGAGTAGAGAGATGGAAGGCAATTAAGCCTCTGAGACCTTCGACCCCGATGGCTACGCTTGAAACTCGTAGGAGACAACGACGTAATTCATGAGTTCGCGGACCTCTGGCACATATGTTTTTTTTCCCCATCGCGCGTCTCTTCGTCATTGATGTGACAAGCTCTCTTATAGCCCGAGCAATACTTGGCTCCAGTTTCTTAATTTTACAATTCCTACATTTGACTATGTTCCTTATCGTCGTACTACAATACTATAAGAGGATTATTTATGCAAGCAATCTCTCAGACTGTTGCCACTGTGAAAATTTTTTAAAAAAGATTTATTTTTGCTTACGATGAAACCGATCGGCAAGACGCTGTTCTACCATATTATAAGGGTGCAATTTGTGTTTTCCGATATACATCCTCAATTAGGTTTATTCCCACATTTCGTAATAATTATGATAAATAATATTTTTTCTCCTCTAATAGAGCTGCTCACGTTATAGAACTCGATTAAGCCCATATCTAATTCTACGATGAATGTCATTCTCTCGAAGAGAATCGTCGAAGTACAAGGCAGAAGTTTAACCGTACAAGGCAGTGAGAAGTTTAACCGTAGATGGAAGACTTTTCCTAGAACATCAAGGACAGCATCCCGCATGTTCTGTCAAAGGAACATAATATCGAGTTCTTCATAAATGCAGCTTCGAATCAAACAAAAAAGTTTTTTTTTTTTTGAAAAATTTTCAAAGTCCTCAGGACATAAGTGAATTTTACCGATGATCGGCATAATGCACAGTTCGTTTGGCAAACGTATCGTTTCCTCTCGTTTTACCATGCCTCAAATAGAGCCTATTATTCTACCAATAGAACTCCCGCCGAGATTTACCGGATCCTTTCTATTCTTTCTCAACGTAATCGCAGGTCTATTGGCATTCTTCTTCATCCTCTGAATCAGGCTCTTAAGCAGCCAAATAACTGAGAGATAGATAGAGAGAGAGAGAGAGAGAGAGAGAGAGAGATGAATGAAGGAGGAGACACTATGTATGTAGGTCCTCCAGGTAACGTCATATTCTATGTCTACCAATCACAATATTTTTGACGAGTTATGTCAGCATAATGGGGACGTGGAAGAAGCATAAACGGAGACGAATATACAGGGGGTCAGGTCCGCCATAAATGTGCATTCAGCTGCATCTAAACACATGCTCCGGCTATCCCTTGTAATTCGACGGGACACAATGGTCTGGCACTGCTATGGTCCTTCACGGACCACATTTCTCTTTCCTCTCACCAAACCTTGGCTATGCTACAACACTGCGCGATGCCTTAGTTGTTGGCTGCTCCCGAAGCACACAAAGACACTCGTATCCTGCTTATCCTCCCCCTGCCCCCCAACCACCCCCCCCCCCCCCCCCGTGCTCGTTCGCTGCGCTGCCGAGGTTTTCCCTCGGGATGTAGAGTAGGAAGGCCGTGGAGCGTGCGTAACGCGACCAGCCGTCCGTGAGTTATGAGGGACGCGAGATATTAATATTTTGTATCATCCTTGCTACTACTAGACAGCGAAGCCAACAACAGCAGCTTCCTCCGGTTCGCGTTCTCTTCACCGGTTTGCTGCTACATACCCCTTGTCTACTCGCTCACTGTCTTTTGTCGTTTGAAGTCGTGGCCCGTTTGCCGCTTGGTGGCTCGACACACACAGACGTGAACCGCTATAACCTTCACCTCTTATCCCCCGAGGGATAGACAAAAATTGTGATTTCTTTTGAAGGATCTTCTTTGGCAGTAGCAACATCGACGGGAGAAAAAAAAATAAATAAAAAGAATCGCACGGCTATCTGGGTGTTGAATGTTACCGTGAAACTGTAGCAGTTTTTCGAGGGGTGTTTCACTGCGGGTTTTTTACTCTCAGGATCATCCGGACAACCGCGTTTCCGGAAGCTGGAGAATGCACAACGAATTAATGTTTATTGATTGAATAAGATCTTTATGCCGTAACGAATTGGGAATCTCGATGACGTTGGATACACATAGCATATTTTTGAGAATCTATTCATAGCTCGTTGTGTCTTGGCACTGTGGCGTTTTCATTTTTTTTTTTTTTGAAAAGTATATCCCGTCCATTCCGTCATTCGGAAACTCGTAACATCGCTGTCTCTGGTGTGTGCGCGCATTATTTTTTCGTTCAGGTGCCATTGTGCGCACTCGGAGTGGGGAGAAAAAAAAACTTGAAGCATCATCTAAACTAATTGTTGACAGGGGGACAATGGGTGGCCTACTAATAATAACTCGCCCCCTTGCCGAGCAGAACCACCGAGCGTAACGAACTATATGGGACCGACTGAGCAGCATCTGTACCTGATGATGATCCGGAATGCTTTGGGACTGACACGGAATCTCGAAGCAAGAATTAACGATTCTTTCTCTCTCGACGATGGACTCTCACGGTTCATAAATACACGCGCTCACAATTCTACAGATATTATCGTAAAAATTGCGAAACACAAAAGCCAATTTCGTGTGAATTAGATTATCAAATTTCATCATTTGCGAAATATACTTTACATTTTTTTCTTTAATAAATTCTAGGCATCATAAAAAAAAAATTTCAAAGTTGTGGTTACATTGTCCTGTATATTTTTCAAAATACCTGAATAAAAAAAGAACATTATTTTCTGAAGTCTTGATTGGAAAAATTTGGATTAAAATTCAGGCGGAAACTTGACTCAAATAACTGCACTAAAAAACTGACAATTTTTGAAAACAAATGACTGGATTTATGGCCATTAGTCCATTGTATTCGGTGTCCCGGTCACAAAGCCTCTGAATTTTTAATGATCACAGTAAAAAAAAAAAAAAAAAATTATTGTAGTTTATTTGAAATGTCAACGTTTACCTGACTATCGCTTCCACCGAACATCTTTTCACGAATATTCTTTCCCATTCTTCCTCGCGTTTTCTCTCGAATACTCGAGTTCATCTCTGTCGATTCTCAGAGGCGCACAATGACGCGTCGACTTTCCTGTAAAAACAATAATACTCGCAGGGAATGCCGACTGGTCGGTTTGTTTCCATAGGCTCATCGGTCGTGTGCGTTTGACTCGGCAAGACCGCGTCCATCGGCGTACATACGACGAAGAAAATCGCGCCTCATCGTGAACGCCGAAGGTGTGACTGCGTCACGCCCCGCAAGCTTGATCGCGACCGTACTTCTTTGCGGTCTTTTTTTAACGAGATTACGTGGGTAAACGAGGCGCACAGCATTCACGGGGTCATTTATACCCGCTCGTACCCACCATTACGCCGTGGCATCCACACCCCCGCAACGTCGTCAATTGTTTTCCGCGACCGCAGGTTTCCCTAACGATCCTTCCTTGCTTCCCCCCAATCCCGTGCACAATATATATATATAGGTACATCACCGTATGCTATATGCTCGAAAAGTAGGTATACCGAAAATCATGCGAAACGGACCCCAGTGCCTGCACCAGTGGGCAATAGCTATCGTCATTTCATGCCAGAACAGAGGCTTCCTCGCTCTCATACTTGTCATTATTCTCCCGACTTGGGCCACCTATCCTGCCAGGCAAAAGTCCAAGCCGACAGGGTCCGGCGAGGACCCGCAACGTCATCGACTACCCAATTTGTATGGATTGGATTTTTTTTTTCTTCCATTCTACTCCCATATCTTATTTTTATTATTTTACAATGCCCCCCCCCCTCCCTCCCCACCTCTCGCGCTGTCTTGATTAGAATTTTTCCCATCTTGTTTTCTTCTCTCCCAGTACGACGACAAAAGATACAGACTCCGAACAATGCTTCATGTTGAACGCGAAGAATTACTTCGGAGAAGTATTCGTACACTCGATTGCGATCATTGTGATACACTTCTTTTTCAAGCAACACTGTATTATTTACCCGTGAAGCCAGATGTAACTATATACATTAAAGGCTCGCAGATGTATTCTCCGCATCTTCTGCGGTATCGTTATACCGCCCGTTTCTCGTTGTGTATCGATGAAAAAAGAAAAAGTAACGAGTGAAATTGAAAGAAACATCGGTGTGCGGCAGGATATACACGAGTTTCGTGCCATACATCTCTCGCTCCAGCGTTATCATTAGTAAGGTTAGCAAACAAACAAAAAAAAAAAAATGAAAAATAAATAAATAAAGAAAAAAACGGGAGTACAAACAAGTTTGCACAAGACGATATAATGGAAGGAAGTCATCTCCGGATGACGTCAAACGAATGAATGCCGAAATTCGATGCGATGGCCCTTTTTTTTCTCTCGTGGTATACACGAAAGCGGATGTTAGGCCAGCAGCCCGCCAATTCAATTTATGGATAAAAGAATTTCGCTATTGCGAAACCTCGCAATGAAGTTGAAGAGAGGACGAAACGTGCAGAGAAAAGGGCCCGAGCTCTTGTAGCACTTGAGAATAACCACAATGGCCGGTTTCGTTTATGCTTTCGAAATGTCACGCGGTACGACAAAAGTATATGGACAATGAACACGCGTGAATAAAGGTGTTGGTAATGGGGCTATACATCAAATACAGGTGTCACGTAAAGTTTTACGCAGCGAGATCGTCTTATCTGTGTGATACGCCCTCGGGATAAAGAAAAAGGAAACAAAAAGACAAAGACAGTTTCCAGTTGCTTGAGACACCGTGGTGACCGCAAAATATATATGAAATAGCGTGAAAAAGATACCTGTTCCTTTGTGGATATAAAAAAGATGAATATACACATATAACTCATACATCTTGTGAATTCATTTTTTTTTTGTGATTATTATTATTGTCATTATTATTATTATTATTTTGAGGGAAAGAGAGATGCGCCAATGCATCATTGTTGCCGTCGTCGTCGTCGTCGTCGTCGTCGTCGTCGACGAGTCGGACTTTCAACGAAATTAGCCTCCCGGGGTGACACAGACCAGGATAATACTATGTTATCAGTTATTTTCTCTTCTTCGTTCTTGTCTTCGTGCTCTTGTCGCGGATTTTTGCACGCAAGCCCGCCAGGCGACACTTTGGGTAACGATCGGTTACAGAGAGTCCGGATTCCACGGAGCTAAATTTTTGCGGTAAAGTACGCGGAGAAAAATATCAGTGGGAGAAAAATATCGTATCAGTCCCGCGATGATTCTTCATCTTCTGTGGTTGCTTCGTCTTTATCTCCAACTTCAACTCTTTCGATGATCACATTGGGGACGTAAAAGAAGTTTTGTACTGTATAGTCGCGTGACCGGACAGTCACCCGGAACATAATGAGGCAACGGCGAGCAAAATTTTCCAGATCGACAAACCTAGAATTTACCAGTCTCAGCTTATTCGTATACATAAGTAAATTGCTCACTGTAGAGTGAGCAATATCATTCCGTGACTTTACCTAGTAGCCATCTTTGAACCAGTAATACGAGTGCACAAAATGCCTTTTCTGTTCCATAAATTTTTGTAATTTTTCAAGGGATATCTGTTGGCAATGATATTTTTGTAGAACCCGTTCAGTATATCGCGTTCTGCCTCCAGAAAATTGATAAACTCGGATTGGGAATTAACTAATTGACCGTTGATTTTATTTAAGGTGTGGCCGAACGGCTTGGAGAATTTTGTCTTGCCGAATTTGGCTCAGTACTGTTCGAAGTTTGCCGCGAGTTCGAAAATAGCGACAGACGACGTTTACATCGTCACCAGTGTGGTTTTCCACGACACATGGTTTGCATCTCGGGGCAGCTCCCCGCCCGCTCGCCAACCGACGCCAATACTCTCGTATTTCTGTCCTACCGTGAATAAATAAATCCAAGTGACGATTGTCAGATCCAGAAATATGGATTTGTTCGTTATGCACGTGTACACTGCAGCTCTTTTGTCATAAACAGGCGAGATACTGAATGTCAAAGTGTTGGCTATAGATCATTGTTTAGGCTGAAAGTTATCCTACGGAGTATCTTCTGGCCAAGATATTTTTTTCTTCTGCACACTTTTTTCTCGAAATGTGTGTATACAAGATTCGCCATTGCTTGGTTGAAAGTGAGATAAAAGCGAGGCGAAGACGTTGATGACGATGATTAATCCAACGTTGCGCCAGGGATCACGCTGGTTCGGTTATCAACAAGGCTCGCTTTGTGATGTTTTGTCGCCTCGTCTTGGTCTCGTCGGATCGCGCAGAGGGAACGACGGCATACCATGCTGACGAGGGAGGGACATACAATTCCAGCGTGGTCTTTGAGCGCGGGTGGGAGTCCGCAGACTATAAAACCCTCTTTGTACTATACGGGATCACTCGTGAGGCGCGAGCAAACTGCAGTTGAAGGTCCAAGCGCGGATGACGAGGTCCACGAGAGAGGAGAGACAAACATAAACACGTTGTCTCTTGTGTCAGTATTATACCATGTTAAATCCACGTTTTCGAAGAGGCATCCTCGAGGATCCTCTTGGCTTGCAGTGCTACGATGCGGCAGCCATATCCCGAAGGGATTAAGCGTCTCGTGACGGCTACCAAAAGATCATTCCCGCGACTCGTTGGCCACTTGTGTCCCTGGAATAACTGTAGGATCCGTTGCGATTGGAGTATGCCCACGAGACACGACCACTTCACGTTTGCTCGGAGAGCGCGGATGAGCATGAGTCGAGGTTCCTGTCCCGGGTCAATTATCACTTGACTCTCTAGTGCACAGCAATATACATGGAGAATCATGGAGTTGGGATATGAGAGTGAATTAAAAAAAAAAGGGGGTAATGGAAATACAATGAGGATGAGTAGTTCCCGAGCAGAAATTCATTCAGGCTGCCTGATGATTCATCAGGGCCTGATCAGGTATCAATAAGGGGTGCCTGATCCGGCGTGCCTTATTAATGCCAGATAAGGGCCTGATCAGGTATCAATAAGGGGTGCCTGATCCGGCGTGCCTTATTAATGCCAGATAAGGGCCTGATTAGGTACCAATAAGGCGTGCCTGATCCGGCGTGCCTAATTTGTGTCAGATAAGGGCCTGAGCAGGTATGAATAAGGCGTGCCTGATCAGGCGTGCCTTATTTATGTCAAATATGGACCTGATCAGGTATTAAGAAGACACGCCTGATCTGGCGTGCCTTATTTGTGTCAGATAAGGGCCTGAGCAGGTATGAATAAGATGTGCCTGATCCGGCGTGCCTTATTTATGTCAAATATGGACCTGATCAGGTATTAAGAAGACACGCCTGATCTGGCGTGCCTTATTTGTGTCAGATAAGGGCCTGAGCAGGTATGAATAAGATGTGCCTGATCCGGCGTGCCTTATTTATGTCAAATATGGACCTGATCAGGTATTAAGAAGGCGTGCCTGATCTGGCGTGCCTTATTTGTGTCAGATAAGGGCCTGATCACGTATCGATAAGGGATGCCTGATCCGTAGTGCCTTATTTATGTCAACAATTACTGTGTATTATTGTGTTTACGCAGTCACGTTGTTCTATCCAGCCCGTTGAGACAGCGGCTTTTCATCAGAACTCGTATACTAATGTCATTTAAATACAAGAAAATAATAAGGAACTAATAGCGTAGTGGTAACGTGTCAGTCGTTAGGTAGGTCGTTAGGTAGGTCTCAGGTAAAATCTTAGGTAGGCTCAAAATTAATTTCGACGGAAAAACGTCCGGACTATGAAGCCGGAAACACTCGTAAAAAAAAATAATCGCTAAATTTTTAATTTTTTTTTTTAAATGATTATTTAAGAATCGAAAGTGCTGAATTCATCGATTGGAGGGTAGTGGGATTAAATCCCGGTCAATGACTTTTTTTTTATTTTTTTATTTACAGGGTTTTAAATAATAATGGAATATAACAGCTTTAAATTCATTCATCGGTCATTCCTAATTGCTAATTTATAAATAATTATATCTATAGCCGGACGAAATTTCTACTCGGGTTTTATCAGGTCCAGATAAGGCGTTTTATCAGGGCCGGATGAAGCGCCTGATCAGGGCCGAATGAGGCGCCTGATCAGGGCCGGATTTACCAAAGCGTTACACCCCTGATCAGGGCCGGAGTTATTTAGCCTGATCCGGGCCGGATTTAGTATTGTGGCAACCTGATCAGGGCCGGATTTCACCCTGATTAAATTTCTGCTCGGGTTGTTATATATGATCCCAGATGAGATTAGATGGAAGGCGTATAGGGCTAGCGACATTCGATACACCAAAATAAAAGAGCAAGATTTTCGGTGTCTCTATAAATGCCTTACCAGGCACGGAAATTGTCGATTCTACGAGTAATAGCACATCACCCGTAGCGTATCCGATACGAATTTTGGAAGGTGAAACGCATACGTCGCGAGGTGGACTTTGAGGTTCGTTGAATTCGCAGCAGAGGAAGTAAGAAGGAAGGTGATAAAATGGAAACATCTTCCATAGGATAGTACGTGAACTGCGATTAGACCTCAGGCATGTAGGTAAACGGTAGAGAGGAAAGTCTCGTAGTGGGCTGCCCGTTCGTATAGGGGGATAAACATGTCGGCATTGCTTTGCCTCGAACAGAGACAATACACCTCCTGCGGTGGCGACGAATAAATTGTTTCATAGCCAGATTGTGTGGATACACCATAAACACAAGAGTTTTGTAAAGGGACTGAATAATGGAGCATGGATCGCGTGATATTATGCTCTATCAGTAGAGTATATAAGTATACACTCCCTTCCATGTTTTCGTACCCTAGAGCTCGAGTCGTGAGAGTCCACGAGGCATCTTCACGCGGCGTTCAACGATCAACGCGCCACTATTAATCAATTCTCATACATATTTCCGTCCATTGCGGAGAGAGATCATCGCGTTCGCAGCACGTCTGATGGCTCTTTGATGTTTTTCTTTGACTCGGAACGCTTTAAAAATGACGCGCGAGGCAGCTCTACGTTCACGCTGCTTCGTGAATCGCTATTCCGTGAGGCTCAGCGTGTCTTTGATTGATTTTCGTATGATGTACGCGCGTGTAATAACTCGTTGTGAACTCGCATCTTCGAATTATCCTGACTTTTACTATACACACGCGCTCCGGCGGTCGACGTACAAAACCTGCTGCTTTTAATTTCACAGGCATACACAGGGTTTTGTCTTTAGCGTTTTGTATCGACTATTCGTCCTCCACTAATACAGCTAATCACGAGACGTAGCGGCGTTTCGACGCCAAGTGATTAAATAAGAAGCTTTTAAGCACATTCTCTTGTACAGTTAATTCGCAGAATAATCCTCATGATTCAATGTAATGCGGCTGACAAATGGTACAAATGAAGCAGGTGTACAAATTGTGAGAAATTTACGTCCGCAGTAACATAGCCGTGACAATTGCCACCGATTGGTCCGTTGGACTGTTCACTCTACCCAGTGAGTATAATTTTTTTTCGGGTACAAAGAACTAATTATCCTCCTTCACCCTAGCTCGTTATTCACCTGCTGTTTGACGCATTTGATGGCGCCTTTTCCCCTTGCGTTTGTTTGCTGGTTGGACTCAAGCTAGAATACCACCGCGAAAGCGTCGAGTAGCTGATTTGCCAGGACGCCTGCTCGTTTCGCGATCGAACGAGACAAAAGGCGTCCTTTCTTTCAGCGAGTTCCCCTTAGGAAGCTGCGGTTGTGAACTAATGATACGCCCTTGCGAATGAGCGCAAGATCCCTTCATCTCAATTCTTGCATTTTATTACACTGAGTAGTGTTCGAGAAAAAATGTCAATTTAAGTAATGACTCGGCCGTTGGGTCTCTGATAAAGTCTTGATCCGACGATGGGATAAATTTATTGCGCTTTGACGATTACAAACAGCGGCAAAATTTGAAGTTAAAAAAAAATGTTCAAATGGTTTAAAGCCGTTCCAAACTTTTTACCCAGCAAACAGGAACAATCTTGAAGTATTATATTCTTTTCGATCGTGTGTATGGTCGTAACCCAACACAGCATTATTCCATTTGCTTAAAATGACGAGGACCAACATCCGGCTTTTATGAGCTGCTGGACGTTTACTCAGCGGGCCAATAGCGTCCGACGATGAGGAGGATGGGTGCGGGAGCCTTGTATCACCCGCGGCCCCGACCACAACAGAAGAAGAGCGCACACGCGTTATAAACGCTAACCTGCCGTTGCGGTGTCTGGATCACCGTATGTCCGAGGCATGCATAATGCAAGTGTGCAAGCCTTTTTTCGTCACAGGAATATTGTTCCATGGATCTCGCTCGCTCGTACGCTTCGTTGCCACGTATATAGCCCCTGAAGCTTGCGAGAAGTCGCTTGTCTCGAATGGTTGGAACGTAGCACCGGCCACCAGACCAACTTGCCGCTCGCGGGCTCCCTATGGTAATGCGTGCTGTAGACCGACGAAGGACATAACAAATTTTTGCATATATATATATATATGTGTGCGTGTGTGTGTGCGTGTGGGTGGGTGGGTGGGTGGGTGTGTGTGTATTTGTGTATATTACAAGGGGTATCCGTGTGCTTCTCGATGCTCTCGGTGTCTGAGAAGAGAAGAGATATACTTGGATGCAAGGGTTTGAGGAGATGGCGCCTCCGGCTCCCAAACAGTTCAGCACATGCATTTGTAGCATATGGGTACGCTCTGCCTCAAAAGAAGCATCCTCACAGTACCGGATTTTTCTCAAGCCCACGATGAATTGCGATGATCAAACTTCTTCGGTAGATATAAGTATATATACCTGGATGTATATATATATATATATATATGTGTGTGTGTGTGTGTGTGTGTGTGTGTGTGTGTGGGTATATGTACATAAGGAGAATGCATACCATCACATCTATGAGTACAAGAGCCAAAGAAGGAACCGAACAAAAAATTGTTCCTCTCGACTCCCACAGTTTCCTGACGGAGGTCCCAGCTCTTCAGTCTCAAGATGCACTTCTCAATCGGTTACAAATTCCTTGCTACTTCATGTTCCCAAACAATTATGTAAATACGTGATGGTCGATGCTGGATATATTACAGGGTATCGAAATTGCGCGTATAACCACAATTCAGCAATAAAGCCAATGGTGTCATATCAAGAGCGAAATCTGCTGTGATTTTTATAATCCATGCCAAACTCATTGCTTTTCTTCTATGCGTGTGATACGGTCTATCGATCCTGAAGATTTTGTGAAAAGCTCCCAAGTCATGATTTCCCGACGACAGGGGGAAAAAGAGCGAGTGCCCGAGACTTCTAAGCGGATCCAGCGAAATGCATCAGGGTGGTCGTTACTCTTGCCTCTGGCTGTACATCGCAAAGAAGGTGGACAAGTTGAGTCCTGGGTCTCTGAAAGCGTGGGCGGGGCAGTGCACGCATAGCTCCCGGCCTCTTCGTCTTTTCTTCTTCATCTTCCCTTCACTCGATTGCCTCTTCGCCTTATCCTCTTCCCCTCTATCTGTCTCGTTCTGGTTCTCTCTCACTCTCTCTCTACTACTCTACTCCTCTTCTCTCGATTTTCTTTCGCAGCCGTCGCATATCTCTCTACTCCTTCGTTTTCGACCCTGATGTACATGGACACCCTTCTTTCTTTTCCTCGTGTGTGCTTGGTGGGCTCTCCTTTTTATTTCTTCCCCGCCTGCCTTTCTCGATTTATTTCCACCTCGGCGTTTCACTACCGTTTTTCTCTCTTTATTGTCTTCAAGCGCGTCCAACGTTTTTCTTCGCGTGTACGTGTGTTTGTGCGCACGCGCGCATGGGTTTGTATGTGTGTATATATATGTGTGTGTGTGTGTGTGTGTGTGTGTGTGTGTGTGTGTGTGTGTGTGTGTGTGAGAGAAGTGTGTATGATAGAGCTAGGATCGCATTTGCTTTCCTAGGGTTGACGTAGAAACTTCAATGCTTCTAGGGCATACGTGCAACAGTCGCGAACGAAGGAGATTATACGTTGAGCCCACCCGCGGCTCGTATACGCCCGACTATATCGTTCCGAGACACAAGCGTGGCAAACGACGGGGAAGGGTGCGGGACTGTCTTGTTCTTTGGACTTCTTTCTCGCTCTTCGGTTTCACTCAGATACACTCTCGGGATCTAGCTCTTCAGGGAGAAATGTATCTCTACGTAACTTGTACAAGGGATAATAGAGGCGATAGAGTGATAGGACGTCTCACCAGGCAATACATCCTTGGTGGTATATAAGTGAATATATGTGCATACATACAGAGAGAGAGAGAGAGAGAGAGAGAGAGAGAGACTTCATCCAAGCAAAGCGAAGATTATCTACGCTCCCCATATGGGAATGTTTAATATACTCGACACGTGGAATCCTGCACTTCTCAAAAAAACTATCTCTCTATACTGATACGTGTTTACTGTTATGTATACCTGCCCACAGAGGCCATGATATTTCTCTACTCGACAGAGATTAATACGATTACGTGGAGAGAGAAAATTGCTCCTTGTCAGAAGTTTAATGTTTCATCTCGTTGATGTTGGTCTTCAATTTTCATCCGGAAATTAGGTACTTGTGATTGTAGAAAAGTATTGATTGACAAATAAAAATAAATTTATAAACAGCGGTTCAATGAAAAATTAATACAACCGCTAAATAACACGTCGAAGTCAAAGTAACTAATTCCAAAATAACACATGTCAAGATAGCATGTAATATATTTAGAAACGTGTTGACAGTGGATCGATGTATCCACTTATCGAAAAACGATGCTTAGGCACAAACTATTATTGCCAAATGATTATTAAATATTTGCCTTGTAGTTTCCGGAATCTAAGAAAGTTTCCGCCAGGTCTTGGACATCAGAATAGCGATCTTGATTTTGTAATTGCGATATCGATTGACACTCATACATCGCAGAATACCATGCATACTGCACGCCTATCAAGCATTATTTAACAGATAATACAATGCAGTACGCAAATAAAATATTATGAATGCAATATTAATATGATTTTATAAATAAAATCTCATTCCAATGCAATTCTTATGTGTGTTATTTCGATGCCCCTACACATATACTATCGAAGGGTTACATTTTTTCTCCTATTCTTCAGTGTTACACCACGGACCAGTATTATTTTTTCATGCTACATTAATAGCAATCATTGCCTACTCTTAACATATCCATCAAGGAGTCTGCTACAAGCTGCCAATTACCTAGACTTCAATTTCCCGACCAAATCTCTTTCGTCATAAAGAAATCTGACACCATTATGTACACCTTTTATCATATATAGGCTCCGGTCACATCGTGACTAAACATCATTGGAGAATGAAGAGAGCCGGAGTAAAAATAAAAAGAAAAAGTGGCAACTTTCGCGAAATCATTGGAAGTTTTCGCTGGCAGGCGCGAATGTCCGGTTTATCGAGCTCATGTTTTATCTCATTTCTCGTTCTAATTTCATTGCTCACCGTATGAAATAAAATTGTGAAAATCACGAGGTAGCAAACAACTGTTCGCCTGGCCGTCGATGATGTTGCCGTGATCGTGCGGCCAGCAGCAGGAGCAATAGCAGAGAGCAGCGTATATATATAGTGCCGTAGAGGGGAGCCATGGGGATTAGCGCACAGGGCCAGACCTCGGGGGTCTGACGTAATCGGTGAATATACGGGGCCCAACAGAGGGGCACTCGCGAGCTGTAGATGAGAGACTCACGCTCGTCGTTGATTTTTTAGCCGTGGCGGGCGCACATAGCCACGACCAGCAGCAGATCACGAGATTAAACAAGACTCTCCCGCGCGTTCGGCAGTGGCAACGCCGGGTCTCCTTCCAAACTCCCATGTTCTCGATAATTATCCAGCTCACGGTGGTGCCCGCGTTCTCCCGGGGTAATTGCCGCAATCCGGGGAACGGCTGCACGCAGTTTATCCGGGGGGAGGTGCACGATAATTCAGCCAACGGTGATTTTGAGTTGGATTGCCGTGGCATCAGAAGTTACGTTGCCGCAGCTCTTACTTGAACCGTGCATACTCTATCATCGGTTCGCGTTCCATTCACCTCTATCTGGTTCCCGCTTACGAGTCAAAGTTGGAATTGCTTTGAGGAGGAACAAGTTATAGCGGGAGCAGCCTTTGAAATCGAACCCTCTCGTCGCACGTTATAGCCAGTCAAGCACGAGTTTGCTTCTATGCTGCTTTACCGAGGCTGCGATGGTATCCTAAATGTCGATATACGTATATATATGTATAGTAGATATGTGGCCCAGAGCATAATTGTAATAGATGCGCTTAGACTGATGAGACTCCGTACAAGTCGATTTCACCTGGTGCCTTAATCATGGAGGCACGTGGGGACTGCGTGCCCTCTTCCTCAAAGCCTGCGGTGCAAGGATCATTCAACGTATTAGTAGTAACAACAACAACCTACGAACGATTTAATCAACGGTTGAAGCAGCGTATCGAAAATCAGGCTAATCGCTCGGCTGTGCTCGCCGGCCGCCTGTTCTCGGTTAAAGTGTGTTCAGGACTCTCTTGGCACTCATGCTCTTTCTCTCTCTCTCTCTCTCTCTCTCTCTCTTCCTGAATTAGATCGAACGCTGTTTTGCAGCGCAGGTGCATTCTTGATATAGCTAAAATCTATTATGTATTAAGACCATTAGGTAAATTAGTTGCGTGTTGTTCGTACAGATAGTTGAGTCTGTGTTAAAATGGGTTCTGATACCGCATATCGCCGAGATAACTTTAAAAAATAAAACATAAAAAAATATGGCACGGAAGAGAAGAGCGGAGAAAAAAATGAGGGTCGACCAGTCATCACCCGCGAAATCGATCCTTCTGCTCTTTCTCTCCTTCCCCTTAATGCATTCGAGTCTCACGAACACCGAAGCCCCCACGGGTTCCTTCTCGAAGCCAGTATGGTCTCATGCAGAAGACAATATTTTCGGCTTTGGCTCGGTCATCAGTTCGTAATTAAAAGTTCCCCACGATGAGGATGAGGGAACGAGTGCGGCTGTGTTTCTTTCAGGACCAGTGAAAGCAGCACCTCTACTGTTGCTCGTCGGGGCCCCGGGTGTCATTATTTTGAAATGCGTTGCGGCGCCAGGACCCAGTATCTCATCCTATCTACCAAAACGCCGCGTTGACCACGCTCTATAAGACCCCCATGTACCGGGTGACCGACTGATCTCGTTGAGAGGGATCCACAATTAAATGTGTTGAAAAAAAAAAAAATACCGATGACATAATTTCCCACAAAGAGATATCATATTCCGCGTTCTGCGCATAGTATATATTTTGCGATTCAAGAGAGAATGATCATCGATCTTGTTGAAAAATTCTAGCCTTTCTGGATGCGCGTGCGTATGTGATGTGTATGTGTGAAAGAGCGACGGCATGTTATTTCATGAAGCTCCTTGACCATTCGATGGAGCGAATGATGTTCCACGTATTCTTCGTACATGGAATCAAAGGTTCTGATGATCCTGTGTCGTGCGTGATAAACATATTCCTCTCACCCGTTAGAAGGGTCACGTATTAGGTGCGTGTCCAGAATCCTTTTTCACAGGCGTATATACGTGAGCGCATAGATGGGCGGAATGCCAGCCAAGTTTTTATTTACGGCCACTGGGACAGTTTTTAATTTGCTCCTGCCTTAGAGAACTGAGAGAAGAGCGCGCGTTCACTGGCTCAGTCTGGTGCGGTGATGTTGATTCTTGGACCGAGAGACTCCGGTGGATGCGAGTTTGATGGCAAGGATGAGCTGAGCTGGGTGCTCCTGGGTCCCTCTCGATTTCGATGGTCTTTAAGCAGTTTTGGCCCTGTTAGTTGTTAGACTCGCCGTGGGAGGATGTTGAGGATGAGGAGGCGGCGGAGAGGGCGTTTCTGTGGTCTTCGGCCGGAGAGGCTGGCTCGGACCCGCTAATAAATCCTTAATTATAATTGTGCGGCGCGTGACGGGAATAACTCTCCGATTTAATTACCGATTGACGGCTATTATATGCCCTACCGCCCCCCCCCCCCTTCTGGACGATTACCGGCACCGAAAAATTTGTCATCCAAACATGGACTCTACTAGACAGGATGTAATACAGGCACAGGAGTAACCGAGAACTAGTCAAAAATATCAAGATACGAGCAAGATTTATGGGAGTCGTGAAGTAGCTTCTGCGAAGTCAAAGGGTACGGACAAAAAGATCTTTCCATAGAAGAGTGCTCAATGTTCATAATTTAAGGGCGATTTCCATCTGGTTGCTCCTCACATAGATCTAGTTACTATCTCAATTGATGAGAAAAAATACTGCTTAAGTTGTGCACTCTCGAACTATTTTCTATGATAAGCTAAATTCTCTAATTTAAGAAATATATGAGACCAATAAGCAGTTAAAGCTGCAAAAAAATCACAACGACTATGTAGAAGCATCTTGCCAGTATGAAATTTACGAGTTCTGACTCATGAATTTATTGAAAAGTTTATTAATTTTGAAAAAGTATACAAATTACATTTTTAATTCGTATGATTTCAAAAATAATAAGAATCCAGCCTCATATTTTTATGACAAATGTTAATTTGCGAACTTGAAATGTGCCCTCATACGTCTTTCAGTTCGAATGCAACAGTCTTTAAAAGTGCAAATACTCTGATTTTTAATACCCCGATCATACTACTATTCTTATATTTGGTTTCATGCTCAGCGGGAAACAATACGAATCAAGGCAAGTAGTCGAAAGTTGAAGAAACCTGTATAGGCAATTTCCAATAATCTGTGATCCATTTTCGCCTCATTTACAAAATATTTACGCTCAATAATTCGAATCCTCAGTGCCCTGATCAGAACGTAAATTATCTTCAGATGATCTTTCCGTCGAGTTACCCTTTTGAACTCTCTGTCTCTGGGATTTTTTATCATTACGTAAAATTCGGATCTGTCAAGATGTTCCCTGCTCATTGGAATGCCGTGGCTGCGTTAATTACGGCCCCGTTCTAACGTCTACTGCTGCTCTGCGCTCATCCGGAATAATTATAATAATTAGAGGTCACGCCTCTTTGCCGTGCGAGATGGATGAACGCACGAGGCTTTTTTCTTCCTCCCGGTCTCTTGTTCCCTGTTTTTATAGATCGCTGTTTTTCTTACCCACGTATAGTGTACGTCAGTCAGGACAAAACGGTCGCTTCGAAGAGATGGACAGCGACAAAGACGCTGGGAAGTTATATTGGGTGAATCGTTGTGGGAGCAAATGGGGAGCATGGAAAAAAGAACGCGGGGGGAAGAAGATAACAAGGAAACAAGGTGCAACATCCAGGAGAAATCGTAAGTGAACGATATTCAAATGACAGGTCGTCGAATGATGGTGAGCCTCGTCACACTGATCACCTGTTATTCATTTTTCGTGCGTGATCCCCTTTCTGTTTTTTTTTTCTTCAGTCAGCCTTGAGATGTTCTCGAATTGCGCAAGGGCAAAATGTACGATTATTGTAATATACACGAGCGCCATCCAATTATCAGAACACGCTCATTCTCGTCGATGACCGCGTAGACTCTCGCGAAGGATTAAAGACACGCGCGTAGCATCTCGCGGCACAAACTCACTATATTTGGTATTTCTTGAATTCGAGGTCTGGCCGATATGCTCGTATATGGGCCAAGAGGGATGTCTCAAAGAGCGTTTAACGAGTTCGACCAGACGTTCAGTTGGCGCAAAGTCGTGAAGACATACG
This sequence comes from Rhorus exstirpatorius, assembly GCA_963564615.1. Taxonomy (NCBI): domain Eukaryota; kingdom Metazoa; phylum Arthropoda; class Insecta; order Hymenoptera; family Ichneumonidae; genus Rhorus; species Rhorus exstirpatorius. The sequence goes on from OY751321.1 coordinate 14,470,169, forward strand.
GCATTCTCACTTTGTATGATTGATGACTCGAAAATCAAATTTGTCCGGAGGTCTCGTGGCTTTTTGCTTGCCGACTAACATATGTCGTTCAGAAGAATGAAAACAAGAGTCGAGAAAATAAATATAAAATTGGAGATCTTATCGTATAACGTGATGGTCAGGGTTGATATTGGGCCGAGCGTTGCGTCATCGAGTCTGATGTTTAGGCGCCATCGAAATACGTTTAGCTGTCGTCTGATCAACATTTTAACAGAGAAATATCTTCAGTGAGATTGTCGAAAGGGAAACGGGAATTTTGTCGGTGTTCTCCAATTTTTGCTGCATGCCTTCCTATGTCTTTTCACCCTATATATGCGTACCCTCTGAGCACAAGAATAGCACGCTTTGGTTTTCGAGACCGATGTTGTTCCGGACGGTGCCGCTCATCGAGAAACTCATTCGAAGACATCCCCCTCCCCCGACACCTTAATACTCACACTTCGCAAGGGTATATCATGTGCATTTGTGCGCGCGCGCAGCTGCAAATGCATATATGCGTGGTGATCTTGCAAGCGGACCTCTGAAAGAGAGAAAGACCTGCGGGGGTCCGAAACCGTCTGTCATCTCCGAACGACTAATGGTCGCTTCACGCTGCTTCATTATATTTTCTAAATGTAAATTCGTACACGGCCTACCCCTCGCCCCTTTTTCCTCCTCTCGCGTCTCGTGGAATATAGTTTCTCTCGCGAGCGCAACGCGCCTCGAGCTATCCCAAGCAGCCCTTATAAAACTGAGAAGCTCCTCGCGCTGGTTGCAGGCAAGCTAGAGCTCGCGTGGTCCCCTCATATCCTTCTCAGTTTCTCTTCCTTTTCATCGTACACAGTGAGAGAGCTCCATGCCCGAGTCTCTCTGCGCCATTGAGTGGGATATGCCTTTACATTCGCGTGTTCTCTTTTTCTCTGCGGCCGCCCGATATATGCCGCGGGCTTCATGCGTCTTGGGGTCGCGGGTTTCACCGATCTCGCGCGGGCGCGACAGTTTATGGTCCCGCGTGCGTTCCTCTTTCTCTCTCTCTCTCTCTCTCTCTCTCTCTCGAGACCGGTGTCTTTCCTTTCATGGTGTATATACCCCTCTCACGGACCAATTAGCCCTCGGGGTTCCAAGAAGACACTCGTGAATCCTCTGCACTCTCGACGATCGCGCCTCTCTTCCTTCTCTCCGTCTGTCTCCTCCACTGTCGCCCCGACTTTTATCGCTTTACGATGACCGCGTCTCCTCCACTGCCTCATACCCCTCTCCTACCGCTCTTCGTTCTCTTTTAACGATCTATACGCATTACCCATGTTCATCGGAGTACGAAAGAGCCTCTCAACGCGCGCACACAGAAATCTCGAAATCTTCCTGCTGGTTCGTTACCACTGTGGAAAAATTACCACAATAAGGAGTTATTACGCGAGGCGTCCTCTGTGTACGACACGCAACGCGACGCAGAGCACAATAAAAACGTAAATTTGGTCTCATAACCATTGCGGCGTGAGATCGTGTGCGCGGAAAAGATCCGTAATGACGAGTGTACATAACTGGTACTACGTACGGGGAATGCATGTAGAACGAATGAATAAGTTCATGGTCTCGGTACATGCGTAAAGTTGAAGAGTCAGTGGAAGAAATCAGAGAAAATAAAACATTATAAAACCTCTGCCACACGAATCGGTGTCGACGTGGCGGCTATTATCGACCTCTGGTCTTTTTTTTTTGTTCTTCATCGAAGTCTGGATCGCTCTTACCGCTGATGTTCCCATCTCTTTCTACTCGCTGCTTTTGCTTCTATCTCTTTCGCTGCCACTGCGATACAGTCCGCGCGCAAGAATTCTTGCTCGCGCCCCGGCCGAAGTCACGGTGGGGGCGCATTGTCTCGAGAAGATTACAACACGTTCGGGTGGCTGCTTATAATATAAGGTGTACAAGCTGCAGCAGGAGCAGAGTGCCGCCTATATTCCGTTCGTTCTTTGCTTCCTCATCCTTTTTCTCGTCCCATCGTACCACCCCACCTCTCACGATACCCCATACCCTTGCCTCATTCGCTCCGTGAATTCGCTCTCTCGCGAACTTATCTCTATCTTTCATTTGGAATCGCATGGTTATATTGCTTCTCTCGTCTCGTGGCGCTGTAGCGGCTGCGGTAATCGACCCGCTGCAATCTCGCAAAGATTCGAAAAGTGCAACGAACTATATATCCAGCATCCAGCCAGACTAAAAGCTGCAATAGCCGGGAACCATTAGTGCCTAGACTACTGTCGTATAGTTATTGGTTTATGGAATGCATTTGACAAATGGTGACGCGATGATGCCAATAACCTTGGCAATAAGCTTGACGATTCAACGTCATCGCGGTGACTATAATCCTTCCTCTCATCAGTATCCAAGCTGTGAGACGAAGAGAAGCCGAATTTTGTGAATGGTGTTTTTGCATGAAAGTGCCTATAGATTAGACCCCGAGAACCAAACTGCTCCGAAGCTGACAGTGTTGAGAAAACCTGTAATTACACACTTTCGCCATTCGTTATTTATATTGAAATCTGCAGAAGTGGTTGAACAGCACACCCATATAGGCATCAAGCCAGCCAGACGAATAATATATATCGGAGTAAAAGACAAAGGTATATATCTAAGCATCGCGCGGAGACACGAGCATAAGTTGGCGAGTCCCAAACGTGCGGGGACCGAAGAGCGGGGTTGCAGAGGCGCCTCGGGGGGCCCCCGAAGAAGAACGAGGTTCAGTTAATGGGATCGCCGCTCTATCTCTATCTTTGTCTGTAGTCCTTCATCGTCGTCTTCCTCCACCTCCTCCTTCTACTTCTTCTTCTTCTTCTTCTTCTTCTTCTTCTTCTTATTCCTCCTCTTCTGTCTTTTGCAACCCTTTTTCGTCTTTCACTCCTCAGAGAGTTGTTACCGTGAGGGGGAAAGAAGGGTGATATAGCCGGTGTATGCAAGCATCGTGGACGTGCCTGCAGAGTAGAAGAAGAGGAAGGATGAGGAGACTGGAGCGCAGAACAAGACTTGAAAAAAAAAAAAAAAAAAAAAAAGAAAAAATGAAACGAGAGCTGGCTGTAGCGGGCCTCGCACTCTCTCCCGACGACAACACCCAATGAACGACCGCAGAAAAACTCAAGCAATTTGAGTCCCCGTTGCTTATTACCAATCGCCTCGTCGGTCACAAATTGGTTTTCGGAGACCCACCTCGCGAGAGCACGAAGACCCACAAACCCACGGTGAGACCGCCGCTCTCAGTGGAATAAGGTCTCCGACGAGGAATAATACACGCGTCTCATTCTATCTACGTGGAACTCTGCATCAGCCTTCTCCATCTGTAATATGTTAGCTACTCATCCCTCCGATATTCTTATTGCTGCGATGAGATTGCTCTACCGCGGAACGCATTCACGAGTAATTTTGAATATTCGTTCTTTAGAAACATCAGCCAAGATTCCCAATTGAACGGGATCAATAAAAAACCAACTCTGATATCCCTATTTAGAAGAGGCTGAGCTAAACTACCCCGAATAATATTGGATATTTTTAAAAAGTTGTCCTACGAAACCAATCGTATCACACTTTTCCATCGATCTGTCGTTCAATTAATTTAACAGTGTCCTGTATGATCCTTTTCATTACTACTTTTGACACTGATTTTCACATCCTAGCTGCATATTGTGCTGAAGCTTCTATTCCATTTTAACGACCATAGCTTTTTGTACTGTTTTTTTTTTTTAATCGCGATAACGTCATTTCGAAAGTTTATTTTTAAGGATATAATCGTAACATGAAGGATGCAGACTACAACCGATGCACCTGGTGAGTGATCTTATACACCCGAGGTAACATATACACACGTGTATTATACATTATATGTATACGAACAGGGGCAGTTTATCAACCGGGTGGTTTGCTAAGATGACAAACCAGCGATTGCCCAACTTATTATTGGTTATTGATCGGTTATTTATTCAAATGAATGCAGATTACCGTGGCGGGCTTTTCAATGCTCGGGCCAGTTAGCGCGCGCAATGAATAAATTGCTACCGGGCAGCATGCGCTCTCGCCTGTATTATATTATATATACATACATACATACCATACGATCATTCGCTCTCGCACGCGCATGCCGGTACTTAGCGTTCTCTCATATTTCGCTACCGCATCCAGAGCTTCGGGATCGGCTTTCTCGTTCCGTGTGTATCCGTTTAATACACACGCGCTCTTTCGTTCTCTCGCGCGGGCGGCGTCGAATTTCAATAATTAATCGAGCGTCCAGACAACCGCGCGTAGTCGCCCAGCGCTATCAGTGGTAGTCTCTCACATACACACACACACACACACACACACACACACACATACATACATATATATGATATATAAATATGTGTATAAATTCAATACCTCGCTACCGTTCGATCCTTTTCTCCCGAGTACTTCCTTATAATTACCGACCACGGTAAAGAAAAAAAAAAAGCGTACCGGATGTTCGATCGCAGAAATTGCTGAAGAACCCACACTCGCGCATTCACTCGGCATCCAGCGAGAGAACACTGGATAACATATATCGAAGAGATAATCGTCGTGGCCTCTCTCTCACCCTGTGTCGCGCGTAACTTCTCGTTACTCCTAATTACTCCCGTTAATGTAATTACATACGTTTGCCCGGGCGGTTAACGATTAAACTCGATCGCGAGTTCTGCCTCGAGGCGGAAGCTATAAGTTCACACGTGTCTTTCTCGATACTCTCAATTCTCTCCCCGTTCTTCATATGCTGCTTGTTCATCGACGTTATCCTCACACACGGTGAATCTCAACCATTCTCGCTGGAACATGACTTTTAGCCACCTGACGGTAAAATGTGTATCAGGCATCCAATTAGTTCGGTTGTATCTACGTATGTGGATAAAAAAAAATAACAATTTTTCACGTCAACCACCGATAGCTCTAACGTCACCGGGCAATGAATAATTCGATTCACGTATAAATCATCATTGACGCAACGTCGTTCGTTCATTCCCGAGAATATAAAAAAAAAAATTAATCTGTCAAAGATCACAGCCGGTCGGGGAATTCACGTGTAATCGTATAGGATGAACGAAAATGACCCTTGAAACGACTCGTTGAGACCTCGAGGGCCTCGAGACGAGAGGCGCGAACACCTATATGCCCGAGTATATGAGCCCTGCCCCGCGTTGGATGATCTCGATCCCTCATTATCAAAAGACTCGTCGGTCGCTTGATGGACCCTCATTGTTAGCCCCGAAGGAAAAAGGCACATTCGTTGTAATAGGTGTACTATATATTATATACTCGACATAAGTATATATACATGTGTATATACAGGAATATTCAGCTCGAGCATCAAGTCGGAGCGCCGCTGCCGCTGCTATAAGATCAGTCCCACGCGTCTGAATTAAAGGTTCGTGGCTGGTTAGTCTTGATTTATCCTTCCCGCATCGCTCTTCACGTTCATTTCTTCCTTTTGTTTTTCTCCGTTCGTATATATATATATATACATTTACAGCCCGTGGCAAGTCTCTTTTCTATAACGCGTTTCCATTCCCCCTTTCCGCAATCCCCATATCGCAGAGTCCTTCGTTCGCTCATTCCATCATTTCGAATATTCCATCATCCTCCTTTTTCATAATAATCCAACGGGCCGGTTCAGACGAATGATCGTAGAAGGGGAAAAATAGATGAGTACGGGATACATACATAGATATTACACACTCATATACACCACTCAGCAGGAATCAGCGTATAACAAATGCGCTGTTTTGAGCCACGGAGAGAGGGTCCACACCGTGTCTCTTCAGTCCGAGACCGTTTGATGAGCCAACATTAGCTTATGAAACTTTGATGGAAGGTTGCCCCTTTGCCGGGACGGAGTGGCAAGAACGATTGTTGAAAGGGACAGAGCAAAATGGGAGACCTTACGGTCATCATAGCCATGCGCGTACATATTAATATAATACACGCTGTGTGTCTCGTCGACGAGGTAGGTTCAAATCGGTTGAAGGTTGTCTCGGACAGAGAGACAGACAAGAAGAGTAGCATCTGCGATGCTGATGCCACGGGAGATTCTCCGACAAAGACGCTCTCTGTTGTGACTTTCACGAGGTGAACTCGGGGTATCCGTCATCCGGCGTGTATACACCTCGGCTTCCAGCGGGCACAATCACCGGCGCATTGTCCATCCTTAAGAAATTATCCTGTTGCATATGAGACGAAGACTCTGTGCTATTATAGGTTGTGAGATATGTTGGAGGATACGAGGAGATGAAACCACGAAGGACGACGTTGGCTCGCGTTGCTACTATACGAAATTTGATTCACGGATTCTAGGCCGTTTGGAAATGAAAGTGCAATCATGCAGCGACGATGAAGAAAAGATGGAGACTCGTCTTGAAACATGATATATTGGAACATCGGGGTCGGTTATTTCGCAAAATGGCGCGTTGTCTCGAGAGTGATAATGTCAGCTTTATGTACAAAAACTCAATTGTGAATTCCAGCTCACGCGTGAATCACTTAAAAAATATCCAACTGGACGTTATGCAGTGCGCATTCTTCGAGTGCCATGTAATCACCAAGAGGCGCTTACAATGACGCGTTGCCGGACTGTAACGATCTATAATAAACCTGGAGGACGCTAATTAGCCAGCCATAAACGATAAACGATGACACGATGGCATACGGTTGACGCGATATACTTCGTGTACCCAAGGCTTCGTCTCTCGATATAATTATTAAGCCGAAGTCTTTGACGTATCTCGAGGCCGCTCCATCGAAAGAGTGAAAAAGAGAACGAGAGTACGACACACAGTTAGTTTTGTCTTCTTGGATAACCCCGGTGATAAACCCGCGCGCGCGCGTGCGCGAGCTATGCACGGGTACCTCGAGATATTAACTCAAATATGCGCGGTGCGGAGAATGCACAAGTATATATATATATATATATATATATATATATATATATATATATATATATATATTTGTTTCATATCACTCTATAAGACCGGGTGTGCGCTCGGAGAAGTGCGTTACGGTGTACATAGATATGTGAAATGTTTGATTGAACCGTATGACGATGATAATGAGGAAAAAACGGGATTCAGTGCAAGGAGATATACGCAAAAGATTATTATTAGCGATGTATATAGAGGAGTAGATGTAAATTTGGAACCCCATTTTTATTTTTATATGTTCTCGCTCAGAGAAATTGATTAGAAGAAGATAAATTAATGAGCAATTTCATTCAGAGTGCGATGCTGCTAAAGCGCATATTTTTTTAACCGGTGCGTGTCTCGTGAAGCCTTTTTCCAGTTAAAAATCCGCGTTCACTTGAACGTGGTAGGGGTTTAAATTTGATCCACGTTAAGAAATCAAATGCAAGGACTCTTATGTGGTCCGCGACCCAGTCCAAATGAAGTTCCCGATTATTTTGAACGGGAAATCAGTTGATTAGCGTTGAAGAGGTACCCAAAATAGCGTATACGTCTTGTGACATTGAATTGAGCATGAGGTTGTGGAATTCAATAAAAGCCAGATAAGACCCTTGTCGGGAGTTACGGATAATAAAAATATCCAGCACTGACTGGTGAACTACAAATTTGCATCTTCCGAGGTGGTCCATTGCACATTCTAGTTTCCCCCTGCCAGCTTAACGATATTTCACAGCGATGAACAGTCATCTTATTTACATTAATTCCTACCTCAGAGCCGTTGCGTGATCTTAAGAAAAAAAAAATGTCTGTATGGCTTCAAAAACTTTTGTCATCAATCAAATCGAATTTTCCTACATTCATACGCCGATATAGTCGTGATGGAAATTTTTCTACATAATCCAAAACGTAGGCATGCGTGGCTGTAGGTGGATGCACCTCAGATTTTAATATAAAGGCAAGTGTTTCAAATTCACCACATTGTTCGAATTCGAATGGAATCGTTTATGGATGAACACATGTTCGCCGTTGCGCCCCGCAGTTGAAGCGATTCATATTGATACACGAAAATGGTCTCTTTCTCTCTGCACTTGCTGATGTACACGCGCGTCATCATCACATACACGAGAATGACCAAGTCGACGGGATTCAACGCACACTGTCTCCTTTGTACGCGCTTATCGTCGATTTATTACGATGTCGATTCGCTCTTACAACGACGACAACGACCAAGAAAATGCCGGATGAGAATGGGGAGAGAGTTTATCATGTCATACCGGTCTCTGTGTGTGACTTCCGTCATTCTGCATATGCTGATGTGTACAGTCTCTCTCTCTCTCTCTCTCTCTCTCTCTATCGTTTTCTTGTCACAGCTTATGAAGCTACCGCCACGGAGAACGTTGACACGAAAGAGTTTGTTTAACACAAGCGCGCGAAGAGTACGATGCAAGCGACATCATAAAGGAAATAACTCTTCTGCAGCATCTTTTTTGTTCGCGTCTCTTTCTTTCCATCTACCGTAATCAGCAATTGATGCACTTAGCGGCCACATCGTCAAGGACAGGATAAGTCAAAGAATACGAAAAGATTGAAGATTCTACGAGATGCGTATGCTTCGAGCATTGCGTGGCTTTGAGGAAATCGAGTGCCACGTTTTGCATCTTCGCACACATATTTACAAGAGGTTGTCACATGGAGCTTGAGTGACGTGAACATATTCAACAGGAGCCACGTAAAGCTGGAAAGGGTCGAGTCCTATATGGACTGCTATTGAAAAACGGCAAAAAAGTTGAGTGTCCTGAAGCAAAAAAATTACTCGCATACTTGCTAAGCCCCGAAACAGCTGGATCTGATGAGTACCTCGGGCATGGTCGGCAATCAACCTGGGAGCGGAGAACGGGTCATCAAAGTTGTCATATCATTTTTTTTTCGTATTTTCGAGCGGTCTTCGTGAGACCGGGCACACCCCAGTATAGACCCATATCATAGAAGGACCGACGAGCTATCTCTTTGCCTGGCGCGCGCGAGCGTTTCACTCATCAATATGTAGTAGTCTCCCTGTGTCGAATTCCGCGTTTCTCAGCCACCCGAACAGCAGCAGCCCCCGGGCAGAGCCCTTTTGAAGGTTACGAGGCGGGTCTCGGGGACTGTCATTCTTTGATTGGCTTTTAGAGCACGGCTGTATATGTATGTATACGCTTCGTTCTCTTCTCTTGCTCGTTTTTCTCACCCCGTCCTCTTCACTCGCGTCCTTTCATAACACGCACACACACATACGCACACGCACGCACGCACACACCTAAACGCTTCTCATTCTTTTGTTTCTTTCTTCGTGTCAGCATCGACCGTTCCCACTTGCGGTGCTCTTCTTTTCGCTTTCTTTTTCTTCACATGCTTCTCTTTGTTCTTGTTGCTCCTTTAATCTGTGTCAGGAATTTAGGGCGTCAAGGGATACGAGTCCTGCCAGAATTCGCTCTGGTTCTGGGTTATAGTCGGCGTCACCTCATTTTTGTTTTTTTTTTTTTCGAGGGCTTCTCATAATTTTTACTTACTCTAGCTTTGATAGAGCTCTATGAATAATGTTGAAAAACGATTTAACACGAAGGAGCGATAATAAAATTAGGCTTACCCCAGCCTAATCTCTGAGAAATCCTTTCGAATCAATGTCAATGAAAACATCATCGGGCAACGTCATGCTTGATATTCATTCTCCAAAATATTTTAAAGCATTCTGGGAGAAAAAGATCTGTAACGACTTAATGACGATTATGTAATTGCAGCAATTATTTTGTCTCATACTACTGAGGATATATATCTATACAAGGTGAAAAAATGGAGGGGGGGGGGGGGGGGAATCATCTCTTGCTGAGAGCCTAGAAGAAAAATTTGAGAACACGCCCATCATGTTTACGGTTGAAGCATCGATTATTCAAAGTCGATCGTCGGTCACGATCATTTGTCGGGATTTTCTACAGTGAGATAGAGAGAGAGAGAGAGAGAGAGATAGAGAGAAAGCCGATGTCTCGGGGTCTGTGTCGGACATGTATAAACACGGTGGAGAGTGAATGCCGGGTGCGTGGTGATGCTGAAAGTCAGAGTGAAAAGACTTCAGAGAGGAGGCTCGATGATGCCGCTCATTGACATGCCGGGATTTTTTACGAGGGTCTCTCGGGGGCCCGTTACCATCACCGAGGACCATTAGGAGAACTCCCGGCGAAAACACGAGTTTTCTTCCCTCGGACAATAATCGTTTTGTGGGCAAGATTGGCTAGGTGATGTGGGCACATTGGAATAAAGAGGCGCGTGCAACAAAAGTGATAGCGATCTTCATGGCATGCACTATTTTGCTCTTTTTTTTCTTAGCCGTTTTCGAATTGTACGAACAGCTGGGAGTTAACCGGTCCACAAATCAGATTTCCATGGGAATAAATTTCCTTCGATTCAATGATATTTCGTAAATTTAATTCTCGTTTTGCATAAACGACATTCACTGTCATCACTGCGGTCATTGCTGTGATTCGATTTTCCCGGACATTATTGGAATTAGATAAAAAGTATCGAGTCCTCAATTTTCAACGTCACTGGATACTTTTTTTTTATTTTCAATCGAATACATTTTCGTTTGATTCGAAACAGCGTATCATCCTGGATCGAATTAATATCGATTTTTCATCGAACGGAGAGAGAACTGAAAAAAAAAAAAAACGAAGAAAGCAAATTGGATTGTCCTCGAAGGTATAATATATAGTATATAGTCGAGAGACGACGAAGGGATGAAAGAAAAAAGAGGAAACATTTTCATTTCGCGATCGCATATTATGAAGAATTCGAAGGAGCAGCGTCGGACGCAGAGGACTAATGACCCCTGCGTGAATGATCCAACCCCATGCGGTGGCTGTATCTTGGATCGCGTCGTCTCTCTCGTTTTTTCTCTTTTTTTTTCTCAGGCTTTAGTTCTATCCTCCCGAACAGGAAAAAGAGATGGGAAAAAATACGATCAAGGGGAGCAAAAAAAAAAGCAGGTTGACCGTGGCGGCGTCTGTGCACGGTGGAGGCGGTTCTCCTGTTGCCGTGGGTGCGCGCGCGAGCCATCCCGAGCCCCCTGGTGACATTTCCCATTCTTCTCGGCACGCCATTACCAGGTCAAAGCGGCCGCCCCCGCGGGACGTCGCGCACTCACGTTTGCCCCGCGAGCTTTGGCCCTTTTGCCACACACCGGAGCGTAGAAGGACCCTGTAAAAGCAATATTACACACGGCAAAAGGCCACTTTTCAGCCTACTTTTCTGATGCTCTCGTTCTGTCTCTCTCTCTCTCTCTCTCTCTCTCTCTCTCTCTCTCTCGTTTTCTCTTCTCTCACGGCACACACGGCGTCACGTCATCAGCGCATCGGCAGAGATTTTTTTACTCGTTTTCTTTTCTTTCCTTCTATTTCGCTTTCTCATACTATGCTCGCTCTACTTCATCAGGACAATCGTTCGACAGAGAGAAAAAGAGAGAGAGAGAGAGATTGAGGGAGAGGCAGAAAGAGTCCTACGTGAGGCAACTGAATCTCGATCGAAACCCCTCGTGCCTTTTTCACTCCTTTTTTCCTTCGCCTCCAGCGAAGGCTCTCGTAGAGATAGATCGAATAATAAATAATATCCACAGGGCACCGTCATGACTCTGACTAATTATACACCAGGGCTGACCATTAATCGGAATGATGTTTTTTTTTTTCAACCCAATTCTCTCAATATCACAGGATGCTGGCGATGATACAATATCCTTTTTCACTAGATATACATCCGACTACAACGAATAATTTAAAAAAAAACCTTTGATTTGATTCAAATTTAGCTCAGTTACAATTCCCTAAGTTACAAATTTGATAAAGCACGTTGTGACGCTAAAAAAGCTTATTCGAACAAACACAACAATTATTATTGCTTTTTCAATCAGATTTATTTCAATTATCCGCTTGAGGAAGAAGCGCATCGCTTAAATGTCTGATAGATTGAATTTTATTCAATTCCTTATGAAATTTGGCTTTAATTGAATGAAAAATTCGTTGGAAAAATCATTTTGCATGTCATCAGGGAGTGACTCGAGAGTAAACGGCATTTGTAACAGCGCGAAAGCGCGGTGTGCAAAAGATATCGGACAGATCCGCGATGGTGGTCCGATGGATTCTCACATAGGCACGTGTATAGATATATTTATAAATGTAATATATATGTATATACCAGAGAGGGCATAATAATGCACGGGCGGCACACAGCCGCCGGCTCGAAAAGCGAAAACCGCGATGCTCGCGCGAGCACCACCAACGCCGCGGGAGAAGAGTGCGGTAATGCATGCGATTATGCGGATCAATGAGCTATAGCGCTATTTATGGCTCTATCAAGCCTTCTCTCTCTCGCTCTCTCTCTCTCTCTCTCTCTCTCTCTCTCTCTCTCTCTCTCTCTCTCTCTCTCTCTCTCTCTCTCTCGAGCTACTTGTTACCGTACCGCGACCGGTCGATCTCGTTCCCGTGCTCGTCAATCCCTTGCACTCTCTTCAACCTCAATCCCTTGCACTCTCGCTTCTTTCTTCCACATGTCCGCTAATATACCGCGCATACATACGAGCCGATTCACGAATTATCGAATTGATCAGATGCACACCCAATCTCATTCATCTACCGATAAATCACGTCGAAACGGCAAACTATTCGTTTAGCTGGTATTATTTCAGGTTCTATCGATAAAATGTTTTTATCAGTTCACTTTATAGAGGGTATACGAGTCGCCCAAAAGTCATGAAAACAAAAGTTTTCACTTTGTTTAAAAAAACAGCTATAACATTTTTATCGAAGCTTGAAACAATTGTAAGATAAAAAATTGATCAATGAAAAAAGATTAGAAAACATTTTTTTATAATATTTCTGGTTAAGATCGTGGCACTAGTTCTCCCTTAATATTGGCTATGAATTTGCAAAAAAAAAAAAAAAAAAACAAAAAATGATGTCCGGCATTCTCCGTTGTAGGCCATTACTCTGTTCTCTCCTATATATTATACTTGGGCTGAAATTATAAAATATATCTTACAAAATAATACAAGAAGCTCTGGGTATAAAGAGAACAACCCCTTTTACGCGATGTCTCGACGGAATTTTCTCTCACATAAGAAAAATATATGTATACATACAAATCGGTGAACATATATACATGAATTCGGACCGATGAGGCCGCAGTCGCGAGCTCGAGCTGGATGTGCGGTCCCGCGTTGAAGCGGGGAGCGAGAGGGGTCTCGTCGGGCTCTCGCGAGAAGAGCGCGTGGGTCGCTCTAATGGTCGGCTCAATTAAGACACCATTAGACCGCGGCCACATATTTGCATGTTAACGATAACGACTGTAATGATACGTCCCACCGGAACAACCACGACGATAATAAACACATACAACCGTGATATGCATTATGTATAACGTGCATCAGACGCGTGCGTAACTCGAATATATGGCGGGGCTAGGACCTGAAATTTTGTCGAAAACTCGAGAAAACGGAAAGAATTATGAGCGTACACATTTAAATGGATCAATATAATTTTCGCGAACTTTTTTATTTCTCGCGAAAATTTCATGCGTGGTTATTCCTCATTCACGCATTTTATTTTATTCTTTCAACGTCCAATGTTATATGACATTTAACGAAAATTATTTTTCGCTCTTTCAATCGTACGCACGTTCTTCGCTGTCCGTATGCATCTCTTTTCTTTTTCTTCTTCTTTATTTTTGTTTCAACGTTATACGCACGCGTCTCACGAGACTCGCGTGGGCTTGTACGCATATAATATTCGCGGTATTATTCATCATCGTTATTAATACCGTATCGGGATCGTGTTTCTCGCGCGATACACAAAATCATACAACCGAACCGCTATGCGCTAACGTGTATAATCGCTGCACGAAAATGCATAATAGGACCGCCCGTGAACTCGAACACCGTCTCGAGATCTGGCGACACTCGATTTAACGAAAAGAAAAAGTGAGCGAAAGAAAGAGAGAGAGAGAGAGAGAGAGAGGAGAGAGAGAGAGAGGAGAGAGAGAGAGAGGAGAGAGAGAGAGAGAGAGAGATAAGTTGGTGCAAATTTGGACTGGCCGATAAATTTGGACGAATAGTGCAAATAGCTCAAATAGTAAATTGACCAAATGGGCAAGTAAATTGAAATGTAATAATACTAATAGTCTAGTAAATTTGAGCAAATTTCCTGAATTGAAAATAGGAGCGAATGGTCCAAATAGTAAATTTGAAGAAATAGTGGTCGAAAATTAAAATTTTTGTTTTATTTTTTAACGCCGATTTCTCATTATTGAACGCCGAAATAAATGCATATCATTGATTAATTTAATTGCGATCAATTTCTTTCAGTGAGAATGCACCGAAACTAAAGTGGTCCAAATTTGCACCAATTTGTCTCCATATACATAAATATATCGATATACATGATACGCCCGTGTATATAAGTGAGAGTGAAATATAACATCGAAGCATTTATGGCCTATGTCCCATGTCCAGATGCTGCTCGCGCGGGCTTAGCCATTTTCGACGTAAAAATGAAGATACTTGTCCACCTACATGGAACAACCGTACGATAAGACAGAAATTTTATACGTTTGAAATTTTACCACCCACTCTCTCCATTGTTTTGTAAATATTAACTCGTTCTTTCTGCACACTATTCATGTAAACTATATTCCATGTTATCATTATTATTATTATTTTCAAGTTAAAAGTACCTTGAGCTGTTAGCACGTGCCATGAAGACGATAATCGATCGTCGAAGCTTAAAGAAAGAGATTATCATCATCGTTTGGCTACCAATGTTCGTCGTCCGGATATTATATACTCGCAGAAATGCCCGCGGACTTGTTTCGCGCTAATTGGGTCGGCAGCCTGCTAATTATTCGATGCTAATCGGGGAAAGAAACGGGGCGGAATAAAAAAAAACATAAAAACAAGAGATCGTGTCGAAGCATCTATTATTGGTAATGCATACATCTCTCCGTCTTTGTTCCATCGAAACAGCGCTAACCACGGAGTGATACGAATTAAGTTCAATTGAAGAACGCTCATAATAATCAAACAAAATGAATTTCATCGTAGCTGAGTAATTATCCGAATGGAAAAAGCGTTGCACGTATATAAATAACGTTCAATTAAACTGAACGAAAGTTCAATAGGATCAAACCATGTTCAATTATAATTACAGTGATTTTCATCACTGACGTAATGAGTCAATTTCCAACATATTTTCATTACAGTTGACAAAATTCTCTCACTGCCGTATAAATTTTCTTATTTTAAATCAAGCAAATCGTTTTTTTTTTTTTTCTCCACGTATGCGTACACGAGAAATAAACAACGAATTTAATCAGAGCCTCGTTTAGACCCTTTTATTATTACTACATGATAATTTATGGGTCGATTTAATTCCTGTTTGGGTTTATATATACACAAGGGGATCGCGCCCACGCTGTCAAGGAAACACTCTCATTGGAATATATATATATTTATATATACATTCGGTCGTCGTGTCTGTCGGTCGTTCCTCGTCAGCTTTTATGCAAAGCGCCATTGCAATATATATATAGATATATATTATGCAGTCTGTACAATAGTTGCACAGTTTCGGCAGAGTCCCTCGCACTCTCTTTATGTTCCTCTCTTTTCGACCAATGCACCGCGGCGAGGTGCGTTCACCCTCGTTGAATAATGCATCGCGCACTCGCTTGCGATTTTCGTGACCGTCAAAAACACGAAAGAGAGAAAGAGACAGATGGTATGAAGCGAGGCTCCAAACGATCGTTTTGACAGTCCACAGGTGGAACCGCGAGCAACGGTTATTTAGAATGATTTACTCGTGAGTTACTGACTATATTGCGAGAAAGAGAGAGAGAGAGAGAGAGAGAGAGAGAAAGAGAGGAGATCCAGACACGTTTTTATTCCAAGTAGCCCACTGAGAAGAATGTCTGCAATATATATCGTTAAATAAGGGAATAGTTATAGTTAAATATGGGAGTTTCATGGTCTCTGTAGCTATTGGGAATGTTCCATTGACTATGTGATAAGTTCAAATATCGAATTTATTGTTCACATAACCAAAATAATTGTTACTGAAACCGTAAATTTATTCTTGTGTCCTTATTTCGCTATACTTTTCTCTTGGTGCACTTGCACTTGTAGACTTCTCGCCATATATTTTATTTTTCGTGAATTTAAAAATAAAATCGTTTTCGAAACACGCGCGTTCACGCACGTGCCTATCGTTTACGATCAAAACACATGCGCGCGCACGTAACGATCGTCGTCGGTGATCATCGAGGACCGCCGAACCCGAGAGCCAATCGAAATGGGTAAAAGCGGTAACAGGGCATGGTCTGATATGCTTTCCGTATTAACACGTGACCTGACTCATTTTTTATCCTACAATGCTTTATTTCTCTCTCTCTCTCTCTCTGTCTCTCTCTTCGTTTCATTCATTTGTTCTCTTCGATTTTTCGTCTCTGTACATTTTTTTTTACAGTAATCACAACAACGGCGTCATGACTATTCGTAAACGATAAAACAAACGATGTTTGTTTAATGGAGAAGGAAAGAAGAAATATATGCCTAATACTTTGCAACGTTTTATTAATTCATCTGTGGAATCTTCTCGTAAGTTTTTAGTGTTTGTTTTCACCAAATGGCTCGACAGAGTGATCAATTCAATTGAAAGATTCAATGATTATATAGATATAATCAGAGCGTGAACGAGAGGAAGAAAGAGCTCAGAGTAGCATAAGGCGTAAATTTTGAGCACCAGGTGACACTCGTTTCGTCGTCTTACGTCAACAGATTTGAAATGAAATTTTGTCCATTATTAATGACTTTTATAAGATCGATGATATGAAAAGTGTACAACAAAAAATGACGAGTGAATATTTTTGTAATCAAAATTCATGAATTGTCGAATGTCTTTCATGATTTATTGAAAGACATGGAGGCTCAACGAAACGTTTGGTATTGAATTTTTTTTTTCTGTAAAAATAATGCATAATATAAATTAATTAATAGGTAACATAATTAGGATAGTTTCTTACGAAAAATACTTTAACGTCGTGCCTTGGTTCCTCGTCATTTGTACTTTCGGATCAGGTTAATTTAGCCCCAAAAGGGTTAAATGCTTCAAGGTTCAAGGTTAAATGCAAAATAATGTTGACAGTTCAAAATAATATTGACAAAAAAATTGAGTTTGCTGAGTCTTTAAATATGAATTTGGTCGTTAATGTGATGGCTTAGTCAGCGAGCGTGAAATCCATTCGTTTCATTTATTTGCTTTTTCAAGTAGTCAGGGCGTTAAACAGCAAATTTTTTATTCATCATAAATGGATAGCAATAAATTTATCATGTTCAAGTATATTCAAATAAATTTATCATGTTCAAATTTATCTTGTCACATTATCTTCACGTGTATAAACTTTTCCCCAATCAAACATTATTATTTAAAATCCGTCCTATCTTAATATTTGATATCTCGTAGAGAATGAAATCAAATAATCTCATAGACATACAAACTTATTCCTACATCATTGCATTATTAATTTCTCGAAATTGAAATATTTCAATATTTTCGTAAAGCAAATTTCCATTGAGTAGTTACCGCGCGTGATAGCGCTGGCTCAAGTGTTTGTAAAAGCTCACAAATAAATGAATTTCATAAATAATTATTGCCACGGGTTCTTCTTTTTTTTTTTCTCAAATCTTCGCTTATTTTTAGGGGCAAAGGTTCCTGGGAAACGAATTGATGATTAACCCAGTGATTTTTCTAGTTATTTTGTTTCACCGAAACTTTGGTTCGAACATAGAGAGAAGTGAGTGGGAAAAGGTAAAAATAACGGAAAGATAAAAAGGGAGAGAAGCGGCTCTCGACGAGAAGTCTGGATGAGAAGGTTATTTAGAAGTCGCTCCGTTGAGAAGATCGTTAGAAAGTTTTAACGGGTTCGAGATCTTTCTCTCTCTCTCTCTCTCTCTTTCGTGCAAAAAGCTCTTACTCTCATGCGAAAAGCTCAACAAGGAAAATAAACCACTGTTACTTTCCTGGAAAGGTTCTTATCCCCCATACCAGATAAAGGTAGGGAAAAAGAGAGAGAGAAAGCATAGTCATCAACTTTTGCGTTACCTGATGGTGGCGCACGGGATTTCTAAGCATGCTTTTGAAATTGTTCACTTTTTCAGGTGCACACTATTCTGCCTTTCTTCCGGCGTCTCTTGTAAAAAAAGCCTATTTATCGTCTGCTACGAAATAGAAGATGAGTCTGAATAACATAACTCAACACGTTAAATTGCGTAATTTCCGCCCTTTTGTTTCCAATCAGTTGATATTATAGATTCAGAAAATACTTCGCATGCATAGGAGCAAAAAACAAGAGAATCAATTATAAAACACGTTTTCACTTTACACCGTGCACGACTTAAGGGCCGTGAAGCACATTCGAGCGGAACATGAAAAATTTAAGATATTCCGATAGCTATACAAGTCAAAAGATCCTATCCCACGCAGTTTTATATGTTAAACGATGTAAAATACGCCCTTAGGTCTTCAAGCAGCTGGATAATACCATTCTCCATTATTGAACCCATGAGAGAACTTAACACGCCGAGATTGAAGAAAATTTGACGCTGCTTGCGCCGATAAGTTGGATTTTCCGGATTACAGACGACGAAGAGATTACATCGTGGCTGCTGGAGAGAGAGAGAGATTCATTGCTACGGGGATTGCCATGCTGAGATAATGGGCTTGAGAATATTCCACATCTCGCCATTTCTCGTCTCGAGAAAATCACCCGATTTTAATTTTAATCGTTATCGCAAATCCGTCTTTCGATTATTCGGCCAAGTCGGCTCGGGGCTGGACCCTTCACAGCGCAAAGACGAGCCGAAGAAGGAATTACCAGCATTATAATCAGAATTGCTGAGAAAATTCGACCGTCGAAAGTTTGTCGGTTAAGAGGAGCGATAGAGGGAGAAAGAGAGAGAGAGAGAGCGAGAAGGATGCTAATCAGTTTGAATTTATCTTCGCTATACGATGTGTGTGGGTGATAAAAAATTGGAGTTCTGGAGAACACGTGCCACATGGGTTGAAGATGGCAAAAACCAAAAGAGAGAGAGAGAGAGAGCAAGAGAGAGAAAGAGTCACTTGTCCCTTATTATAGGCTTGCAAAGTTGCGGCAGCTTGTGCATCAAGGAAAAAAGAGCAAGCGAATATGATCCTATGTCCTATAAGGTATTTAATGCCAGCTCGACGTCTAGTCCTTGTAATCGCCGATGAGATCCTTTTTTCTTCTTTTCCCAATTACGTTAAAAAAGCATCTATCGACTCTGAAAAATATATGTTCAACTAAATGTATTTGACAGTGTTGAAAATAGAGGATCAAATTCAAGATGGTCAGGGTTAATCTGATGACGGTAGCATGAAATTCCCCATATACGTGTATTCGTATATGTATACATGGGCCAACATGCAGCAAGGGTGAGAACCGTGACGAAGTCTCTGCGGTGAAGGAGTAAGGCGGGATCCCGCAATGTTTTTCGGTAGATATAATTTCCCTTATCTCGCGGTAGCACATGCTCCGCGCTGCGTGCTACGAATTGCTGGTATCCGGTCGTCTCTTTCCGCGCTCGCAGAGAACTCGAGCGTTATACAGGGATTCTCAGTGTAGGATCGTGTATATGTGTTTTGTGCAAAGAGATCGCGCTGAGACGGCGCGCCCTCTTCGGGCGTACTTCGAAATATACATATATACGTCATTGTATACACGAATGAAAAGACCGATGGAAAGTTTAAGTGGCCAACAGCAGAGGGCCCCAGCAGAAACACATATAGAAGAGGGGACGAGCCAGTTTCGTGCGTCGAATATTTCTAGCAAACGAATGGACGTAAACCTCGTAATTTTACATATTAATTCCCGTGGGTCAGGTCATTTTACTTGCCATGCACGGAAACAACTCGCGCAACGAAAATCCTCACGAGCCCCTTCGTGCCGAACGAAATAAGTACTTGCCTCGATCGTTGTACGGAATCTAACGTTGTGTACAAACGTTACCCAAGCTCCGATTAAAATCTCGTCACGATGAAAATAAGAGGCAAGGAGAGGGGGCGGCTCTCCATGGTATTTATTGTCAAAATTAATTGGTCCGCTGTCAAATCAACGAGCGAGTCGAAAAAAAATGTATGCTTATCTGGATTATTTCGATCTTATCGAGTTTAAGGTATCAAGAACGAATTTTGTAATGCATGCAAAGGGGATCTTATAGCCCTTAAACGCATACCGTAACTCATTGATGCCCGAACACATATTTTTTATAGGTGTTGAAAAAATTGTCACCAAACGGATCGACAGCTAGCAGTATGAAACTTTCGTTTTTTGTTTTTCATTTTTAGCCAAGGAACTTTTTTTCCACTAGACGGTCGATTATAAGGTGATGCGTCAATCCGTCCCTAAACTATTTTCCCAAAAATTGTTCTCAAAGACAGCTAGATGGAATAACAAGCAACGGCCGCGGGTTCGCTAATCAATCGACCCAAGCCCGGTTTTTTATTCGGAAAAACTTTCGATAAAACCAATTGTCAGAATAAAACTGTCACTCTGAAAAAAAAAAAAACTAATTTATAGCTTACGCAACCAACTTGTGCTAAAAAACATCGTTTTCATTACAATATGCACGAATACTTGACACATCATAGCTGCTATTTTCGAATTAAAATTTAAGAAATACCGATCATTAACAACAAAATAATTGCAAAAACTCTAACTGTTTAGTTATCGCTCCAATAATTATCATGACCGTACTGCAATAACTCTGCGCAAACGAAAGTCATATGTAGAACAGAAAAAAAAAAAAAAAAAAAAACACATTGAAAAATGAAAGAAAAAACACGTCCTCCGGCTGTACCACAAATCGTCTCGTGCGCTATCCGTCGGACTTAGTGAATTCCTGAAGACAAACGGCTCACTGTTGGATCGGACCCTCTTGAGCGAAAAGTCCGTCATCAGCGGTCCGGTCTGCGTCTCCGGGCATCTAACACAGCGCTGGCTTGTGGCACTGTGCTGATGATGGCTTCAATGTGGCTCGTGTTTTTGTCATCACTCTATCTATCGCTCTCTCTCTCTCTTTTTCCCTATGTTGCAAGCAGTGGTTGACGTTACCGTGAAGCATGAAAGGAGCTTAAAACTATGAGGGAACGTTGCTGATTATCCGGATGAGAAAGACCCTAGCACGGTAATCATCAATGAGTCGTTCACTTTCGATAACGGGAATTTCTTCGGGTAACGGGGCATGTTTGCAGAAACTATAAATATTCATACCATGGACCACTCGTGATATTTTTATCTCTCTCTCTCTCTCTCTCTCTCTTTCTCCCTCTGATCTTGCTCCTGATCATTACTACTCCTTTTTTCCGTTACTTTCACTCTCACTCGTTTTCTCATATGATATTGGACCACGTGCTACGTACATATGCGTGTAAAGCCATCGTAAATACATGTATATATATATATATATATATATATATATATAGGATGGAACGCGAAAGGCTCGTGGTGTACGTTACAGCACGCCAGCGATAAACCCTTGGGGGCCCCCGAGCGGCAAGCGATGCGTAACTAACCTCACGCACGCTTCACGCATTCGACGCGATCGCACACTGCCTCCATTCATAACTGCAGGCTCGGCATTTGTGTATCACGCATATGTATATGCATACATGTATATGACGTTTAAAGCATACGCAGGGTTCTCCCTTTCAGCGTATGTAAACCTCGTATGCAAACTCGTAGCTTGTTGTTCCGTAGAATCGTACTTTGGAACTTTTTTTTCTAACGAAATAAAGAATAGATGTAATTGCGTTTTTGGCTGAACTATAAGGGAATAATAAGGCTCTTTTGTTTCTTTATATCGATTACAAATTTTGTTCCATGCATCGTTATCGCGCAGGCTTGGTGAAGGGCGATTGCGTTGTGTCTTTTTTTTTTAACTTACTACTCTGTGTTAAGGAGATTCTTGACGTAGCGTGATTGACTTGAAACTTTTACCGTGTCTCGATGTACCACGTCCTCTGAATTTCCGTGCAACGTTTTCGCGAGACTCCCAACACCGCGCTGTCGAGATATTAAATCTTGAGAGTAACGATATTTTACACGCATTCTTATAGCACGAATCCCAGAGATTACCACGACCAAAGTGTTAACACCTGATATAATATAGTATCAGTTAGCGCGATATATGTAAGGAAAGCGCGTGGCAAACGTCACGTGAATCATCATCAGCCTTATCGAATAAGTAAATCACACGTGTTTATGAATATGGAAAAAATCGAGCTCGATCGTTCAAATGATTTGTTGAGCTAATATTTTCGATTTTTTCAGCGTTATGTGACAGTAGGTGGCTTTAATAATAAATAATGATTGTACAACTCTCTACTCACTCCCCCTGGTCACCGTTTTACGGGGGGAAAAAAAATGAAAATCAATGCGAAATTGTAATTTTCCGAGCTCAGACTTGAGCTGCTGCTCAAACTTCGCAAGATAGAGTAAAATTGCACGTGAAGAATTTCATGGGAAAACAAATTTCCTATAAAAAAAAGTTCATGACGACGTGTAGCCCTGGCGTGGGTGACGTCCAAAGTCCATTGCATTTCTTTCCACGCTAAAATTCCAGAAATAGCGTCTCATCCTTAAATGCTCAATAAATATTCTCTGCAGCTCAATTATAATCGAGCTTTATCACAAGTGACCCGGTGGATTCGAGACAAAAATGCGTTATTTGTGTTATCAAAAATTTTTTCTCCGTGTGTATCCGAATGTTGTGTACTTTATGAAAATCGTATACCGAGGAGTGTCGAAGAGGCAATAATAATTAATGTAGAACGATAGCTCGCGATGCTTTCAAAGTTGACGGAGACTGATCGATGTCATAAGGCCCGGAGGTCGTCCTCGTGATAACCTCCCTCGTGACATCGTCAGTTATTCTCTTCGTCAGTGTTATCGTTTCCACGAAGAACTCTCTCGATTACCGATTCCTTTTATTACACTCTTGCTTTCTCTCTCTCTCTCTCTCTCTATCTTTCTCTGTCCTTTACTGTTCCTCTTATTTTATCCTAGCTCTGGAGATGACGGACCTCGCAGTAATCAAACGAATTTATCACATCGCCTCCTCGTTTTTATCCCTCGCTCTTTCTCCCTCTCTTTTCATGACTCGATTCATCGTGAAATGACATAAAGAATCGGGCAATCGCTCGTTAATTTAATGCGTCGTTCCTGGAATTATCATACATAGTTCTAGGATATCGACGATTTCGAGTTATAATTATTATAGAGCTTCGTTTTATGTTTAGTCGTCCGTAAATTATTTAACCGGCAAGCAAAAAGCTCGTTATTACAATAATTTAGCATGAAACGACGCTTCCGTTTCTCCATACCCTAGTCCATCTCTCCAGCCAAGTTTTATGTACTTTGACTCGCTGGCAATCAGAAAATAATAATAATTTTGCATCGCTTTGTACGGTAGATAAGAATTAGTGCTCTTCGATAAATTCAGATATTGCTCAAGTATATACGATCCCGAAAGACAATGCAAGCCATTTGACAGAAATTGTCTGAACTATCTTGGACATGCCTTATCCATCGTACTGGATTAAGTACGTTTAAACAATCAGCATCTTGTCGCGGCATGTAACCATTTAGTTCAAGCAGAAAGGCCAAAAGCCGGGCAAGTTATTCTATCAACAATGGCGAGAGAAGGGCCAAATATATATAAGTATGTTTATGTGTGTGTGTGTGTGTGTGTGCGTGTGTGTTTGTATAAATATAGTGTCACTTCGACGTTGGTGTACACGGTCTTGTGCGTCCCACGAGAATTTCAACCCTTTCGCATCGTACCCTGCATAATCCACGACCCCGTTGAGACTATGTCGAAATTAGAGGCTGCTCTACTCGCTACCTCCTTCCGCCTTCTGCGTATATACCACCGCATAGCACAATGATTTAGGAGAGAATTATCAGGACGAATCCAATAACGGACACCGCGAAATTTGTCCGCCGGCAAATTAAGATCAAGAGCTGAATATTCTTGCTCCATAAAATATTCGTGTCCCCCCCAACAATTTGTGCTTGTACATTATACATTATATATATATATATATATATATATATATATATACAATTTAAAAAAGTTTGTATTATTCAGTTTGTCTTGATGTGAGCGGATTTTTCTAAGGGATCTTGTAGGGTAATATCACGAATATACAAAAAAGTTTCACTTCAAAAAAATTCGCTCTGATTTGGAGACTTGAAGAAAAAATTTATCTCAAAAGGGCGTTCTCAATAAGAACTACCTGGTCGATGTGATTATCGAATAATTTGCACTTATTCAGTACTTTCATTCGTCAATAATTTATTTAATTTTTTCAAACAGTTCTCTCGACATTTTTTCTGTTTTATTTTTCGATGTCAACGTTTTCTTTTTTCGCTGTAATAATTCTCCAGTCGAATGATGAATATAAAAAAATAGATAAAATATTCAAAAATATCGAAAGATAGATTAGACGATCGTAAATATATCGCTTTCAACATGCTGTCATTTAGCCATGTGACTCACGCATAGGTGAGCAATAGCAAAGTCTATTGATTAGGACTTTGCTATTTTGATTTAGGACAGAAAAATAAGGCCGATGGAACTTGCGATGGTGCATGTTCCAGTTTACACCTGTTTTGCTTTTCCCATTATTTATGGTTTACAGAAAATAGCAAAAGTATTGACAAAGAAATAAATTTCGTATAGCTGACTCTGAAAATATAGCCTCTATATTTTTTTTCCAAAAATGACATTCTAAGGTTGTTTTGTGAGTATAAAAGCACGAGCGCGTTCATAGCTTTCATTCATAGTTCCAATCTTCGTTGATCATTGCAATAACATTGAAAATGTATTTCGGTCTCGCTATTTTGTGTCTCGCCACTGTATCGATGGCACTGTGTGCAAATGTACGGAAAGCAAAATTAACAAATTAATGACGCATATAAATGCAGGTTAAAAATATTTTTTGTTACAGGCACGAGAGAGAATCATCGTCAACCAAGTGGCGGAACCATTGCAAAACACTCATGACACATTGGGTGCGTCGCATTAAGAAAAATTAATAATTGTTTAAGCAGCAAGAGATTTTCAATGTAAAATGTTTTAATTTTGTTTTTTTTTTTTTCGTTTTCAGTGCCTGAGATCGTGCAACGTAACAAGCGAGGCTCAGTATGGGATTTGATCGATCTGATAATTCCAGGTGGTTGGGTACTTCCTCTTATTAGGGATAAAATTGCTGCCAACCCTAAGTATGCTGAGGCCTTTCACCGCTATCACGACAAGCAAGTGAGTAAATTATGAAAAATAAGTGACGTAAAATGTGCACGAAGTGCTTCAGTGCTTCTCGGATAATCGATCGGGTCAAATCGATATGGCAATGAATATTTATTTCTTTTCAAAGGTTGAGTGAAATCCTATCTCTGGGATTATCAACGCAATGCCGTAACGAATAATATGACGCAAAAATCGGGCTATCTTTGTGCCTGACAAATTATAATCTTTCTTGCAGTCAGGATATATCGTAGATCGTAATATATTCGCTGAAAAAATCTGTGTACTTTTATTCTACGATCGAATAAAGCGTTTTGAGTGTACATCCTGGAGGAAGTTTTTGACGTGGTTTTTTTAAGTCCCATTATCTCGCTAGTGGCTAATCAAACAACATATATGTTGTAGACTTTTTTCGTAGTTTATTTTAAGGGCTGCATAAAATAAAATCATGAATAAAGATTTTTTCGTGGTGCAAACGAACTTTGTAACCTTAAAATCGATTTTTCGATTTTATTCGAATGATTGTAGCTCGAGAAGGATTGCAACGATTTCCCGAAAACTTCGAATATATTTTAAGCATCAAACCTCCTTTTCTTGCTGCAAATTACGTTGAAATTGTTTCACGCGTTTTAATTTTACGGGACTTTGAGCTTACGGAATTTCGAGCTATAGAGCCAAACTATTTCACACGAATAGCCCTAGGGGCACCAACGGAAAGAAGTATAGATGAAAACAGATTTTTTTTTAATACTCAGTACCTCAGTACCTCAGTTCTTACTATACGAAAAACACATATTATACAACTGGAATATATCATATATCTTAAATTATCTTCAATGTATCTACAGTAGCTAACTTTTCTCAAGAAAATAAATGCCACAGAAATATTCTGGATGTAAGACACACAACCGTATATATGTGGAGTATCATTTCACATAAGCTTTGGATACATATACTGTGCATGAAATATATATCTTAGGTACATATGTTTCATACGACTCATTTGTACTATAAAAATATTTAGAAACATTCTACGAATTATTATAAACAAATGCATATAAATACCCGATCATTGTTTAAACCAAGAACTGCTTATAGAGGAATAAAAAAATGAATAGTCAACGCACATGTCTGTGCTTCACGTCAGTAAGACTCAATATATGTGGGACGCATGAAAGTTACGTACAAACAACGTCTGAGGCCTCCAATTATATCTTCGACTAAAGCTTTTCCCTTTCGAGAAACGACTCGCGCTCAGCCACCTATCGGCAGCCGAGGAGTACTAAGCTCTGGCGATCAAGACTAGATATAGACTCTGCTATAGACTCTGCGATATAGACTCTGCTAGGGGAGCATGCGTTGCATCTGAAGTTTCTGTAGCCATCTTTGTTTTGAGTATACGTCAGCATATATATTTTAACATACATTAAAAATATATGAAACATGTATTAAGTATATAGTATTTTCAATTGATGGAAAATATATTTTTAGTACGTTTGACAATACATTCAAGCATATATTTGTAATCATATGTTTATACTTTATGCATATATAAACTATGTAAACGGTAAATAGTCCATGAATCATACAAAGAAACATAATTAAACGGACAGTGAACTAGGAGAATGCGTATAAAAGGATTTATATTGGGTGAAAATAATGTAGCATGCGGTACGATAAAATAAAAATATATGTCAGTATCGTTTTAATTACCTTTCGATTTTCATTCTGCCATTACTTTGAGGATTATGCATTTTTGACCCTTGGAACTTCGTGTCCGGTTTACTATTTCTCATTAAACATATTGCAGAGCTATTGAGATCATAAATAATCCACGAAAATTTCCAACCTTTTAGTATCACGAGGCTGTATCGTTAGATTTTTAATGTACAAAATTACTCGGAACTGAATATGCGAAAGAATCATGCGTCGACATATAAAACAAAAAAATGAGCTCACTTCACCACGAGACGCTGGTTAGCTACATTGATTATTCTACGCAAGCACAATCCATCGAATTTCTGATTTATCGCAACTCTGCGTATAAGTCGGAAATTCAATTTAGTCCCGTGGAATCTCGATACCAAAAGCATCGATTAGATTCGCGACAACGAGAGGCTTGTTCTTCTTCTCATATTCTTCATCTTTTCTTCACCCTCCTGGTATCTCACGGTCGTTGGATTGCACGCTCCACGAGTGGTCCAAGATCTTGTGTAAATCTCTTCCTCTCTCGCGATCTCCGGGATCTCGGCACACCAGTTGTTATGACAGTCAGCGGTGGGCAATCCATCACAGAGATTCGGTCCCAGTGGAAAGAGAATGAAAGAGAGTGAGAGAGAGAGAGAGAGAGAGAGAGAGAGAGAGAGAGAGAAGTATAACTCCCACGCGGACCAACTTATCCAATATTTAAGGTTTTGTCCCTCGCGGGTCCGGCCTTTTGATATATCACGGTCGCATTAATATATATTTTTGGGGGAGATAACGTCGTTGCCCTGTTCACGAAGAGCTGTGGATACATAGTAGACCACAGTGGACCGAAGATATGTTATGGAAAATGTATATATATATACATGTATAAATACGAGTCGTTGTACGTGAGAGAAGAAAAAGTGGATCACCACGAAATATCTCCGAGTGTCTCAGAAGTAAGAAAAGGAAAATTGTAAGTACTTTGTATAGAACTAGAATCATGATAAACTTGTGCACATATATATGTATTCACATATGTTCACTCAGCAAAGTCTTCAATCAATGATTTCGTCCAAGAAGATCGAGAGCATTTTTGACACAACTATACTGAGAGTTGTTTTTTTTTGTTCATAGTTAA
The DNA here is from genome assembly GCA_963564615.1 of Rhorus exstirpatorius. Lineage (NCBI taxonomy): Eukaryota > Metazoa > Arthropoda > Insecta > Hymenoptera > Ichneumonidae > Rhorus > Rhorus exstirpatorius. The sequence goes on from OY751321.1 coordinate 14,498,358, forward strand.
ATGATTGATTGAATCAATACCTGAGACCTATGTAATCTGAGCTCTAAAGGTAGTACTGTCGATTATGGAATTACTGTTCAGAATTTAATAAAATTGGTGTAGTGGTAGATTATGATAAGGAAAAGATTCAGTTAAATTTTTAAAAGTCTACAGAGAACCAGAAAAAAGATATTGGCATTTGTAATTTCGTACATTTAGCATTGAGACTTACGAGAAATCACAGTTTTCATCGTATTTTTCAAAATGTACAGTTCAGATTTTAATAAAAATTGGTACAATAAGAGAAAATATTATAAGGAACATTTTAAATCCTTACAAGTACAGGTTCAGAGCATGTGAGAGTAGTAATTAGGAAATAAATATCCAAAATGTACTTTTCTATCGGTTCATTATAGACGTGACGTTGCCTATTCTAAATACTGCGTGAGTCAAACATGACGGTGTATACATTCGACTCTTGCAGTATCGACACTACTACCTTAATCTTTTGCTATGCTCGTTTCGATCAGTTTTGAGATTTATTGGAATTTAACGAAATATGTATGTCGATTGAAAATGAAATTGTGATTGTTCAAATATATTTGTCCAGCTCCATTAAATTTGTGAAAGGCTTGCCTACGAAGAGATCGCCTGAAGGATTTTTCCAATTTTGGCTATCTCTATTTCAAGCAGTGATGTGTCAAGAAAATTTGAAAATTCTGTAAACTCTGAAGCGTTTTATCGATATTTCACATAGCTGTCAGTTCCAATGAGAGTTTGGGACATAATATATGAGTCGTTCTTGTTCATGCAGAAAATCGCTATCGGCTCTCGTGTATTTTTTCTTTCTTTTTTTAATTTTTTTAAAATTTTATCTTCATTTTTTAAAATGATATTTATCAAAAGATTTACCGACGTGATGTCAAGCTTATAGTGGCATGCGGGTATAATTAAACCGTCATATCAAGTCTCAAATGAAGTTCGCGCGCGCGCGCGCGGGAGTGGAGGGCCGTGAGACAAGGATTCTGGACAGTGTCTCTTAATTATATCGTTGGTTCTGGCGGATTTCTCTGAGTCTCAGCGATATCTCATCAACGAAACTCCTTGTCTATTTATATCTTGCCGATGAAAATCACCCACTGCATTCACGCTATATTCCCCGAGAATTTACGTTAATCTTGTCCAAACAATTTAACGAGCTAACGAAAATGCTCGATCTGAGAAATTCACACGAGACGCGAAACCCTCGAATTATCTGGTACTCGTGATGGAGTTTTTTTTTTCGATGTTCGTCACTTTTTTTTCAATAACAAACGAATTATTTTTTAACTAAAAATTATATTTTTGGTAAGGTTTGTTTCATATATTTTTAAAAAAGTTCGTTCGCATATATATATTTCAGAAAAAAAAAACCAGAATTCAGAAACGAAAATTAAGCAATGAAATACAATTTTGTATTAGAAAAATAATTTTCGAGTACATAATCTAAATGTCTTGTGCTGTAATTTGCAAAACCACAGATTCAATATACACCGAAAATTCATGAATTTTCCACATTCCATTAGCTCCAATTGGGAATCCAATTACGAAATTTTCCGATCAATGCAAAACTCATTGAGGATGATAATTTTTTACGCTCTCGTATTGTTCTTTTCGCGCATGTCGAAATTTCCAAAGTCAGAGCATCGAAATGACATGACCCAAGTGTTATTTTTAAAAAATTTTTTTCTTCTTTTTTTTCCATCCCTTTACACAAAAGATGTGCCTGTAACGTGTACCACTGGAACTCGCGTGATATTGGCTTGCGGATAGCTCGTAGTCCCGAGAAAAAAAAAAAAAAAAAAAGAAAAACGAAAAAGAGCGAGTTTCGTAGACATAATCGTAACGGTTCGCATACAAACGGGCGTTAATGGCGCGGATAGCTTTTGTTGTTTTTAATTAACCCTTTCTTTTAAGACGGCCGGAGGGAACGGTAAAGCGTTACAAAGGGGCTGCTGATGGTGCGGGCTCTTCCGCCTTTACCCTGTGCGCCAAGGCACACGACTATCACGGATATTATATAAATCCATTGCGAAGAAAAGCGAAAGGGCTTAACTCACATTGCGTTCAGCTTTAAATGGCTCCGCGTGCGCCTTTTTTTCATTTTACCCCTCGATGTTGGTATATATATCGAGTGTCGAGTAACAAAATGGCGTAATCAACGTCGCTTTACGTGTTGAATCGTATGAGCTGAGTCTTTTTCATTTTTAGCATATCGATATACATTCATTTTAGTATATCCTTGTGCCCGTTGGTTGCTTTAACCCCTGGTGCATTGGGAGTAACGATGCCGGCGGGGCAACCCTTTTGCCTCCTTCTTCTCTATGTATCATCGATGTACACACACACACACACACACACACGCACGTATATATTTATATCGAAAAGTCCGCGGCCCTTTTGTCCCTCCCGCGGGAGATGTAAATACTCGCGATGAAAACTGCACCTCGGAGACAGGAAAGGCCATAGAGCTTTTCTCCGCTCGTTTATACCGGGAGATCTCTCAGATGAGGCCCGAGGTGCAATTATAAAGCTTTATCTAATTACCGGGGCGACCGTCCGACTAATTGGGGAACAAGGTATTAGCCGAGAGCAATGGAGAGAAAAAGGGAGAAACCAAAAGACAGCAGCAAAGAAAGAGTTGGATGAAACACGATGAAGCGCCGAGAAAAATTAGTTTTTCATCGTTAAGAGAACATTGTTTTTTTCGTTATAGCGAACCCACGATGTGGAAATTGATTACTATACGGTGAAACTGATGAAGAATAATAAATTTTAAGAGTATAGCGATCGAAAAATGAAAAATCGTAAAATTACAATTAGCATGATAGGAGGAAAGAATGCATTTAATTTGGACAAAGTTATTTATATTGTAATCGAATGAAGTTTTTTGCGAATGAAAAAAAAAAAAAAATAAATCATACGAAGCAATGTAAATGGCAATAATACAATGATCTGATGAAAGCTGCATGTTTGAGACACTAAAAAGATTCAAAGTACAACAATGAAAAAGAGTTCTTCATCAAATAAAAAAAAAAATTTCTCAAAAGGATGGACTGGAAGCACAGCGAGACAATACGATTTTTCAATTAATTGGTAGACATTAAATTAATTAACCTTTTGTACAATATGTCATTGCAACTTTTTATGACATTGGGACTTTTTGTATAACAGAAAAGAAGAAAAAAATCATCTTGTAATTTGGTAATTGGAAAGTAGTGATTCGTCTCTTGATATTACTCACAAAGTATTATCTTTTTCTCTAAAGCCCCTTTTTATGGTAACGTGTATAAGTGCAAATTCTCATTACTCACACATCAATTTTCATTAAATTTAACTTTTCGATGAGACTGTATGAGCATCCTTGAATCGAATAAATCGATTTTTTGCTTATGCATGGCATTATCTGGATACTTTTTTTTTCGTTTGACAAGACAAAGTATATCTGTTTCTGATGACAAGTCGTGTCATCTTGCGTAAGAGGTGAAGTTTGCTCGAAAAACAGAGAGTCTTGTCTCTGTGCTCTCTCTCTCTCTCTCTCTCTCTCTCTCTCTCTCTCTCTCTCTCTCTCTCTCTCTCTCTCTCTCTCTCTCTCTCTCTCTCTCTCTCTCTCTCTCTCTCTCTCTCTCTCTCTCTCTCTCTCTCTCTCTCTCTCTCTCTCTCTCTCTCTCTCTCTCTCTCTCTCTCTCTCTCTCTCTCTGTCTCTCTCTCTCTCTTTATTTTTCTCTGTGGGTACGGTGACCCGAAGTATGAAAAAATCAGTGAGACAAGAAACGCGACAAGAGAGTACCATCGCGACGACAAAGGCGAGAGTGTGCATCGTGACGCTCGTGAGAGCAATTCAGAGTGGAATACACACATACACTCGTAAACATATATATGTACATGTATGTATGTACATATAAAGAAGAAAAATGTAAAAAGAGATGAATAGGAGGAGGCGAAACGACGAGGAGGGGAAGAATTTACCCGCGTCGGCACTTTGTCGTGGTCATGGCGCTGTCAATCACCGGTGATAGGAACGCGACACATTAATCTCACCGAGACCCCGTGACCGCATCTTCTCTTCCTTGCGGTTTAAGCCGATCTCTTTCGCGACCTCTTCCCTTGTCTTCGTACAATATACAGAGCGCCCATGAAACATGCAATAGCGTATATATACGCTACGATAAACTAAATATTTGCGAAGCGCAAATAATTATGAAACTTTCTTCAATGGGGTCTCGTCGAAATTAAAAAAAAAAAAACTAATGATTGTATTTTTTGTATGCACGGATAAGAGTTGTTTTATCGGAGAAAAAAATTTTGATATTTTGCATTATAGTTATACAGAAGGAACATTAATGTGGATTATCACTTTTAATGTACAATTAACAGATACGTGAGTTGAGGCGGAACTAGCCATATACAATCACGTCGAGAAAGTAGTGAAATGTACGGTGGGCATGAAAAAAATATAATTATACCTCGATTAACATGAAAATTGACTAGTTTATTCCAAAAAACCAGAAAGTGAATTTTCATTTCTTTTTTTTTTTCAAATCTATAATGGTCGGATTTAAAATTTTCATGACCCGATCTAGTTGTGAAAAGATTTTTCAATAATTCACCAAAGCGGATAAAACAGTGTTCGTTGTTTGAAAAAGACAGCCATTTTTGGAATAGTTTATAACTTTATAAGTCCAAAAATTAATTCATTTCGAAAGTTTATCGAGAATATTTTTCACGAGAGAACAGACGAAAATATAGAGTGAGCTATTTAAAATAAATATCTGACCATTGTCACAAATTTTTTAAAACAAAAAATCCAAGTGAGTACTGTCCTATAGATAATTGCAATAAATGAGGCGGTATTCATGTACGTTGTGAGATATTTATTTTTCATTAGATCGGCCAAAATGACTGCATAATTTAGTTGGTCCAGGGAAAATTTGTAGAAACAGTTTTTGAAAATTGACAATTCCTTAGAACACGAACGCAAAGTAAAGTAGAGTAACTTTCATGATAACCACTTTCACGTTAGGATATGTAAAATTTTCATATTTTTCTGAAAGCTTCGTAAGCAGCTTTAAGTACATATTCGAGAATAAATATCACGATACTTCGACCATTTGGCAAAAGATTCGAACGTAGAGATCAGTAATGATATATGTATGTATGTATGTATTCGAAACGTGCACAAATTTTGCAATCCAGTCACGAAACTCGTGGCTTGCGAAAAAATTCCAGACGCAAGAAGAAGTATCGACAAATGGTCCAGTCTGCCCGATATTCACGGATCGTTGGTCAGTTTCGTGTATATCGACAGTGTTCATCAATTCCGCGAGATACACACATGTAAAAACAACGGGCCGAGGAATAATACTGAACCGCCGAGAGTTGTTTTTTTTTTTTCTTCTTTTTTATATCACATGAATAGCCCGTTCACTAGAACTGAAGAGCGAGAAAAAAAAAGTTGCTATAAATTTTTGTTAATTGCCCCATTGCCCGTCAAAGAGTTTATTACGAGAGAGAATCGCTTTATAACGTTATTACGGTTAATACGATGGGACGAAGAAAGCGTTTTGCTTCATAAATCCCGCGGGATCTTCTCTCGCGCATCGATGTATAACGAGTGAATCGTGACCCTCGAACGATTTTTAAAAAAAGCATTTCTCTCGCGTATATGGCATTATAGAGTTATATACACCATGTGTGTGCATGTTTGTGTGTGTGTGTGACAGAGAGACAGAAACAAATAGAGAGAGAGAGAAAGAGAGAGAGAAAGAGAGAGAGCGAGAGGGGAGGAAAGAGAGGGATAGAGAGAGCATATTCACGGCGCCGATCTCGTGAAAAGATTTATCGGCTCTTTGCCTGGAACGTGTGGTCCTCTTTTCTCATGCAGCCCCCCCCCCCCCCCCTCCTCCTCTCAACCCCTTAAACGGGCCTCCCCAATCCGCGAGATCCCGCGAATTGCCTTGAGATCGAAGAAGAGTCGCACAGGCCACTCGACGAGAGAATAAGGATTCGGCCACCCAGAGCCCGCGGGAGAGTCCGCGATCGCATCGCGATAATGGCATTATTTAATTACGGTGAGTAATTACCGATTATTATACAGTACGCACGGGTTTTACATCGACAGCGAGAGAGACACATATCCGGTGCGAATATATACACATACATATACATATTCACTTTGCCATTAATGACTCGTACGCGAGGCGTTATTATAAGGGAGACGAAACACTCGTTATCCGGGTAGGATACATTTTTATTTATTCATTTTTTTGTTGTTGTTTTGTTTTTTTAAACGATATTCAGGACTATATCTGATCCTTATTACGGCAATCTTGATTACCGAATGCATTTTGATTCAACGTTGATCGTGGGCTTCTTTTGTTCACGTACTTTCACTCGTACATACGTTGATGCTGATAGATTACACATTTTCATTGTGCAAACATTGAGAGCAATGATTTTGAGAAGCATAATTACTATACATTTGTGATGGACAAAGAAAGATTGAAAAAAAACTATCGAGAAAGATATTACAAAATTGTACCGTCATTGGCATAATTAAAAATCATGAAAGCATTACATAACGGAATCGTTAAGAAAAACGTATTCGTCAATTTTATAATATAACACAAAATTTACGACAGTTTTGCCAAATTATGTAATTATGAGTCATTTCGCCAATAAAATATTTCTCCTGGACAGAATGATCCGAAAGAACGTTTATTATCGTGTGACGAAATAATTAAAAAAACTCACCATGATTTATACCAAACGATTGACTTAGGAGAAATTGAGACATCGAAACATTGTATACTGCCATTTAAAGAGGAAACCTATATTGAACTACATGCGATAGTATCATATGGAATACAAAAAGTGAACAAAGATAGTGAAATTATTAATAGACACGAAAAAAAATCACACATGAGAAGGATACGTAAAAATTGTCTATTATCCGAATCGTGGAAGTCTTTCATCGAGCAGAAGCATCTTGAACATTTCTTGAGATCCCAAAGAGCACGTGCTGCTGTGGGATCATCAATATTTATTCGTACTACTGAAAAAGGTGATGAACCTAACGCATCTTGTTCACGATAAATAAAAGAGAGCATGAATAATACGACAGGTAATGAAAATATTCTTGCAAGGCACAATGGAGTCGACGATGCAAAAGTGAGAAGCCCCAAATTTCGTCGCTCGGGCATTTTCGTGATTATACAAAGGGAATACGATGATATAATTCGCCGTTATCGCGAGGGAGTGTACGACAGAGAAAGGGAGAGAGAGAGAGAGAGAGAGAGAGAGTGAGAGAGAGAGAGAGAGGACAGCAGTCAAAAGAAGGATCGAGCAAAGGGGAATACACAGAGGATCGCAAGAGTAAATAAGCTCACATCTATCCAAGCTCATGGGGGAATTGGGAAAGAAGAGAGAAGGAAGCAGGATGGACAGATTCTCTTGGGACTATATCTCGGGATAAATGTTCCGAGTAACAGCGACACCGTTCGTCATACAACAACCACCCCGATGGCGTAGAGAAAGAGAGAGAGAGAGAGAGAGAGAGAGAGAGAGAGAGAGAGAGGGAGAGGTAGTAAAAGTGACTAGAAGGGTGATCTCCAACTGCCGAGGATTGAGGGTCTTGAGACTGTCGAGAGGCGAAAAATCGAGGGAAAAATCTTGGTGGTATAGATTGCAAGATGTTCGACTTGTGATAAAATATTACGAGCTTGCAGATGACTCTTCTTCATGACAGAGATGTTGGCAACGTTTGCTCCAACGTAATCATTGACGGCTCTCTCTTTTCATAAACGTATAGTGCTTTTCTCAGATAACGAACATTTAGTTTTCTAATGAAAATATTTTAACGAATGGGCCTTTCGCTTATGCGGTTGAAATATTTTATGTTTATAACATAAAATACAGTACAATACAGTAGAAATAAAGGTATCAGAATGACTCGCTTAAAAAAAGAAAATTTTCTTGCTCCAAAAAGCGTCAGAAAAAAAATTGTGATTTATTTCTGACTCAAATAAATATTCCTGTTGGCTGAAATATTTTTTTTCCACTTTATACAATGCTGGAAGAAATTTGGAATTAATTTCGCTCAGGTCCTAAGTGTGGTAAATATACATAGGAACTATCACACGAATCAAATAATTTTTCCGTTAAGGCAAATAGAATTGATTCTGATGATGAAAAATTTATGGACAACACGACTACGTAAAATTTAATGAAAATAAAATAAATTTTAGATCAATCGACTTGTCTTTGATTAATCAAAACCTGTTTGCAATAATATATATTCATTTTCTCGCGAAAGAGAAATCTTGGAGAGAAGTAGATTTTGCATTTTCCGATATTTTATAAATGCAAGCATGGCCAAAGAAAGAGTAGGTATTCGAGAATAAAAAAAACAAAAAAACAACACAAGGGGGAGTTCGGAGATGAAGCTGTGAAGAATGAAAGAGGAGATTCGAGATGGTGAACGAGAGACAAATAACTCAGAGCGATGTCGGGTCAAGTGTACTCGAATCTGTCTCGGGGCTGAGAGGGCAACAGGAACGGGGAAAATCCAGGCAGTACATTAATCTGTATCAGACGGCCTATCAATGTTTAATCCTCATCGGGAAGATGGTTCGCTATATGCCGTGAGCTGTGATTCCGGAAAGTATATTGATTGCCCGTGAAACAAAAGGGCTTGATCCTCGAGATTTCATATCTAAAATCATTTGGATAGCGCCCTTTTTCGTTCACCAGCAGTCGATATGTACACAGCGATATTTCCAGATTTCTGTCGAGGCAGTAGATAAGGTCTAGCTTGCATCAGACCATCGACCGTCGGATTTCCATTTCATGAAAGTCGTCGATTCACTCGAGTAACGCGGCTTTAATCTACGATTTCAATTACACTCGGATACCTGTGAGTAATATATTCGGAATCCTATGCCAATTGGTTTAGTTGAAATTAAAGTTCCATCGAAAATTGCAAGTTGAATGTCTATTTTGATTTCATAGCTAACTTTTTAAGCCGATAGATGCCAGTTTCTCTGGAGAAATTATCGTTTTTGTATCTACGTAGATCTAATATAGATTTGCGCAGTTATTTTTTAGTTCGATTTTGATCTACGTTGATCTTATCGGAGATCTAGGTTGATCTACCTAGATCTCCATGTATATAACGTTAGATTTACGTACTTTCGAGTCGACCTAATATTATGTTGGAACACATGCATATTAGATCTCCGTTTATCGACTTAAATCTCAGTAGATTTACTACGTGAGATCTTGGTAAATGTACGATTTTCCAAAATTTAAATCTACCTCAATTTAAATAATAACTAGGTAGGTCTAAATTTGATCCACATATATGAATCTCATCTATTTTGTCCCGGATCCCGGATTATGCAATTCTAAAGGGTAGAAAAATATTTTTGACTAAAAACTAATGAGAAAACTAATTTTTGCTTCAGATTTAAGTACATTTTATACATCCTCGTTGATAGTGGAATGTGTGTGTGTGTGTGTGTGTGTGTGTGTGTGTGTGTGTGTGTGTGTGTGTGTGTTTGTAGGTGAAATATACAACATTTGAGATTAGCCACACGGCGGTCTCGCGAGCGATCCGAGGACACGAATAGTAATTTTAGTTCACGTGTATGCATGTGTGAACCAACGGCGACAAGTTTACGGAAGTGAGACTGTGGCACTGATCGCGCGGGCACCCCGGTTCGTCGCGTAAACTCTCCGGGCATGTATGCCGGACCAAAGAAAACGTTTTGGCGCGTGTCCCCGCGAGCTTTCCCGTAGCCAAAAGCTATGCACATAAAAGCTCAATTTCAAAACGACGCATCGTAAGTGCATAATGACGAAAAATTGAGCCTTTTCAATGTTGAATCATCGATTTTATAATACATATGCGAGAGCGAGAATGGTCTGTCGTGGCGTGCTTTTGGATATACATGCGCAACTTGACGCATATATAGCGGCGAAAAGTCTCGGGTTAAGTTAAACATGCCTCGGAGACCCGAGGCGTCGTAAAGCGTGACGGCGCCTCAGTGTTTACAGCATCTTACGACCCCCGTCTCGCGGCCCACCCAACCGCCTAGCGCGTGGATCACGTCGCAAAGATCACTCTTTTCTATCGCGCGCGCGTGTGTCTTGTTCTCGATCCAAAGTCACAAGGAGCGATTTTCAACCGGAGTCTCGCGTGTATCGCCTTACCGCGGCTACACTATGCGGCAGCATCAACATCCTATGTATATATATATATATCACTGTTGATACCCACGTTCTATTCTTGTAACTCGTGGATTTATATGTTACTACGTATGTGCGCGCGTTCTCTCTCGTAATGTTGATTCCAACGAACCGCAATGAAAACCCTTCGATCAGGGCAATTCCCAGGCAATCATCGGAATATTGGGAAAGTTTCATAAATTTCTGGCATGGCAAATCGAATCAACGAGACGATTTTAAGATTTTTCTAAATGTTTAAATCTTAAAAAAAAATATTGTAACCTTTCAAATTCAAGTAAAGTAAACCGTAAAACTTAAACGACGGAAGAGTTCAAATCAAAATCCTCATTCTGCTTGCTTGTCATTTTTTCAATGGTATACACTGTGATCGTGAAAAAAATTAAGTATGATATTTAATTGGACAATCTACGTGGAATATGTGCACCGAGAGAAATGTATAGTAAAAGTGACAACAATAAATTTCTGAATTTAGCAGCAATTATTTTGGTCATGCGAACAGTAAGTTTGGATATTCGTACAATACAAAAGATCAACGGAACATTCCAAGTAGTTGCAGTGACCATGCAAAATTGTGTATTAACAACAAAAAAAATCCTGAGTGCGTTATTATCCAATTTTTAAGTATACTTAAAAAAAAAATAGTATTGATCGAAAATGTTGTTTTATTTGTGTATATTACGCGACCTAAAAGTGTGCCAATGTAACTTACACACGCTGCTTCCTCATTACTTTTGGAGGCGACAAATCTGCCCCCACGAAAAAAGTAAAAATTTATAAAAATGCTTGCCCATATAGAAGGAAGATCTGAGAAAGCAATGTGCAAATTTAATTGGCATGCTAGTTTTTAATTATAATTTGTGAATATAACATTTTTTTTTTAAATATAAAGAGCGTTCTTAGTTTTAAAAAATCCAGTTAACCATGAGAGGTCTGAGAATCTTCAGAATAATAGTAAATATATATTGTAACTTGAATTCACACTTACGACTCTGATTTGCCGTCTCTGCCTTTCGAGGACTGAAAAAAAAAAACCCAAAAAAAGAAATACCAATATTGTAGAAAGAAAGAAACCGTTCGGAAATAATATGGCCATCTGAGCTTTACTTGTCATAAACATACAGTTACGTTTCATCAATTTATACGTTTCCTTTCTACGTACGCAGACATTATTTGACCTAAGCTGTATCTTCGTTTGAGCTCATCGCCGTTTCATTTAAAATGTCCGCAACGTAATATTTCCAAAAGTTGTGCCTCGTAGGAATTAACGAATTACCCGAACTCCAATGTCACGAATTCGAATGATTTAATGGTCACCCATGCATCGTGTCAAAGTCCCATACAACTAATGGCAATTAATTTATCAATAAAACGACGAATCTCCAGACTTCGGACTCTCTAACTAAGAATCTGAAGCCATGAATACAAATAATATCGTCTCGAGGAATATTCCCATCAATACAAATTCCGGAATCATCATCATCTGTAATTCTTCCTTCGAGAATCACCTCCGAGCACACTCTGTCATCTCCCATTTGTTGACGTCACCGGCCACAAGAGAGAAAAGTCCGAAACCTATCCGTTAGAATAACAACTCCTTAATATAAGGTTGACGTGAAGAAGAATGAGAAAGAACGAGATATATAGTGAAAGAGAGAGAGAGAGAGAGAGAGAGAGAGAGAGAGAGAGAGAGAGAGAGAGAGAGAGAAAGAATGAAACGCGAAAGATGAATCGATACATTAGTAACTCTCCGGTATGATTCATAGAATACCCGTCGTAGTGACGGTTCTTTCCCGCGCGTCTCTGGCATCGGCACTCGGAGATTTTCGAACGGGACGCCGCGTAGCTCTTTAACTCTGGCTCATCGTATTCACGAAGAGAGCTGAACGAGAAATAAGTACGGAACCAAAGTGAGAAAGAAATTAGGGAGTCGACGAGGTTGATATATCGCCATTAAGCATCGTTTTCATGTAGCTACAAATAATAGGGGGTTGCGCGCCAGGCCAGTGTTTTAAGACTTTGAATAAGACAAGCGCGAGGGTGAGGGGAGAGTCAACGTCATTTAAAAATATATGTATAGATGTATCGGCTGCTAGCGGACACAAAGAGCCCTGATCCACGTCACTTTACTTCTTCAATGGTATGGTTTACGCTCTTTTGTTTGCTATAGCGGTCGATTTATGACAGTAAATGATGATCAACATCCCTTTTATACCAGCAGCTTCGACGAGATCGAAAATTTTCGAGTTTCACAACCCCCGTGAAAGGTGCCCGAGGTGATCTAATAAATTTTTACAAACGATTCTATAAAAAAAAAAAAAAATCAACCCTTAAGCTGCCTCGGTCCACTATCGCGTGGTCTTAGCTTCGAACCACCTTGAGCGAAGAGGAGCTTGGAGTTTCCGAGTCCCGTGGGCGCGACAGGGGTCGAGTCACCCTCTACCACAGAGAGCTTCGTAATTCACAATGTAGAACCTTCTCGCCCCCGCTCTTTCTCTTTCTCTTTCTCTCCTCTCTCTCTCTCTCTCTCTCTCTCTCTCTCTCTCTCTCTCTCTCTCTTTCTCTCTCTCGCGGTTTATTAACGCCGGGAGTGAGGTTGTCACTTTGGGCTACGCCTCTCGTGATTTATAAGCACGTTCGCAAGCCAGCCGCCGCAGCACCGTTTACACTACATGTACAAGCATCTATGTATACATGTATATGCATAAATACAAAAATGAACCAGTACACAATATACTTATACATACTTGAATATGTATGGGCCGTTCCAGATGAAGTGCAACGTTCTGCGCCAATGACATCTTTGCTGCCTTCGAAAAATAAATTGAACAAACTTTCCACCAGGTTTCGTCCAAAAATTCGATTTTTTTGTTGTCAGCGACTCTCCGAAAGCCCAGACATAAAGCTTTTTCTCGGAAAAAATGAGGGCTTCGGGCATAAGTCAAAGTTCTCTCGACGCAAAATATCGTCCACTACAATCGAAAGTTCCCGTATAGGTATGTGTATGCCAGTGCACTCGTTCGTTTTCGTCGAAGCGTGAGATAGAGAGAGGGTGGAGTTCGTTGTATGTTGTATATTATAGTTTTAGGCGAACACACCAGGACCTGGTTATAAAAATTGGGTATATACTATATTTATATACATAGATAGAGGCTGAACGACGTTGTCGTATCGCCTCTCATTCGCCTTATATTTGCCTTCGGGGTTCCTATACTTTTCTCTCTCTCTCTCTCTCTCTCTCTCTCTCTCTCTCTCTCTCTCTCTCTCTTCCTCTCTCCCCTCACTTCATCTCGCCGCACTTTTACCTCACAGCTGGCCCTGTGTCTCCTTCATTGCTCCGTTCCCGCTGCAGATGTAAGGGCAGATGGTTTGACTATGAGTCTCGTGATCGATTATATATTTCGAATATGCGTATAATATACGTGAATAAATGGGCCGAATTGAGGGATCCTTTATTCAACGATTCGTTTCTCATCGATTTCGTTGTGTCTGCTGGGATTTTCGAAGAGTCCAATCGTTGGTATTCGTTTCTTTTATATGACACAGATTTTGAGATTGGAATTTGAGGATCTCGATCGTTTTATTGATCGAGTTACATTGAAAATATATTCAGGGAATTCGTTTGGATAAACCGACAATTAATGTATATTGTGTACGACTAATTCGTAGTTAATTTAGGTAAAGGTTTGTTAGGGTTGAGTCGAAACGTACTGTGCCTTCTTATATTATATTCTTCTGTTGAGGGATGAAGAATTGCATATGGAGTTGTTGGGGGCAAGTTAAATGGGCGTTACGATGTTTTTATGGATTATATCTCTCCTTCTATTCCCATGGAATGGTCATATAGATGTACGGATTTGTGGGCATTTTTTAATCACTTTTTTGCAACGATTCCCTCGATCTTTTGCCATCTCACGAGCGAGCCATAACACCGTAGATCACGTGCTCTCGAGCCTCCCTCTCGCACCGAGAGTATCGATAATAAGTAGCGTATACCTTATTATCGTCGAACACTTAATGAACGGTTCTACTACACAGAGAGAGAGAGAGAGAGAGAGATCGCTGACTATGTAGTAGGAGACTCTAGAAAGGGGAATACCGAGTGCTACGAGTTGTGCTCCCGAAGAGTCGAGTATATAAGCGTTTGAAAAAAAACACGAAAAAAAAGTACGCTATTGCTGGAAGAACGATTTGCGTTGGAAACGCTTAATTACTGATACGCATTACACACCAAGAACGAAACGGTAAAGACCGTATACGTATATGTATATACCATATACATATACATAGGCTAACGTAAATTCTCGCGGTGTAATCTCTCTCGCGTAGAGAGATTCACCGAGATCGAAGACGCGCAAAGTATAATCCCTCGCGCACAAAAATATCGCTGCAGAGAGTGAAGCTGCGGCGTGCTGAGCAGGAAAATCGATTCTCTCGCGCGAGCACGTACTCACAGAAAAGCCATACAGGAACAATTTTTGTTACTCTTCTTGTGCCTTTTAAATTTGTTTTTTTAAATTCATTTGCGATCTTGTGAAATTTCTCGATGCTCTCCGTGAACTCGGAAGAATCCTATGCATCGAATTGTTAATGAAAAAAACATTACTCGAAGAACAAAAAAAAAAAAATTGCAAAAATTTTTAATTTAAAATAATCATCAATGAATCTACTTGGCTCCTCGAGGTTTCATTCGCTTCGCAGGATAATCGTCTTGGGTCTGGATTTGGGAATTCCATTCGAAGCTAACTGCACGCATGCGTCATGGAATAAAATTTTTTAAATGTCACTGACTAAATGAAAATTTATACCGCAGGATATCTGTGCAAGGGTTTCGAATGGAAATTCCTCCATTCAAACCGGAAAGATTCTTCATACGAAAATGAGAATGCGATCTTCCTGACACTTCCACTTCGTGGAATATCGATGACAGATTTTTTGTTTTTTTGTTTTTTTAATTCTTCACGCATATATTGGGACGGCTTGCATGCAAGAACACCCTAAAGAATAATTAATCCTCTGTCATATATCTGGTTCGTTCCTGGGTGAGCCTTTCAATTGTAATGATACTCGAGAAAATATCTCGAGAGTCACATTGACCATTTTAAGACTTCATCGCTCATGATGTCCAGGGAAAATGATGAAAACTCGAACTATCGGTCTTCGTCGATTTTTTTTTTGTCATGTCTACTTTTCTGTATCATTCTCTCGTTCCTTCTATATTATTCTCCCTTATTTTCAAACGTCTCGAGGAAACATGAGAATCGGCGACGGGACAACAGGGTGACGGCGGCGTATCGTTCGATACACGATAAATAAAGTATCCGAGATGGATACACATGTATATATACATTTTATATATAAGCTAAAGCTATGAAGTATATAGAGACACTTTGACGCAGGGCAAGTGACAGACGCGAGGGCCTCCTGCACGCCAAATGAAAAATGCCGAGACGAAACGATCAATGTAAATATATTCATGACATGCTATGGGGTGATGCACGATTCTCTTTCTCTTTTCTCTCTCTCTCTCTCTCTCTCTCTTGAGGCACTGCCACCGCTCTAACTGGAAATGGCATATATGTATGGGGTTTCGTGCGTACGATGAGCTTTTCGTTGGAACGTCGAGAAGACCGTTATGTGGCAATCGGACCATACGAAACATAATAATTCACTCTTTGGCAGGCTCATTACAATTTAAAAGGGCCAGAGAGATGGCGAGAGAGAGAGAGAGAGAGAGAGAGGGGGGTGTGTACGCCCGCCCGCCTTTGTCAAGTGGACATTGCCGCGACGACTTGCCGAGTTGATATGTGAGAGCAGAGAACATTATTCATATTTATCATTTTTTTTTCTGTCATAGATGATGAAAAAAATGGTAATTTTGAAGTGACTTTTTGTGGGCAGGTTTTTTTTCAGGATAGGGCCAATAATCTCGGCTAAATATTAAACATGTTTTCGTCACTTTGGGGAAAGGCAAAGATATTTTTAGCTGAGATTTTAATTTCTGTATAGTTTGGTGATAGGATTGATCTCAGATATATATTTTTATTTTGTTACGGCCAATTGCTCAAGATTATTAACGGTCTTAAAGCAGAAAAAGCTCTCAGTTTTTTAATATAAATTTAGGATTCTATAAAAGTTGAAAAAGAAGCCCGTATACACAGAGAAAAGACGAAAGAACTCGCTATAGCAAGAGAGAGAGAGAGAGAGAGAGAGAGAGAGAGAGAGAGAGAGAGAGAGAGAGAGAGAGAGAGAGAGAGAGAGAGAGAGAGAGAGAGAGAGAGAGAGAAAGAGACAGCGAGTGTCCCAAGAGACAACTCGGCGAAATTGATATGTATTCCATGCCGCGCCGGGTCCAATCTATCGCGGGTCAAGCAGGCGGAATTTTAAGCGTGATACTCTACGTACTTTCAAACTTCCCAAACACACCATATTCCATTTCATCCACATATATATTCGCACGCCCACAGACAAAAAAAACTATCAGGAACTGCAGCGTAGATCCCCAATATAATATTCAAAGGTGTAAAATATACAAGTACAGCGGTTGCTTCGACCATTTACAATATCCATATATATATATATATATATATATATATATATATATAAGCGTAACTTTCTTCTGTCGTAACTGGTAGGATCATCCACAGAACTGTACATAGATTGGCAGCTTAAAAGTCATCAGGTAATCCTATTTTTTAAATATGTAAGGTAACTTAAGCTGCTCGCCTCAGTAGGTTCGTTTATATTTAAATGTGATTGTATGCGTGGAGTATTTTCCTGTAACGCGTGTTACTTTGGAATTTATGGCGTTACGGATTAACCGAAGGTTTAAAAATACCTAAGCTTTTTTTCCGAGTCAACATCGCAAATCGACTGACTTACGGCTTCAATCAATGATAAACTTTAATCGAACTCTGACCGCGTAAGATTCGGTTCAGTCGATTTTTTACAGTGGTCCGAATTCAGAACAATTCACCATCCCAAAAGGTGAGCGTGGATTTCTCATCGAAAAAAATTATGTCGGACAGGATAGAATCACGCTGAGTGGAATTATTTTGAGTGATAATTTACCCAAAACTGAAATCTTCGTTCAAATTAGCATCAACAGTGTACCCCTTTTGATGGCTTATACACGGTCAAGTGTCCATGTCCTCCGAAGCTCCCTTCGCCAATCTCTTCTCGTCCCGCATATACATACAGCGAGATTCTTGCTACGTTATCATAGGTATCCGTGTATAAATATAAAATATAGGTTATAAAACTTACGAGGGGCATAAAGTCTGCGGGTGCGGTCTTATATTCCTTCGAAAAACTGGGGAATGGAAACTGCAAGGGATTTTCGTGAAGGAGCGAAAGAGAAAGCCTTGAACCTATTTCTCTCTCTCTCTCTCTCTCTCTCTCTCTCTCTCTCTCTCTCTCTCACTCTTTCTTTCTCTCGTTCTCTCTGCTGTTGCTACCTACGCGTGAGGGGATGGTACTGGTCATCCGCGGAAAATTGAATTTCGTCCCACAGGACCACACGAGGATGAGCTATGCAGACATTTGGAAAATTTCAGAGTTTCAGGAGCTCTCGCTTGTACACACGCACTGCTGCAACTCTATTTTATTATGCGTCCGGGTTTTCAGAGGTTCGCGTGCTCTTGACCCTAATACGGGGACATAAGAGCAGCTTAGATACGGCCCTTGTCCGGTCGTTTGACTGGGATTGGAAGGTTCAGTTGAAAGAAGTGTGTGTGTGTGTGTGTGTGCGCGGTGACTTCGATGCGGATATTTATTTTACGAGAGAAGGGTCGATTTCGTAAAGGGCGGGTAGCATTGTTTCATTTTTTTGCTTCTTATAATCGTGAAACTTACCGTGAAGAACCCAACCATGATGACAGTTGTCGCAGTAGCGAAGATGACGCTTTCCGGGTGTGAAAGAGTCGCAGAGACAACCGTTTACGGTGCATCTGATGGACTGAAAAGAAAAAGAGATTTGTAAAATTTTCAAATTGTTTATATTGTGTTACTATTATGCTGTACATATGTTGAGCTTTCCTGATGCAATCTTGTAATTAAATACACCTTGAAGATGCGTCAAGGCGTGTGGCGCTTAGGTACTTTTAATAAATGAAGCATATTAATTTTCTATCGAGATTTAATTTATTATTTCTCATATTTAAAATGATTCATCTCGAGTACATCTCGTTTTCTTCAAAAAAAAAAAATGTATCTTAATCAAATAAATCGATTTGCCCATATTCGCAACTCAGAGAGCTTCAGCCAGTATTGTTTTTCGGAGTTTCAAAAAAATTTTCAACTCAAGGGACATTGCACTGTATAAATTTGAACGAATAGATTGAACCCCTCCATATAATCGGAGATTCGGACGAATTTACTGATCGTGACCGATCGATGACCATAAAGTTACGGATGCTGGTTAGAGAATTTTCAGGTCCTTCCAAACGATAAACGATATGAATTCCCACATCCGTTCGTAGTGGTGGCAGCCAGAGAGAGGAAGAGAGAGAGAGATATAGAGAGTGAGAAAGAGCCCCGAGTAGATCACCGTCTCGGCGAGTACAGGATTACAAGATCCTCGCCCCGGGGCCCGCTCTAAGAAGCGGGTGTGGTATTTTGAGTGACCGTTTGGCATAACGCGACCCCAGAGAACTGGCCCGTGAACCAGCCCGTGGTAGACGGATTTTAAGGAACCGTGAATACTTCAACCCCGACTCTGCCTCACCAGAGCGTTCCTACGCATATGTATATGTATGTATATGTATATAATTCTTGGTCTCTCTTTCTCTCTCGTACCGAAATTAACCCCATGGGAAACGCACAGGGCCAGCGCCATCCAATCCGCAACTATATACACTATACATGTGAAACGGAGACTTTACTCGCCTCGTTCGCTTCTACCTTCTCTCTCAGGCGTTCTATTTTACGCTGTAACTGTTTTTAGCTTTACACACACACACACAGCATATATATCGTATAAATAAATGTTTCGGGCTGAAAAATATAATTTGATGATAAAATTGACGGGCTTTAGACTTGATATGACGTGCTTTTAGACTTGATATGCCGTGCTTTTAGACTTGATTGACGTGCTTTTAGACTTGATATGCCGCTCCGTACACAATTTACGTTCTGATAAGACAAGTGTACTTTTTTTCGTTTTTCGACTTGTCCAGTACAGGGGCCTTAAGGTAGTAGTGGCGATACTGCAAGAGTCAAATGTATACACCGTCATGTTTGACTCACGCAGTACTTAGAATAGGCAACGTCACGTTTATAATGAAAAGTACATTTTGGATATTTATTTCCTAATTACTACTCTCACATGCTCTGAACCTGTACTTGTAATGATTTAAAATGTTCCTTATAATATTTTCTCTTATTGTACAAATTTTTATTGAAATCTGAATGGTACATTTCGAAAAATACGATGAAAACTGTGATTTCTCATAAGACACAATGCTAAATGTATGAAATTACAAATGCGATTATCTTTTTTCTGCTTCTCTGTAGACTTTTAAAAATTTAACTGAATCTTTTCCTCATCATAATCTACCGCTACACCAAATTTTATTAAATTCTGAACGGTAATTCTGTAATCGACAGTACTACCTTAAAGAAAATCTCACGTTTTTGTTTTAAAAAGTGTCTGGAGACTACATGGAGACTTAAAAGTGAATTTTTCAACGTACACTCCTCTCGTTGTTATTGTATTTCTCATTTTACCGCGAAAAAATGTTCGTTTCCGCGACGAAATTGGTATTTATTCCATCGTGCAAAAAGCCAGAGAGTTCTTTATCGCAATATAGAATTTTATCTCTCGAGACTCGTCGGGGCTTGCTGCGAGCGGGGAAGATGCTTCTGCCAAGGTTGAAAATTGTATTACCAGAGACTCTAAGCCTATCTTTGGAGGTTTTTTTTTTTTACTTTTATATCCCGCAGAGCGCTGGTGGTTTTCGTTTATTATATGGATCACACATTGCGGTGTGCGAGCCGTTACGGGCCCAGGATTTTCAAGCCAGGCGCGTAGGTAATATTGCTCGCTAATATAAAGACAAATGAAGCAACGCGAGGCATACGCGGGTGTGACTTCCCCTACGAGCCATGTGTCTTTATATAGAAGAGTTTTACCATTTCCAGCTTGCGTAAAGCTCTACAAGCCCAAAAGTATTGCTGTCGATGTGATACTCGGGGCGTTGGAAAAAACGAGTGTTTGGCAGAGACAACGAAATATCTTACCCAATTCTATTGGATGTACTATAAAGTCAATGAAAAAAAGCACGAATATTATAAATTTGCTGTTGCTTTCTCGTTATTTATCTCGTTCGCGAAGCTCCCTCTAATGATCAAGTGGGTTTCTCTATTTTGGCTTCCTTATGGAGAAAGTTTTGCGAGCG
Source organism: Rhorus exstirpatorius (assembly GCA_963564615.1). Classification (NCBI taxonomy): domain Eukaryota; kingdom Metazoa; phylum Arthropoda; class Insecta; order Hymenoptera; family Ichneumonidae; genus Rhorus; species Rhorus exstirpatorius. The sequence continues at coordinate 14,519,018 of OY751321.1, forward strand.
AGATAAAATGATGAGGAAAATTTCGTGATTGTTTGAACGACACGGCGGATAGGGACGAGTTTTTAATCCTTTCAAGGGCAGTGGAACTTCAGATTGCCACCGGTTATTTCCCTGTGCTTTTCGACCAAACTCAGTATTTCAATATTTTTTTCTCAAAAAGTATGCATTTTTGAAAATCATGGCAAGAGAGCTTTTTTGTTCAAAATTTCATGCAGAATAAAATAAAAATTTTCTTGTTTAGAAATTTTTAATATTTTTGCTTGAGGTCCGCCATATTACCGCCGCCATCTTGAATTTTTCAATTTTGACTTCCGATTTGTAATCAGCGACCCCGAAACCACAAGAACACGATAAGAACAGTTTGATAAAATTTCCAGTTTGATTGCGGCCCTGAAAGGGTTAAACTCAAAATTGCAAAATTTCACAGCATCGAAAACCGTTCGTCAATGCTTGCTAAATTCGATATTATACATTACAAAATATGAATCATTCAACGGATTTAGGGTAAAAATCCAACTACAACCACCTTTTCATGACATTCTAATCATGCAAAATTTAATATCAAACATCTCTGTCCCACAAAATATTGGTGTGAAGTGTTTTGGCTATAGACGGCCTCGAGCTTACAAAAATTAGAGCGCTAACAGACATTTTTCGGAAATTTCAAAATTTTTCAAAAAGTGAAAGATTTAAGCGACTCTCGCCAAATTCGACACCAAACATCCTTGTCCCCTAGCCTATTTGATAGGGGAAAAAAAAAAATTCAGCCCGCGTATCTCAAAATTTACGAAAGTTAGAGCAACCACGGACATTTTTTGAAAATATCAAAATGACAAAAAATTTGTAATTTTCGATGAATTTTGACGAAAATTTCATTCAAAGAGGGGGCTGCGCTGCTTTACTTGTATACAAAAATCGCAGCGGTGTAGCTAAAACCATCCTCAAGTTACAGAGGTTAGAATTTTACGCAACATACACACACGTGCACACACACTCGCGCGCGCGCGCGCGCCCGTACATTTTTTACAAATGTAATTTTTTGATATTTTGACACATTTTAAGAACTCCGCCGTGAAAATCGCGAAATTTTTTTTTCCAAGAAAACAGAGCTTAATTCCTTCATGAGGAAGAAAAAAGCTCTGAGGAAATCGTGTTTCACTTTGTGATGGCGACAGTGTAGAAATTTATTCATGATTTAATTTATAATAAATGTTCCACAAGATTTATCATTATTCTGATGATGGTGAATCATTTAACCCTTTTCCTATTTATTTTGCATTGGTGAGTTCTCTTTTTAATTTTTTTTTCTTTTCATTCGTAAAACGATGCCGATCCTCGAGGAAATGCTGAAACAACGCTGAGAACCCTCGCTTTTGTTTTGTTTTTTTTTTTACAGATTTAATAATGAATGTAAATTGTCAGCTATCTCGTGGTCAAATCTACGCATATCTTGTCACGCGAACTTTACTCAAAATCTCTCTTTCTTTCTCTCTATAACAGCTCTCTTTTTCGACTCGTAGTTAACGGAGATCCTGTATCCTCCCCCTCGACATTTGCACCCGTAGCGCTAACACTGTCTTCTTTTTTTATCACGAGAACCTCTTGCCCACCACACACACACACACACACACACACACACACACACACACACAGACTGTCGGCAATAACGTTTTTACGAGGCCGCGAAACATATATTACCGGTTATGACTCCGCACGCGCGGCGTCTTTTACCATCGTGTCGCGTAATACTCGCCGTTTGAGGATGCACAGGTGGAGGGCATAGAACAGCCAGAGCTTATAGACTGTGACAAGTGCATGGAACATAACGTAGGCTATGAGCACATCGCATAATTATGAATATACAAAAAATTCAATGATAATAACAATAAAAATTATTATTACTTCATTATTTTTTGAATTTAGGTATAATACTTGGGGTAATTCGAGGAGAGTCAGGATTTGAGTAGAAATTAAAACGCGCAGTTCAATGACTTCTTAACAAGTCAATGAATTCGAATTTCTCCTTCAGGATCTGTTCTTGATTTCGATATTAAAATTTGTACAATCAGTGCAATTTGATTACAAAAAAAAATCCATTCTTTTCGGTGAATCTGCGATACTTTTTCCGAGAGGGAGGAGGAGGGGGGGGGGGGGGGCAAACACCAATAAATTCCTTTTGCATATAGTCATTTAAAAAACATTGTTAATTAGATGAATTGTCAAATATTAATCCACATTCGAGAACAACGATATCACGTGAAGATATTCTTAAGATAATTAGTTACATTAAAATTTTTTAAATTAAGCTATTGCGTTAAATGACAATCATTTCATCAAAATTATAACAACAGAAGTAGTAATAATTATGTGCATCCTATAATGCTCTCGAAATCGGCAACACTTTCGAATGAAAGGTGAATGAAATATCGAGTACTATGCCTCACCCCGCTGAAAAAACCTTCGCAAACTCATGGATTTGTGCAATCCGTTGCTTTTCTCTTTAGTAGCACTCAAATAACAAATCGAACATTACAGGGAGAACAAAAAAATTAAATATATTCTGTAACGTCATTTTTCTTCAATAGTGTCTTTATTATCCGACGAAAGATGGTTTGTGCAGCGCATGAAAAAGTTTATTCTTTAGCTTTTTTTCGCAACTGTACACGCGCTAATATCTGTACCGACCTCGTTTATAGTTCGTGAAGACACTCGATATGTTTCACAAAGCGAGATAATGATTAGTCCGACGTGAAAAAAAAAAAAAAAACAACTCTCTCGCGAATTAATCGAGTTTGCGTCACGTTTATACAAAGAAGCGAATCATCGCTGTTTCAGGAGCCGCTGAGTACGCATACAAGTCAGCTGTTCATTTTATAACCGCGATCACCAAATCATCGACGTGTTTTTTTTTTATTCTTTCAATCAAACGTTATCGCGAAAGATTGATATGGACGCTGGTCAAAAGGGCTTTGCGAGCAGCGAATGTTTTCAATGAATGCTCACTGGCTGTTACATACCTATGAGGAGGGGAAGTTGAGTTTTCAGGTCTGTTATTATTCACGACTCCGTGAGCACGTCGTTAATCGGTCCACTGAAGCACCGGGACAGTAAATGAATTAGAGATAGAAATTTTTATCACGATGCTTGAGTGCGTGCGTATGTGTGTGTGCGTGCGTGTGTATGTGTGTGTGTGTGTGTGTGTATGTGTGAAAACCAATAAATTATAACTATGGCGTGCTTGAGCCGATCAATAAGTAACCCAAGCCAAGTTACTATTTGTTTAAACCAAATTAATGATTGTGAAGACACCAAAATGGATTTTGTTCCGGTCGCCGAACTCAATGTCCATCTACGTGTTTTTTCAAAAATTCAATAAACATTATTTCGCTAATAAATCCTTTTTTAAATGAGTGCAAAATATCTTTCACAATGAATACTTGAAGCAAATGCAATTTGAATGCAATAAGCATGATAAGATTTATAAAATTTGACAATTAAACGATTTTAAAGATTGTTCAAATATAAATACAATTAGTACCTGGAATATGTAATATATATGAGTGAATTTTATTTACATGTTGCATGGCTTGAAGCTGTTAATATTTATTTGGAGAACGAATCGAAATATTATCATGCCAGTTCCGGATAAAGGAATTTCAAATACTGCCGTACTTGCGCACTGAAATTTCAATTTTCTGAAAGCCGAAAGAAACCAAATTGTACAAAAACGAGAAATTTCATTAAAAACATTTTAAAATTTGTGTCGTATTTAACCGAATAAGAAAAATACGGGGAAAAAAAAATTGAATTTTCGATAAAATAGTTATCGAATATGTTACAAAAGAGAATTTGAACCCTTAAATGCAAAAAAAAAAATAAATAATACTACCGCTTATTCAATACCGTGCTTCTCATTGTTTTATATATTATTTTATTTTTGTGTGTTCCAACGTATACCCTTGCGGGTTTTTAAGTATTAACCTTCTCGTTTGATCCCTCCTAATATATTACTCCCTGCCCGCACTTAGCTAAGCTAACCTAACTTCCGTAGCATCCGAAGCTGCTTTTTAGTTACACTGTATCGGATTCGCCGTGTACATGGGCAAACTGCGGAAAACCCATGCCGATACAGACGGCCTTATTTTTTACTGAGTTTCCGATATGTTACCATCAGAATCATAGTAAAACTGCCTCCCGCTCGGTAGTCAGCGCACCACGCCAGTGCACGGCTAAGCGGTCACCCATCCAAGTAGTGGCCTCGGCCAACACTGCTTAACTTGGGAGATCGCCAGAGCCGCACACCGACCGCGCGTCCACTACCCTCGCGGTTCATTGTTTTATATAATATTATTTTCATGCCTGTGGGTCTCGTGAAAAAAGCGATTTGGTGCACAATTTAATTTCGACAAAGGATAACTTTTATAGTCCTATTTATTAGGTGGCAAGGGAACCATCAAAAAATATTTTCATCTCACGTTTCTTGATCTGATGCAAAGAGAATCAGTAAGATATATCTGTCCATCGATCGAAAATTTCGCATATTAGTATATGCGAATAGTCATGTGTAGTATAGTTTAAAGAATTTCTTCAGAATTTAGAATAGCAATGAAACCATTGAAGCCTTTCCTCAACTATACTTTCCTTTTAATTCAATTCCTACATGACACATTTCGCGATAAGTAAAAGAAAAAAAAATGCGCTTAGCACGCTTCAAATCCCAAAATCTCAATGAGATTTGTCCGTAAAGCTTCGCACAATCCACAAGCGCTTATACACGGTAATTATCGATGCGATCGACCGTACGATGGTCGAATGAGACAAAAAGAAGAACGGATTATTGAGTGCATTCAGAAATTATGTTACATACAGTGTTAATGTATACATATAGCTAATACATTGCCTACATACAGTGGTCCCTAAAATGTCGGTTCTGTTAGTACACAGAGTTAACGGGGATGATGAAAGCATTGGTATAATCAGGGGCAAAAGCTCTGTCCATGAGCGACGCTGTCGATAAAGGGGAAACTGCTGTTGCACTTATGGTCATCGGCACTGGTGTTTGTGCTGCAAAACGACGGCATTTGCCCGTGTTCGTGCGTTTAATAAACAGGACTAATCTCTGCTCCCGAAACTCTCCTGCTCGATGATCTATATGGTCGTCCCCGGTAAAGCCACTTTGCCAACCTCTGCCCACTACCATACCTCCCCAGGACTCTTAACGGCCAAGCACTCATTCATGTCATTGCAAATGAGTTCGAGAGGGTCGAATTAAACCACGGGTTTGAAGCACGTCGTTGATGTGTGCGGTTCCAGGGCTACGATAACGTGTATAGGCTGATGTTGGACCGAAACATCCCGAAAACACTATACGACTTTGCGCTCGTTTAATGCGAGATTTTCACGGTGTTATCGGAGATCGAAGCAAACTCGTCTGAAAGCACCGAATGCACTCGATGAATATACAAATCGACCATTTTCACCGGTTATAGTTACCGTCTATCGGCAACTATAATTGACCACAACATTTCATCGATAGGGTAGAAGTAGGTCGTACACTCATTTACGAATGATGAAGCTGGTGGTGCTTGGCATACAATTGAGTCAGAGTCAATGGGAACGATTGGTTGAAACTCTCGTTTAAAATTGATGATAGTATTGTTTTAACGTTGTAAAATTCACGAGGCTTCATTTGCGGTTATAGTCGTGGGTTTTCATTACTTGATTCAAACTTTTACATTTTCTTTCACGAATTTTATGAAAGATCGCTTTAATTTGACACTATTCAAGAAGAAAATCGCATGATTGTGGCAAGTGATTTGGCTTCCAGTAACAGGAATCGTGTTCGTGATAAAAAAAATTGAATACTCTCCCTTGGCGAAGCATATAAAGCAATTAAATCGGTTATTTACATTTTAATTGCAATTACGAGTATTAACATGCATTGAACATTATCATCTGTCATAATTATCGAAAGCTTTGATTCTGGCTTAAAATATTCCATGTAATGATTAATGGGATGAACGAACAGTGCAGTGCCGTGTTTGGGAATTGAGTCACGCGTGATTGATCAAAGAATCATATTATCAACAGATTCGTTTTCCCACATAATCGTAATATTTATGAGTTTCAATACATCAACAAATCATTGAAGTTTGATTCATAGCTAAAATTGTATTCGTTGTTCAATACAAAAAGGGTCAGTGGTCTCGGATCGAAAATCGAGTGGCTTCGAAAATCTTTCATTATCATAAAATTCGTTTGATATTAAAATAAAATGGAATACTTCACGACAAAATTGCAATCAATAGACGCAGTTTTGGAAGTGATAATCGATCAAACTTTATCCGCAAAATGGCAATCCCGACTATAAGAGTTACATTTCCATCTACTCCCACAACCGTAAATTAAGCTCTAGAGGCGTCTATTTGATCAGGAAAAACGACGTTTTACCTCATACCCCCAAGACCAGCAGCTATATATACGCAATAAATTATACGGTCCAAGAAACCCGATGTTAAAAATATTCTGGCTCCACAAGGTAGAAATATATCACGCACGAATATATAGACATAACGAAGTGGCTGACAGCCACCCAGACATCGAGCACGAGCGGAGTGTATGGAAGAGAAAAAGAAAAAAAAAAAAAAAAAAAACGGAGCGCGTGCGAGCAAGCACACGCGAGCATACGTGCGTTTAGCACATTGTCGCCGACCGCACAATGGCAATTTTCCATGATGTATCTGTGGCCATTACGCGGAGAGAAGCGTTCAAATGTACCGGAATTAACTTGTCTCGTGGAGCACGTTGGCTTCGAGAGCGACTTTTTACCCGCGTTTCTCTTTCTGCATTCACTCCTACATGTATGATATACAAATATATGTATATATTAGCAACGAGAGTGGCCCTTTTTTTTTGGCTCTGGAACATTTTTATGTTTCCATCTCGCTTCCTCGCTCTCTCCAGATCTTCGGTCGCGTTGGGTGAAAAACTGCGCTGCGATAATAACCCGGTGGCACGCGGCACTGCTAAGGACCAGCGGGGGTAGGGGATGAAAAAAAAAACGTGTCAGGATGAGCGCAGCATAGTGGGGAGTTATAAGAGGCAATAAATATATCCACGGGCGACAAAATATCGCGAAATATATAAGAAAGGTTCCGGGCTTTCGAGGAGCAAGGGTGCAAGAGAAAGAGAGAGAGAGAGAGAGAGAGAGAGAGAGAGAGAGAGAGAGAGGTCTTTGACGGACGACACCCGTAGGACTACTAAGTCACGGGCTTATGCTAACCCGCGGACCCGAAGACCCTTTTTCGTCCCCATTTTTTTATTTTTTCGAACGCGTGCGTATATATACACAAGCCCGATGAAATAATATCGCGATGACGAAGATCCCGAAGGTTCTTTCTCTCTCACTCTCGCCGGCATCCACTCGTTTTCTCCGCACACGGATCCACCGAGCGATTGCCCGAGCAAAACAGCGCTTTCCGGGGATTACATGTACCGTGAAATTCGTCCTTACAAACGAAAAAGCGAAGCAATATTCTCGTTGCCGCAAGTGCGAGTCCTCGCAAAAGATGGAAAACGAATCGTCTGTATCCCATACTTGGCCTCTTCCCTCTTCAACCTTTTCTGGGTACTTCCTGTCTCGTCGTGTTTGCGAAAAATTTTCCGACGTGAATTCTAAACGAGGAGAAGCAATATATGCTCTTTGCTGTCCGACCCCTTTACCGTTGCTTCGGGAAAAATGAGAAGAAGCAAAAACTGGAATGATGATGAAAACCCTTTTGGTAGTTATGAGCACGCGAGAACGAGTCTACCGGAAAGGTAGAAAAAAAAAAAGGAAAGAAAGAAAAATGTGCGACGTTTGTGGGGCATCGGAGCTGAGGGAAAGCGAGAGAAAAGGAGGCGAATACGAAGCTCGTAATTTTCAATTATTTAGGGGAGAAAATTTGTTGAATCTGCGGAACACCGTCCAAGCGAGAGGCAAGAGAGAGAGAGAGAGAGAGAGAGAAAGGCGGATTGTGTATATACGCGATGACAGTCCCGCTGGGAAATGACCGGTGGCCGGGCGCACGGACCTTTGGCGGAAAAGAAGAAAATTGCAGTTTTTGCCCCCTCGTCCCATGCGTTTTTTCTTTCGCTCGTTAATTTTTTTCTTTCTTTTTTTTCTGTCTTTCTTCAATGCTACGCTACGGACACCATCTCGTTTATACGTTTTCCAGGTAGACGCGACGCACACGGGCTAGCTGCTTTTTAAATCTCATTATACTTTGAGGTTTCCGGAAGCGAGGAAAACCATAAGGGTTGAAACGAGCCGGTGTTTGCTCGAGATGAACCCACAAGAAACGGCCCGGGTGGCCATCGGACGATTGCGCGAAGGCCCATGAGATTGGACGAGGACCTTAATCCGTGAGGATTAGCCCCGAAACCGATGACTAAATGTACAGCGAGTATATGGCGGGAATTGTACCACACGGGCAGCAGCAGCAGCAGCAGCAGGACGTTAAAACTCGTGGGATCCAGCGATGACAGCTCCGGTCACCCGTCAACTTTTGACAGGCCTATTATTTTTGTGTTACCAATATAAATGGCTTCGGGACAAATTGATTCCGTCAGCCGGCCCAACGATATTTCGAAGCTTCCGGGAAAGTAAATGAGTGTGTGGAGGTAAGTCCCAAAAATAAAAATAATTCAAGAAAAAATAGCTCAAACAAGATTGATTATAAAAATCATTATTGTACCTTATTTTAATAACGAAAAAATAAACAAAATCTGTAATTTATGTATATTTCAATGTAAAATTACATCGTTACTTGAGTAGAAAAAAAATATTTTTCATCATTTTGCTTCTTCATAGGGGAAGCTTTTGTTTTCAGGAATTTTTTTTCGAGGTTTGATGTCAGAACGCTTAAATACAAACAGTTATATCTCGAGAACGCTTTAAGCAATCGTGCCTACATTTTGCAAATAAGTTTTGCAGTAAGCGCCAATGGTACGATACAATTTTTGTCAAAATTGCTCAATACTTTCAGATTTTGAGTTATTAAAAAAAAAAAGTCTTTACTCGCTCTAACTTTCGTAAATTTTCAGCTGTCGGGTTGAAACTTCTTACATAAATAGGCTAAGAGAACGGAATGTTTGGTATTAAATTTGTCGACAATCCATCGAGCGGTTCATATTTTATGGAATTTTTCATTTTCATGGGCGATTTTGTGTTCGCTCAAACTTTTGAAAATTTACCACTGCCGAACCAGCACATTATACATACATAAGCTGGAGGTTAACAATTTTCGGTAATGAGTTTGAAAAGATTCACTAGAGAGTTTAAGGAGGTTCTTAACATATAATATTGGGTGATGCAAGGGGAACGTTATATGGTGCAGCGCGGGCGACGTGCGGGGCAGGTTGTATTCGTCATTTGTTTCACCAAATTTTTCATTTTATTAATTTTCCATTATTCACGCTCAATTCTGTTTACAAGTATATTTCACAATCGGCACGATGAAAAACTTTCTTTATGGGCAAATTATATCTATGAAGGTCTGGTCTGTCGTTTAAGCGGTTCTTCGGGGAAATGTTACCGTTTTTTCACTCCTAAAATAATCTCCAATCATAGCTTCGAATACTTCTCCCATAAGAGCCCACGTATAAGCGGCATATTTAGTGTTTCTTACTCCTCAACTACGTGGTCGAAAAATCTGAAATAGTTACTGTGTATTCCTAGTACCAGCACAAACCTCCCCTCAAATTTTAGAATCATTCTTACCGTTTTTCTCTGGGTTAAGAACCTCATTAAGATATTTCAAAATTTTGAATTGGTATAATATTTTTTCAATATTTATAGGAAAATTATATGCTTACTGTAACTTTCATAAATTTGCTAATATCGAGCCGGTACTTGCAACAAAAAAAAGCCAGGGCACACGAATGTTCGTTAAAATGTCGTTAGTTATATGCCACTATATACATCATAGGATCGTTTCCCTAATGGTTATTTTTTCAAGGGTATTGATTTAGCCGAAAAGTGACAAACAAATTTTCTATATAGTTTTGATGTTGTAAACGTGAAATTACTTTCAAACAACGTTAACAATTTTGAATTATTGAAATCGAATTAAGGTAGTTCTATCGCGGTAGCTAATCCATAAGATTAAAATTTTTTTTTTTTATATCTTCAATTTTAATATATTTATTCATTTCGCGAAACGTCAATGCCCCTTATCGACCTAATTACGGAGAAATGAATACTTGAAAATGCCAATTCCTCAAGGCAAATTTGCTTGGGCATATAGAAGAACCGATTTCCGGTCACTTTAAAACGATATATCTTATCGAAAATCCAAAAGATTCTTACAAAAAACGAGACTTAGATTCATTAAACACGTAAAAATCTAACGGGCCTAAAAAAAAATATGATTGTCGACCAATTTTTTAAGCTATACTGATTTTAATACGAGCATCCGGGTAGTGATACACAACTTATGGCATAATGTCGTGACGGTGAAAAAATGTGGCAACGCGATATCGAAACGAAAGCGGTATTTGAGAAGTCGAACAACATAACCTCTCCGCGTCAACGTCAATAGAGCGGGCGAGAGAGTGAGAGGGCACGAGAATGAAAAGAGAAAGAAAACGCAACGTTGCCACACGTAAATATCATACGAGATCTAGTAATACTTGAGTCGTTGCAATTACTATTTTACTAATTACATAATTATTTATAATAAACCGTTGATTAATTGTATTCACCTGGGTAAGCTTATTTAATATTTATTAATTTTAACCCATATATCCAATATTTTTAGGAATCATCATTTAGACATTTATAGCTAATTGACTAGTCTGCAGCGATAGAACTACCTTAACGGAAAAAGCGTGTAAATTAGAAACTTGGACATTTTGCTTCCTCATTATTTTATCTCTGCCAAAGAGCTTTATTGCCCTATGAGGAAGCCAAAATTGAAAACCTCACGGAGAGAGCTTCGTGGTCGAGATGAAACAACTAGGAAGCAACGGGCAAGTTTCTGATTATTTTTTCATTTTAAAGGGGCTCAATTATGTATACAAAGTTTTGCGCACATATAATGATTTCCAATAGTTTTTAATTCAGTGTGCTATTAATGAAACAAAAATTATTTTCGAGTGACATAAATTCTCGATCTTTAATCTTTTGTATTTGAAGTTAAGCTCGTCGATGATGATGCATTCATCGAGTACCTTATACATGAGAGTTTACAAGAGAAATACGGCTTGTGGGACTTCGTGACCTGGAGAGAACGTTACGGGGGTGGAGAGAGAGTTTGGAATTTAATGAGCCGGGCAATATAACGACGTTCTTGTCCCCTTTCCCGTGGGGAGCTTCGCGCTACGGTCAGATTTTAATTCACCGGTCTCGGGGTCTCTCTCGCAAATACCGCGTTTTAACCAACCCCTTTTACATGCATACCACATACACAATTTATATATATACATGTACCGTACATGTAGGGGTTACGCGGGCTTTATGCACACATTCCAGCCAATTGTGAGCCCGTTCTTCGTCGTTCCCGGCATCGGGAATCAAGGAAATAAATAGAATTAAAAACACCGACAACAATTAAAAAAAACATCGGAAATCCCGCGGGGTAGAAATCTATCCAGGGTAGAGATGAATATCCCCGGAAAACTTTGCGATGTGTTTTGCCGAAAATGAGAATTCGTGTACTATTGCATATACGGGTTGAGAGAATTGCGGAAGTGAAAAAGAGCAATAAAGAGAGAAAAAAAAAGAATTGAGAGGAGCAAAAAAAAGAGTACTGAGAACACCAATCAGCGTGAGTACAACCGGCGCTTGCTTATGTATATGGCATGCACGAGGGAAAAGTGACGGGGACTAGCGCCGTTGACAGGAGGCTCGCGTTCGCTTGTACAAGCCCTGGGGCTACTACCCTTATCCCTCTCTCTCTTCCTCTCTCTCTCTCTCCCCTCTCTCTCTCTCTCTCTCTCACTCCTTGTTTTACTTTTCACGTTACCAGCACACGTTTTAATTAACCGAGAGCAGTGTGGATAGGGGAAAAAAGCCACGAACATTTCCCTCACCGACTCACTGGACGCGCATTGAACGTACATCGTTACTTCTTCAGCCTCAGTACGGTCCCATCCTCCTGACCCTGCCTCCACAGTGAGGATATGCATAATCATTCCCCAAATCACTGCCACCAATCCCCCTTCGACATTTAAACCTCGACCAACCGATGGAGAACGCAAGTGCATCGTTTTTCCGACGGAAAGGGCACTGACACTGAACGAACAACTCAAATTGCAATTATTTGAGTTAAGAAACAATGCCATATAATCTTTTTTTATGATATGGCCTCAAATGTGAGATTTCATGATCATTTTACAATCAGTTTTTTTAGCGCAGAAAGTTTAAAATTTTTTTGGTTTACATGGCACATTATTTCAGCAATTGTGTCGAAATTTATGTTTTAATTTTGCGTCAGAAATTTTCACTTTACCGCTCAGGATTTCGAGGTTCTGACAACCCGAAAAAAAAAAACATCTGATTAATGACTTACTCGCATCTAATTTGAATCTGCGAAGATTTTTTTAGATCAGAGCTGATCTACATAGATGTAAATTTTGGAAAACATTGGATCCAGCACCTTGATCTTCGTATGTAACGATAGATTTTTCAAGTCTGCCCAATATTATGTTCGACCACTTTTTGCTTCTTAGATCTCCGTTTGTCTACTCGAATCTAAGTAGATCTAACGGAGATCTAGGTATAGATCTAGTTCAGATGTAGGTAAATCTATATTTGATCTACGCGTATATTCTAAATGGTTTTGCTGGGCCCGAATTCAAAGTCGGTGATTTCTAAAAATCATCAGTTACGAGTTTTCAGTTGTATCAATTATTTTTTTTCATTTTACCATCTGTCATATTGAATAATGGACTTTTTGCGTTGAACCCGGGATCAGCGATCTCAAAAACCTCTTCATAGCAATCCTGTACAGTCCTTCAATTTTATATGGTCCAGCAAAAATTGGAAACCTTAGTCTTATAGGTGTTGTTTCTTCGCTAAAATAAATTTCGATTCAAATCATCTCGATTTAAACAAGACAAATGCATTTTTATCGATTCACCTCAAAGACCTGGGGCTTCAGCGGCAATTTCCGATTGGTTCATCACCGATTGCGATATTGGCATATATAGCATCGAACCCGTCAAAGTCCATGCATACATATACCAAACGCTAAGGATATCAGCAGCGACGCTTACATATATATACAATATACATATAGGCACACTACTACTTTGTCTAGTATTTTATGCATGTCGCCATGAATTTTCATCGTCGTCGTCATTGTCGTCGTCATCTCCGGACCACACCTTTAGCTCTCGCCCCTGATGGTGTATATAGACTCTGTCACAACGTCGATTCAAGGTTGATAAAATGAAGTAAAGCGTTATACCATAACGGACAGAGGGAGACATAGAACGAATGAAACGGGAACAAAGGACAGGAACAGTTATGATGAGAGTATGGCGGGTTGATTGGGGGACAGGGAAGGTTAAATTGAGATGGGGACCACATAAGTGCATAGTGTGTCGAAAGATTTAGTAATAGGGAAAGACACGGTGATAGAATAAGGGGGTTGATTTCTCTCTATACGTTTTTGTACACGTTATATCACAAGAGGCAGAGAGGGAGAGAGGGAGATGGAAAGAAAGAGAACTTTGGCCACGACACTCCTCGGCCACACTTCTGTAAATGAAGTGACACACGCGAGGCAGAATAGCTAGAAACTCACAACCCAGAGAATAAGCCTCGACACGGTTTTGCGTAAGATCGTGTGTATATATACATAAAGCATCACCTATACACCCCTTTCGGGAGAAGGGCTCTTCGAACCACCCTGCGATTTGCCTTTCGACCTGACGAAATTCACGACTCGGGTTCCACCTTTGACTTGATGGCTTCCTGGCACGGGACATTGTTTCCGAGTAAATGCTCTAAGGGGTGGTTTCCAACTCTCACTCATGCACACACGTTTTGTTTCACCCTTGGTACTCTTTCTCTCTCTCTCTCTCTCTCTCTCTCTCTCTCTTACTCTCTTTCATGAAGCTCTTGCACACACACTCTGTTGGACTACCAGTTGTTACTTCAAGTCGAGCTTTCGCTATCATTATCGACACAGCGAGAATAAAGTACATACGGAGATAGGACGGGTAAGAGAACGAGAGAGAGAGAGAGAGAGAGAGAGAGAGAGAGAGAGAGAGAGAGAGAGAGAGAGAGAGAGAGATAAATTTTCGTTTTACCTTGTGCGATCTTTTACAAGTTGGTTTTAAGAAGTCGTTAAAATACTTCGCCGAAGGAAGGTTCGACGGAAGAATATATTATCTTTTCCTGCTTTAACGCCACGCGAAAATCTTCTTCAACCGAAGAAGTCCGAAGAAGCTTCAAAATCTTAAAATTTCGGACATATATAGTTCTTTTTTTTTCGTCATCTTATATTAAGTTTGGACAAAAGACTCTCTCCCTCTCTCTCTCTCTCTCTCTCTCTTTCTTTCTTTCTTCGTCTCGATATTATTAGTTTGTATTTCTCAGTTGTAGTTCTCAATTGGCCAGTGGCACGAAACGTTCTCGTCTTGGTTTTATTTCCCTGATTGTGTAAGAGCCTTCGTGACACGAAACTGCCGTCAAAGACGCGACGTTACATCCGTGCTTTGTATATTACGCTCTCCGGTTGGCCATTATAACCACGTTCGCAAAAGGACCTTCAATGAATCGCGAGTGATAGAGAGGGAGAGAGAGAGAGGGTGGGAAAAAATAGAGTGATAGGAAGACGAAATTCTTCAGAACGGAAACGAGAGACGCTATAAAGGGATCGGCGTTTAACGCAGATGATGGGAATTTCACGTGTCAGAGGCTCGTGATATCACAAAGGAGTGTTCGAAGGACGTTCATGAAACGCTAATGTTGTCCACGTGATGAGACATCACTATTTTCTAATCAATCGATCGATATATTAAAGGAGCGTCAAGTCGATGTCGATGGAGCACAATGTAATCGTCAGGCCTGTCATATTTAGGGATTTACTGGTTCTACAGTCGCGTTAAAAGAAATTAAATGCTAATTCGTGAAGATTAAACATTTCATTTGGTAAATTAATTTATTTTTTTTTTGCTGAATTTAATTTTGCAGAGAATCGGAAAAAAATCGTAAATGTTCGTTGTGACGCTGCTTATATAAGCCATAAAAATTTTCGCAGAAAGCCAAATCAAAGTTATACAACTTTGGTACATTATTTGTTAATTCAGAAGATAGGGAAAAAATCAGTCAACAGGGACCCTTTTTAGCGATAGTAAGTGAACCTTCGATTGCTCCCTGGAAACGCAGTAGCCCGTGCAGAAATTTCGGTCGGGATCCAGGTGGATTCTGAGAAGGATCCCTATTTTCTGATAGGGATCCAGCTGGTCATCGGATCAGATCCCATGACTGAATGTAACGTTTGCACATTGGAATCCGACAGGGACCCCTGACTGGATTCCAATTATGGTATCCCGTCAAAACCCGATCAAAATGTGGTTTAATCTGGCATATATATAAAATCCCGAATAAATATTTATCTTCCGCAATTCAGGTTATAGGCAATTATTTATTATTATCTGAGCCATAGAAAAAATTTAAACAAAAAAAAACGTCGACACCGGGGTTTGAACCTACGACGTCTCACTAGCCTTCGTTTGCGTATTGGACCCGAAATGAATGACAAAAAAAATTATATTTTATGAACATTAATGTTTTTGACATTTTTTATTGATTGTTGTTGTTCCGAGGATGATTCCGGTCGTTGAAAATTTATTTGCTAACCCGGAAAATGATTTAAGGACAACCTACCTACCTATCTGCCTACCTAATGAACTAACGCTCTAACCACGACGCTGTCGAATGTTTGTACATTTACTTTATAAATATCTTCTATACACTATACATGAGGCTGAAGCTAGCAGCGGTAGCGAGAAGCCAAAATTCAGAAAAGAATACGCATGAGGGGAAAAATCGGAAAAAATTAAGGAGTATTGTCTATCGATCCTGGAACACGATCGCGTTTCAACTTTTGAGTGGACTGACTCCTTCGTTGATTTGTTTGTTAATTAACAATGGCCGCTGATAATTAAAATCGCACACGTGACGGGAAAAATCTGGAAAAATTCAAGAGTATTGTCTATCGATCCTGAAACACGATGGCGTTTCAACTTTCGAGTGGATGGACTCCCTTGTTTATTTGTTTGTTAATTAACAATTACTGCTGATAATTAAAATCGCACGCATGACAAGAAAAATCTGAAAAAATTAAGGAGTATTGTCATTCGATCCTGAAATACGATGGCGTTTCAACTTTTGAGTGGACGAACTCCGTTGTTCATTTGTTTGTTAATTAACAATAACGGCTGATAATTAAAATCACACGCATGACGGGCGAAACCTGAAAAAATTCAGGGGTATTGTCTATCGATCGTGACTAAAAGTATATATTGCGCTTGAAACTATCCTTACAATTAATAATGAATTAAATTCCGCGCACAAAACTACTTTCCGTTCAGCAATATCCTTTACAACTTTTGAATCATCGAAGGTTCTTTTTATTTGAAGTACAATCCCCATGGTCTCAAATTTTTCCTTCCAAAAAGTTCGCCACAGACGTTAAGTGGCTGTTATAATTAAAAAAGTCCAATGAGCGGCGGCTTCCACTTAAGCTACAAAGCACCCTTTTCGCGATGATGTCTTTTTTTTTATCAAAACTTCAGTTTAAGGGGATGGGAGCATGAAAAATCAAAATTTGTTTTTTTTATGAAAAATGCACAAAAGTGGCTCAAAAATGTAATTTTCGCCACACTGTAAGGTGGTTAAGGTGGTGGAGGTTCTCGATCATGAAATGACACGTAATGAAAATTAATATATAGTAATAATAATGGCATTTGCAAACAAAATGCACAAAAGTGGCTCAAAAATGTAATTTTCGCCACACTGCTAAGTGGTTAAGGTGGTGGAGGTTCTCGATCATGAAATGACACGTAATGACAATTAATATATAGTAATAATAATGGCATTTACACCACTACCACCACCACCACCACCACCACCACCACCACCACCACACGACCACACGACCACACGACCACACGACCACACGACCACACGACCAAACGACCACACGACCACACGACCACACGACCACCCGACCACACGACCACACGACCACACGACCACACGACCACACGACCACACGACCACACGACCACACGACCACACGACCACACGACCACACGACCACACGAACACACGACCACACAACCACTACCACTACCACTACCACTACCACCACCACCACCACCATCACCACCACAACCACCACCACACGACCACACGACCACACGACCACACGACCACACGACCACACGACCACACGAACACACGACCACACAACCACTACCACTACCACTACCACTACCACTACCACCACCACCACCACCACCACCACCACCACCACCACCACCACTACTCATTATTATAGAAAGAAAGTGGCGCCATAACTTACAAATTTTGCCACATCCACCAATCCGATTACGAGACGGATACCATATAGATTCCTATGGGGATACTGGTTTTGGGGAGTCCATGGACAATCCCGATCGGGATATGGTCGGACTTAGGGTATCCCTAAAAAATTTCTGCACGGGAGCTTACAAAAAGTTACAACTACCAAGCGATATCGTTTGAGCGATGCTGCTAAATTGCAGGTCACACGTTGACCCAGTTAACTTGCCTCACATGACTCCAATCCCGAAGAAAAGGTTCTGCCTTCACATTTCCGCTGCCAAAGCCTCAAGCTACACTGTACCTTTTTTGTTCATAAACCAAAAGAAAAAAAACCGTCCGATGGTAGCAAGAGCTGGACCACATGGCCAAAATTTGCCCATAATAAAATAACGTTGTTGATCGTAACGATGATTTGCCTGTAATTTGAGACATATAATATACTGTATACGATGCTCGTCGAGCCAATAGATTTGCATATTCTAATAAATCCAAAACCTTAACCCAGTTTCGTTCCACGTCACTCAAATTCCCATGAAAAAAAAAAAAAAAACAAAACAAAACAAAACAAAATTCGTTCAGGCCTCACATTCCTTATACCCAATAGCCTCAAGCTAAACCCCGAACCCCGACTTACTTTTCGGTTGTTAAATGATAAAAAAAAATATAAAAAGTAAATAAAAAAAAAAAAATCCGATGACTCGGAGAGATGCACCGGATAGCTAAACACCGCTTGGGGGCGTTGGGGTAGAGTGTGGCTCGAGATATCTCGACGTGTATACGTCGCTGCTTGGCCCCGGTTCACGAAGAGAAGTGAGTTACGAAGTCCGGCATATGCCGCGGGGCGAACATCGCGGAATATCCGTGAGTTCCAGCCTGTGTACGGGCCACGTTTTTTTTTTACTCTCGTGAAACATATCGCGAGCGCGTGTGAACGAAAGAGCAAAATGACGATGAGAAGATGGGGGGGGGGGGGGGGGGAGGAGAGAAAAAGAAAAATCCCCCATCCCCCATCCACCCCCTTGCCGTTATAACTTTTTGGTTCCTCTCGACGTAACCAGCCGGCGAAACTTTTGCCAAGTCAACAGTCAGGAAAAGAAGAAGATGAAAGACGAAGAGCGAGAAGAGGATGGCGAAGGTGGGGAAGAAGGGGACGAAAAAAGTTGGTCCTGCACACCACACCGAGGGAGATACAAAGATGGAGAGAAGCGAAGGATGAGCAGAGGAGAGGATAGAACGAGAGCTCTCTCGGTCGATGCATGATATATCGGCTCGTAAAAAAATCCACGGGAATAAAATATATCCGTAGGATCTTGGGTCGAAGGTCGTGGTCGCCGAAAGGGCCCCCGCAGACGAGGAATGAGAAGTAGAGATGAGCGTAGGTGTGTGTGTGTGTGTGTGTGTGTGTGTGTGTGTGTGTGTGTGAGAGAGAGAGAGAGAGAGAGAGAAAAATACTTATTCGCGTATACTACATACGAAGCTATGCACAAATGTGTTGATGGACTGTTAGATATATAAGTGTGTGCGTGTTAAGAGATCGAGGACACGTTTCTCCGCGGGGCTCTGCGTGTTTTGAGAGGTGCGAACATCGTTAGCGTATTACCTGCGTATTTTATACATCGTGTGTGCTCATGTATATATGCCTGTGTCTCTCTCGTTGTTTCGAGAGACCGTGTGTTCCAGATATACGCACTGCAGCGAGGTAAGTCTCGCCCTTTGCAGGAGAGACACTCGAGTGACTCGATGAGAACGCACGCGGGGATTTTGAGGCCCGAAACGTTATTGTACCTCGAGAAACCATTGGGGACTTTGTTTTGCCGTAGCTTATAACTCGTTATGCGAACTGCCATATTTTCCTAGGCAAACACATCGGTTTACCCGGGGATGTTTCTTTTTTATACTCGATCGTTGACAGAGTTACGACGAAGGCAAATGGATGTTACGATCAAACGAACCGAATATATATGATAATAACAGAATCGCGAAGCTAATTTATGTATTAAATTTGAAAATAAACATTTGGATTTCAGGATATCAGAAAAAAATACCGTCAAACCCGAGTAGACAATTGGGACGATGAATTATTACGTGGGGTAGACACGAGCTTGCGTCCAAAAGTAATCACTGATGCTTCTTACGGATAGGATACTTGCGTGAAATGCAATGAAGCTTTTGTGCATAAAGAGAGTAAGAAAAATCTTGAAATACAGCTCGTGCTGCTGCTGCTGCTGCTGGAAGATGAAAAAAAGGCTAGTTGCGTCGTCTTCTTTTCCTACCTTTTCTCATTCTCTAATCGTATATTCTCTCTATTTATTCAACACGAGTGCTTCCGGATATTCGAGGCACGTAAAGTCTGAGGTCCCGAAGTAGCAGAGAGTCCAAGCTATACCATCATGTACACATATATATATTATATATCTATACACCCACGCATAGTAAATGGTATACTGTATTCTTCCGTTTGGTGAGAGTATGCGGTGAGTCAGAGAGGCTACAGGTCCCGTGATGTGTATAATATATACATCTATATATAAAGAATCGGAGATCACCCTTGGAACGTACGATTCGTCGGAAGCAATGAAAAGGCTTTCTTACTTGTGGCATCTCAGCGAGAGTGAAAAAGTAAAGCTTTCAAAAATAAGTTCAGCGAAGAGCAAACGCCAAAGTTCGTGTGATCGAAAAGCAGAGAAAAAAAATGGGCACTACATACCGAAACTGAACGTGGAAAAGCAAAATGTATTCCACTCTTAAGAATAATTCGTTTGCCGGAAATAGCTTAGGAAATTGGTGTAAATCTTCTTGCTTTGGGAATAGTACTAAATTCACGAAAAAGGGACGATAGTGACTCGTGAGAAATCACGACGCGATTTATCCTCGTATCATGAAGGTGCACAGGACCCAATTGCCGAATGATATGCCTTGAATGCGTTCTGCTTAAGGTTATTATACAACACGAGCAGGACTTTTAGGATCAAAATAGACTAATTATAATTATATTAACCTTTCAACTTTCAAGATTTTCGTAAAAATGGCCACGAAAAACGGCCCTAAGAAATTCGTCCTATTTAGATATTTGATCTCAATTATCCTAACTATGGCACGATAACGAAGATACAAACCATTCCCGATTTTGAACGCGCAGGGTAGATAGACCACGAATCGATAGCATTCTTTCAACGTGAAAAACTAAAGAGACTATGGCCGCCATCGTCAAAAAGAGCTGACAAAAGTTCTTCTTTTGGTATTCTGGCGAGTACAGAGAGGAGTAGATGGAGACTCTTGGTAGCTGAACGCAGTCATGGTGATGTAGAAAAAGTAGAAGGATGGGAGGTGGATGACGATGAAACGCTAGGAGGATGAGAAGTGGAAGAGATATGGTTTGCTCTGATGCTGGTAGCGCACCATCCAGGATAAGAGAGGGTGAACGACGACGAGAAGAGAGACAGAGAGAGAAGAAGAGATGGAGAAAGAGAAGAGATAGAGAAAGATGCTCCTCTGGTGCTCATGGGTTCTACTCTGGTGCTCTCTCGTGCTACTGCTGCTTCTGCCTCCTGCACACTCTGGCCCCGGGGGCGGTGTATTGATCCAGAGGCGGCGGCGGTCATCCGGTCGCTAATTAAATGCCAATCGCCGACCCTCCTCTCCACCATCTCCTCCACCTCATCCTCCTCACGTTCTTGGTGCGCTTCTCTGCTTGCTTTTCTCGTTGTTCCTCCACCTCTTCGTTCGTACTTCTACCTTCCCATACTCTCTCTCCCTCTCTCTCTATCTGTCTGTCTCTGTATCTCTGTCTCTCTCTCTCTCTCTCTCTCTCTCTCTCGCCTCTCTACTCAGCCACTCAACCCTCTCAACCACCCCCCTACCTCACCCCTTCATCTCTCTAACTCTCCGTACACTCAATTCAACCCTCTGCTGCTGCTTACCACCAACGTTTTTTCTCGCCCAATCTTCTACCGACTTTGCGTCAAGTGAGAATGGAGAGAGAGAGAGAGAGAGAGAGAGAGAGATAGAGAGAGAGAGATGTCGAAATGGATATGGGATTCTGTATTCTGGACCCGAAATTCCTCGAGAGATGCTCAAAAATTTTCTGGATAAAACAAATACATTTGTTGAATATATATTTTCGATTGATTTAGTTACTGACGCAGGATATGTAAACTTGTGACGATAGTGTAAGAGGAATGAATATCAGTTCGACAGAGCCAATGAGAAATTATTTTACGACCACGAGTCACAAGTAACAATTGTAGGAAAAATTAAAAAAATAATACTAATTGCAGGTAAGACATGACGAAATTGTTAAAAATTACAGTCTTACCTTATGGACGAAATATCTGAAAAGTTAGCACAATCATTTTTATGATAAATGTGCGCAAGAAAAAAAATCATTTACAATAATTTATCATTGAACGAATTATTATAAACCATTGTCAATTATATTTTACACAATAGTTTTTTTTTTCTCTTGTTCGAGTGGTTCCCTCTCCCGATGCATCTGATTACATTAAGTGGCACGTGCCATAAATTTTTCAACCATGCTAATAAGTAGGATAACAGGGGTATAAGGGATGAATGAAAGGGGCGATGACGCTCAACCTTTACGGTTAGTATCTATAAATACGAGACACACATGAGATACGGTATTATAGAAAATATATATCATGGGGATTTATGTGGATTCCATTTGGATCATGACTGTTTCGGTCTTAATGAAGAATCTACTATTTCTCGTTATAAGCAGCAGGAATATAACTCCGAGTGTGAAAGAATGAGAGAAAGCTGTCGAGAAGTGATCGGTTCTCGGTGCGGTAAACCCCTTAAACGCCGCCGGTCGAAAGGGGCGAAGAAAGGCCGGTTGATTGACTTCCCATGGGAGTTCACTTTTTCCAAGAGCTACACAGTATTGCAGACATATATAATATGTATATATGTATATACGTATATGTGTTTGTGTATGAGAGAGAGAGAGAGAGGGAGCGTGTGTGCATGTATGAGGATCGTGAGCCACAGTAGCAGCTGATCCCTCATGGCTATCTCGAGTCTCTTTTCGTTCTTTTTCATAAAACCCACGAGAGTCCAGGCCAGAAACTCCATCGAACGTGACTCTTTTATCCCAAGAGTTTTTCGCGCCGCTTTCACCACACACACACACACACACACACACATACACACATACACACAAACACATGATCCCTCAAGGAGAGAGATCCAAATTTCTGCCAGGGTTTTAAGCCATGCCCGATTGATTTCGTCTATAGGGGAGAGTTAGTATGAAAGTACATTCGCGAATATCATTATATCATTATGTTTTCACAAGCGCGTTCATTGACAAACCTATACTCAATATACGTATATAGTCTTTATTTTTCTCGAACCAGATTTTCAAAATATCAGCAGTTTTTTCCATTCGTATCATCAATGCGCAACACGAACCCTTTACGATATTTATTTTTCAAGGAATACGTCCGTTCACTGGCGTTTGGCTAATATCTAGCCCGAGAAAGAGTCCCTCAACGTTCATCCATATCGGTGTGTTAATTGGTGCGGAAATAATAAAGAGACGCGAGCCACCAACAGGCGCCCGGTTTCGAGGTAAGGGGGTGGAAAAAAAGGGAAGGGCTAAAAAGCATTCACCATTTGAGCAAGTTTCTGCCCCCTTTGCACGGGCTAACGAGCGGGCGAGCGCTTACAGGGGTACATACATACATCTATACAGTACAGGGAACACTGTGGGAGATGGCAGCGTCGTGATTAATAACGAGTGCTCGAGAAATCGCTGGGATGCCCGGGCTCGAGTGGACGAGAACATTTTTTTTTTTTTTTTTTTTCATCTCTTCATCGTTTTATACCGAAGCGAGGAAACGCCATTTTCAAAGCATATCTTTGATAAATTAAATCGGCTTCGTGATTTTCATGTGATAAATTCTTAGTTGTAACGTCGCTGCAAGGGTTTGAGTAATAATAATAAACAATGTTGTTAATAATAATGCGCAACATGCATAACGAGTGAAAGCGGAAAAGGTATACGCCATTGTTTCCTTCCAATGGGCAGAGGCCGCTGCCTTTTAGTTTCGCCAATGAGCCCCGGCTATATGCGTGGAAAGCCATTCTCCCACCCCCGTGAGCCACGCGACGCAGACTCTGTCGCTGGTAAATAAAAAGGGTTGCGAGGGGGTTTTGTTTCAACATTTACAATCGACCGGATGTGCAAGCGTATAAGTTCTCGTAGCTCATACGAACGAGAAAACAGCTGGATAAAAGCCAGAGAGAGAAAGAAAGAGAGAGAGAGATGCGTGAACGCGATAAAGAGAAAAAAAACGAAAGGAAAAAACTTCCCACTAGTGGTTACGGACTCGACACTTTGCGCCGTTTAAAGTTCCATTGTACAGCGAATAAAGACCCCGCTCTTGTTTTAATCGTTAGCCATGGTATCATATCATTCCCCATGTACGAAGAGTGTCGTGGAAAAAAAATCACTCAATATTGTCAACTAACAGCCAAAATAAATAACATGGATGTACATAAAGCATTTCTAAATATTATGCATTTAATTATATTGTTAGTTTTTATTATTAGGCGATTGAACATAATTTATCGTGAGTTTTTAGTTTCCTTGTATATGGTGTCCTTTTAACGGTGGTTTTCATTTTTCATTGTGACTTTTATTTCCAGCTTTATGCTCTCAAGTGTGGACTCGAAATTGTCTGCTCGAAAAATTTGACGGGTCCATATACCTATATATTTCATATTTCTGTGAATATATTTTTCACTATTTCTAGCTGAAAGAAGAGGCGGAAGATTTTTTTTTTGTTTTGTTTTAGATCCATATACGTTCATGCCGAAGAAATGTCCGAGGCGTGTTCGAAATCGCACCTGGCCCTTCAGGCAGTTCCACGTATATATTAGTTTCTTGCGGAGTCCCTCGTGACGCGGGGCATATCCTAGAAAAATAGTTATAATGGCGCCGAGAGACAGGGGAGAAGAGCAGATGCCGAGATCGCGTTCTCGGTTTCTCTCGTCGACAGGGAACGTCCCGACCGCGTTACACAAAGCTCTACGAATCTTCATAAATATATCCGCGATCGATCTCCGAACGGGGTGGGGGGGGGGGGGGGAGGAGGATATCTCGCCCCTTTGACTTTCTCTCTCTCTCTCTCTCTCTCTCCCTCTCTCTTTCTCTTCTTTCTCTCTTGGATAGGAAGAGATCATCGAGAAGGAGAACACTTCTAATGGGAGCTCTGCACGGGTGTGCACCGGGCATCCTCGATCCATAGTCCCCAGCCAAAGAGAGGAGCATCGAGGTCAGGATCAAGATTCCAGGTTCTCCGGGCGAGTCGAAGATGCTCTTGGTCGAGCAGCAGCCAACACGCAATCCATTGCTCTCTTATTCTCTTGGCTATTACTCGGCCCGTGAATTCGTGATCGATACACGAAGATCATCGACACCGAGAGAACGAGAAGAGAGAGAGAGAGAGAGAGAGAGAGAGAGAGAGAGAGAGAGAGAGAGAGAGCAGCAAGATCAAGCAAGCAAAAATCTCGCGTACATATGTATACATATACATACATATATATATATTTATACCAAAGAGAAGAATCCGAGGCTCGCGATCTTAAAGGCGAATATCGGCGGAAGCGTTTAAACATCGAGTGTGTTGCACCTTCGCACTTGAACTTCGCTCGTGTTTCGCCGTATTGCACGCTCTCACCTGTTTCGATATAATAGACGTATGTGTGTGTGTACATAGCATAGAATATAGGATTGTTTAGTATAGTAAAGTGATTCGCTTTAGTAACAAGAGTAGTAGAATCGAACGAAAAATTATTCACATTGACTAATACAATCACGAAGAAATCCAAATTGATATTTACTCTCAGATGTCAATTGGTCCAAATTATAATCAATCGAAAGTGAAAAAATGCATGTTTTGGGAAAATCTTCGTCGAAAAATTACCAACTTCCGATTAAAATCAATTGCGAACTTTTATAAGCCTGATATTCTCAATCCCATATATTATGTCATTGATAAATTCTTATGCTGGTCCAAATTAACACCTGTGCGTTTTTTTCATTGAAAAATCGGGCAGTAAGTAATTACAACACTCGATTACGTATTACCTCTCCAACGGGTCAATCTCCTTCGTTGCTTTTTTTTTTTTTTTCGCGAGAAAATTTCATCTCTGCCGATTTATTTTAAATTCTTACAGCGACGATAATCGTTCCTCCGTAAACTCGAGAGTTCCGGCGCGCGGACATCCGTTTCCTTCTTCCTTCGATCCAACGACCATCAGAACAGAGCGAAGCTATATCGGGTATACGAGCACATTTATAGGCAAACGCACGCGCACACACATTTACGTTACACGTATACATCGGCGTAATAACCATACGGAGCGCGCACGGTTTATGGAAGGCGCGCGCGCGCTCGATCGATCTGCACATCACGACGGGAAAGCTCTTTCGCGCAATTACCCGTCCCGCTTCTTTTGCGGCCGCGTGTACACGCCATACCACTGAATATGTATAACGCGGAAGTGAGACAGTTGCGATGGAACGAGAGCCAAAATCCATTGGCCTTGGAAGCCCGCCAATAGATTAATAGACCCAGAGTGATGCTCGAAGTTTTCGAATCTAGCTCTTCATATCCTCTTCGGCCCTCGAACACAGTGCTCGCTGATGCTCTCTCCCTCTCTTTCTATCTCCTCTATCTCTCTCTCTCTCTCTCTTTCCTTCGTTCCCTTTTGCACACATACACACACATACATGTGGGCACATGCACACGGGCACCTACACGCTCTCAAGCGCAATTACACATGCACGCGAGAAAAAGGGAGAAGGCTAAAGGATCGAGAACGACGAACGTCAAGAGAAACCGTCATGAAGAGATCGCATTACGGGAAATGACGATGGTAAAAATCCTCGCTGGGTGACTCTTAACCAAGAGAGCGGATCTCTCGTCCAAAAGGATGATTCGGATGATCCCCCCCCCCCCCCCCCCCAATATATCACATAATCACTCTTTTATTCGACACTTTCTCCCCAGCCTCCTTTTTTTTTCAGCATCTTGTCTCAGGGTTCGTCCAAAGGACACGTTTGCCATGAAAACATTGATCTTTCGATGTTTTGCCTTTCTCGTTCTTTATTCCTCAATGCAGCGTTGGTCTCGCCGGTCAGTTATTTATTCGCAAACATTATACTAACTCTTCTGTCAAACTCGGCGGTCACGGAAGCAAATCAATGTTTATGTTATTGAGGATCGTGAGTCTGACAAATTGAATCCAGTGAATGTGATTTGTAATTTGTATCAGTTGTCAATCCTGGATGAGTTATATATATGATAACGATGGAATTTGAGCTGCTAGCAAATCATGCGTATCTAAAATAAAATCCTGAACTGATTGAAAATCGATATTCTTCAATCGAAAAATGCATGCTTCGTCGACCCAGAGCATCTATTTAATTTATAGATATTTGATTATCGTCAAGAAATCCGTATGTGGAAGAAATTTTTTAGAAATTGAAATGAAAAATTTATTTAAATCGAGAGAGTCCCATATTTTCTCGGTATGAAGCCTTGATGATATACCTTCTCCATCTTTGACGCATAAATATTTCTGTTGTTCTTCCTTGGTGATGAGGAACATGGAACGTCAAAACATTCGTGAAATATGAGGGCGAAGAGCGATGGCGAATAAGCCATCACGGAAGAAGATCAATTCGACCACGGAAATTCCGATATACATCGATGTGAGTGTATATGCGTGATCTGCGGTCCTTTCGTGGTATTACAATGCCACGATGCATTGGCAATAAAGCCCCTTAATAGATTCATCATTAAACATGCAGGCATCAGAATGTGAAGATATAGCACAGGCCAACAATGCATCGCGAAGTATTATATATATATATATATATATATATATATATTATATATATATATATAACTCTCCAACTATATCCCAATATAGGGGTCCAACTCTCTGCTCGCGTCCTCCGCGTAATCCATTTCCAAATCGACGTTTGTCATTGCCCCGGATTATATACGTTCTTATCTTATGACGGTACATAGATATTCACGCGTATCAAAGTATAGCTTAAACTCGATTGTGGAAATATTTTGAACGATGTATCTCTGACTATTCTCATGACGCAATCACCGAAAAAATCATGGTTCAGCTCAGGCTTCGAACGAGACATTGGTGAGCCAATTAACTCTCCCGTACATCGATGAAGAGGCTGCAGAAAATTTTTATTTCAATCATGAAAATGATGGATCATTTTGATGTTTCTTCGGTAATGTTTCTTACAAATTTTCAAGGTTTTGCATATACCGATCGGAGCATTGTATTCATGAATTTTGATGTCTATGACTGAAATTGATTGAAAACTGGTAAATTGATTTTGGACGCCAAGCATCGCTATATGGTAAGCTCAAAGGGAGATAGGAAGACTCCACTTTTTTCTAAGCGATCGATGAGATTGTCGAAAATTTCGGAACTACTGCATCGAAAATCGTTCGAAGCGTATACGTGAATTAGGTGATCGCACGATTATACCGTGTGCATCAAAAGCAGTCGCGTCGTCGTCCTCCTCGTCGTCGTCGTCGTCGTCGTCGTCGTCGTTTCGTGGACGCGATTTCGAGAGCTGCGCAAAAATAATTCATGTAATCTGGCTCCGGCAGAGGTCCCGGTAAAACCGTTTGACCTCTCCCTGGTATAATGTTCTAACCCTAGAATTACCCAAAATCCGTTTCAAGCGAGAAGAAGAAAGAAGAGCGAGCAAGGGAGAGAAAGAGGGAGACACGAGAGAGGGAGACGAGGAGGGAGGGAGATGAGGAGGGAGGGAGAGGAACATCAAGCTACGAGAGCTCAAACACGAATTACGTGTATTACATCGAAAGGTGGAACGTGAATGAGAATGCTATTGTCGAGAGACGTGACTATCGGAGCAGACAGCGGGCTTGTTTTTTTTTTTTATTCTCCTCCATATATGTGTGACCGGAACGTGTAATTTCACTATTACTGGCTAATCTGTTGACATTAGAGGAACAGAGGAGACTCGGAATATCCGAGCATCGTGCCGACCTTCTGGGCCCTTCGATCGTACGATTTTTCGCCACAGTGGCGATTATGTTAAACAGTTCAAACTATATTCTAAACGCTTCTTTGCCTCGAAGAGGTCCCAGAATTTCTCCCAAGCCCCAAACAAGACCATCCCATTATTCTAATCGTGTCTCTTAGACGGAAGAAGAACAAATGAACCCCGCGCTGCGCCGGGTCTATGCATTTTGCGCTAAAAATTCTAGCAGAAAGTCCGGAATTATCCTAAAATGAGTGCTCATGCTTTACGGGGAGACTCTCAGCTCGCTCGTGTCTGAAGCCGTCTGGACGTTCGGTTGAATATAATAACGAGACGGCCCCCAGGCGAAAACACATCGCAATCCAGTGCCGCAGCTAGAATTATAATACATGTTTCTTCGGATCTCTCTGCCGGATGAAAACGCCGAGATATGTCAATAACTCGCGTCCTCGAGCGAGTCATTTTGTTTTGTTTTGTTTTTTTTTTTGTATTTTTTTTTCGATACAATGGGCAACTCCACCATTCACCTCTCATTGTCGTGCTCGTTACGTCACAATTGTGTCACACTCCCGCTAGAGAGATCAAGTCAAAGTACAGTACATTGTGGGCAGCGATCATTGTTGTGCCAGCAGGAGACTCGGTTGTCACGATCGACGATAGATTATAGCCGGACGTGTGACGCTATGACCTTCTCGCAATTAAAGACGTTTGAGTTATCTAAATGTAAATCTACGCACGCGCAGATACCGCAATGGCCAGCTGGTAAACAAAACGGCCGTAAACGACGCGGTTTAAGAAAGTCAAGTATAATGTGGATTATGTGCTCATGATGACTATATAGCAGTCGCGATGTATTTTAACACGTATGAAATGATTATAATATTTTTATCTAGCCAAAGAGATACGGGAGAAGCCGACATAATTCCGTCAATTGAATGATGCAACCTTCGCCGTTTTGCTCCGTAGCCGACACGATGATTCAGCGCAACCGATCACGGGATTGTCACTTATTATCAATGACGTTTTCGTAATGGCGATCTACAATTACGAGGAACGTTTTTGGATTCTACGCGTTTGAGAATATGACCTCGAGCGAGTCGGTTCTCGATGGCTCTCGCTTTCATCTCTTCATCTCCATGGAAAGCTGGGCTACTTAATACAACCCAATATGTATGAGTGTGGACTCACAGGGGAATATATATTTCGACACGGCAAATGATGACTAGCGATTTTCAGGCTCGGAGACGATGACGCTGTGTTTCCCCTCCCTCACCCTCATGGGAAAGAAAAGAAATATACGCGTATAACAGTGTAGCGAGATATAATAATTGATGGGTCGGGTCCTCGAGTCTCTCGCAAGAGACCTCGAGCCCTGACTCTTGAGGGACCTTCGCGACAGATATATACGCACGTATATAACAGGCACACCACACGCAGACTCCATGGAAACGTTGAAATCGGTTAAGTAAATTCCCCCAAATCGTATCCTGTCACTTTCGAAAAGGTTTCATGCACGATGACACCAGACATATCACGACGAAGGGATAACCGGGCACACGGGATGACACAAAAAGAACCTCCAGCTAGTGCGTGTACGCAGTAAGACAGCGCGATGAGGACCGACTGAAAGTCATCGTACGGAAAATCGAGACAAAAAATGACGCTCATATGACATCGCTTTGACTGTTTTCTATTTGTAGCAGATCTTTATACGATACGAGAGAATTTTTTGAACAACGGTATTACGTTAATTTTCTTCAAGAAACGCTAAGCGTGATCTTGAAAAATCTTGCATTATCATTGAGGGCAAGTAGAGAGTTCGACATAACCTCAAAAGATTTCGGACAAATCCTTCCCACAGGTGGTACATATTTTGGATTAAAGCGAAGCTTTATTCCCTGCCTCAGATAATTCTTTAGGACTTAATTCATTTCTTTTGCCCTAAATGTTAGCCATCTTCGTGAATCAATTACCCCGAAAATTTAGCTATCCTTCTTGAGCTCATAAGTTATGAGGTAAGCCTTTTACATGCGCCCTTCATTGAGCTTTTCGTTCAATTTATGGTTGTATGTAATCCGAGATGATAGTAATTGCGACTCTCAATTTCGTTGTCCTTCACTGATAATTTCTACGCTACTAGAAGTCAAAGGTCATTGTCGTCATTAACAAATACCGCATTTAGAAGGTTTAACTTGCTGATTGGTATCAGAGGTCTCTACGAAAATGAATGGTGTTTACGGTGATAAGTTATTGTACTATGACATCGACTATTGCGTCTCAGTTTTTTTGTAAACGTCCTTGTCTCCAAACAAAAACTATTAATTAATTATATTACCGGTATATTATTATTGTACCGATGACTTTCACCGGGCTGAGCCTGATTGTCCCTGGGACATGGATAATGTGTATCATTGCAACATTCCTCTCATTTGCGACAAAAAATATGTTTCTCCAAGGCCTACCACTATATTGTCGTAGAAATACGGCGATGATCATATTTAACAAGGCGTCCAGTACTCTAAAAATAACCTATCACACTGAAACGTTTCATTAGGATTCACTATTGCCACCTCAACTAGCAGATGTGCTCCTGACGTCAACATTTTCAGTCAAGAACCAAATGAACGATTTTTTTTTTACTTTTCAAAAGAAATATCATTTCTGATTGTTGGTAATTATGGGCTCTTCATCCTTAATATCATTCACTTGCTCCTTCTTTTTCACTGAAAAAAATATATATATATCTTCATGGCAGAAACAATCGAATTCTCTCGTCGATGATCCTCTCATTCGCTCGATCCCCCGATAAAGTTGGAGCCAGTGCGACGAGTCTTGCTGCGTGAATATCGGGAGGAAAGAAAAAACAAAAATACCAATGAATAGAGAGAAGCAGCTCGATGATGGCGCATGGACTGACTGCTGACGATCCTCTTGGGACTCGCGAAGTGGTGTGAGCGAGTGAGAAAGGTGCGAGATGAAACAACAATAGGAGTGCCATAAATGAGGGACCGACTATACGGATGACGATGACTGCAGCGACGACAACAACGACCGTATCCTCAGTCGCACTGGTGGATGAAACGAAAAGGTGGCCGTCTCGTGATGGTGTGGCGGCACCAAGGCGCAAATTACAGGCGTTTGCTCGTACCTCTCGAATCCATCGCCGTCAGAGCTCTCTTCTGTCCGGTAGGGTGACAAGAACCTCCACACACCTGACGTATTCCTTCCAACGATCCTTCGCCTTGTACGGCACATTGGCGTGGAACTCTTCTCAAATAATCTGTTCCACCGTCAAACGATAAAGATTATATTTCAACTATTCATCGTTTTGGGATATTTCCATTGTTCGTGGTTAAAGCCAAACCCATTGAAAAATGTTGAGCCTTCAATCGGGCATCATGTAAAAATGCTTTTTCCTGAATCATTGCATCGGATAGGCAGCTGATTTGGCCCACGACAGTTTACGCCATTGAGTTTTGTCAGGTCACCGAGAATAGATGACAGAACGAAGAAGAAAAAGCAGAAGAAGAAAACGAAGAAGACGACGAGGAGGAAGGTGAGAGTGTGAAGTATGAAGACGGGTGAGGGTCTCGTTAGCTGGAATGATAAGTTGGAGCAATTTCACAGCTTGAAGCGCAGACTGACACGGAAACCTCTCACAGCGAGAGTTTGTATGTGAGAGTGTTTCACGTTCATTCGATCTGCCTCGGAAATTCCAAAGAGTTTGCGTTCTTCGTAAATATCTCTTGAACTATTCTAATGAATATTTTTCTCCCAAATTGTGGGTCAATCTTTAAATTTATCGAATTGCCGAATAACAATTGACAAAGAAATATATATTTTCGGTGCAATTTCCCAGTGAGTAAAATGAGCTTTCGTCCAAAATGGCGGGAGGTCGTAAGTAGAGAAGCCAAGAGAGAGAGAGAGAGAAACGACAGTGAGAATCAGAGCAAAGTACACTGGAGGGCAACCAGCAGTAGCGGCATCAGCAGTTGCCAGGCAACCCGCTAATTAGCCCACCCAGCAGCTCTTTCAAGTGGATACTCGACTCAGTACTTGGTAGCCTCTCTACTGGTTCTCTCTCTGTCTGACTCTCTCCTTCTCTCTCAGTCGAATTTCGCCCTCTGTTGTACAGCCACCATTGGAGCAAAATACCAAAGCAGTGACAACGCAATGGATGATCATTAATAACCATACCAGGGTTCGACCCGTCTGTCCGAACGACCCCCCCCGGTTTCAGCCGTGTTAAAATTTGATCATCAGTTCTGATTTTCATACATCTTCATCGAATTTTCCTTACCAAAATCTACATTCGAGGGCCCTAAGATCATTCTCAATCTGTAACAATTTTTGTCAAAATTCGTCGTAATTGTTGGGTAATTATTGCAGTGGAACAGTAAAAAGCAATGATCTAGCCTACACCAACAATAAATCGCTATCATCATCCCGCAACTTTCCTCAACCACAGTTCTCCGTGCTCCCCGTTACAAAAATTTCCAGAGCTCTATTGCTGATCCGCAAAATTCATTATCCTTATATCGCCACTTGGAAAAATAAGCAATCCTTCAAATGGAGTGAGGCCGCAAAGCTATTTTTTAATATCATCAATTTTGCCTGAAAATTGATACAAATCGCTAGAACAATTAAGGCAAATATGGATGGGGCAACGTTCGGAGAATAAGCTGGTCCGTCTATAGCCCGAGGACAGTAACTTGGTTCTTAGCAGTTCATCATACCGATTTGTATTCATACATACATACATACATACATACCGGTGTGTGCAAGCACATACGTTATACACAGGCATGTTTGGTAGATCCATCCAGCGAGGACCGACATCTCATTGGTGCACACACGGGACTACAGGTGCTTTCGCGGCGGACGCTCGTAAAGATGCAAATATTGAGAGGGAAAAAGGGACGGAGAGACCTGCAGGATGGACTCGTCAGCGACTTGTCAAAGAGTTGGCGATTGCGAGTCCGCTGCGAAAGACGCGGTAGTGTATATGTAGCCCAGGTCCAAGCGCTACAGCGCATATTTATTATACTATAATATCAACTGCGTCACGTACGAAAGGGCGCAAGACACGCGACTCAGCATGTAAAAGTCATGTGGGCCGAGCTTTTTGTGCTTGCACCAATTCGACGTATGTGTGCGTGCATGAGAACGAGTGCGAGTATATATGCATATCCTGAAATGCTGGTGCCCAGCAGCGATGAGTTCTTTGGTCATGATGCGGCGTTGTGCGGCTGCTGTTGGTAGTTGGCCCGTGGCTCTCTGACTCTCGCAAACGGAATATTATGTTGCGGTCGTAAGATAAACAGCGTAAAACTCATACACGCAACCTCGGCTGGTGCCTGGCATCCTTTCGTTTACCGTAATACGCACCAGTGTGCGTGTAAATCACACACGGTCACTCACACGTGGATGCATAATATTGAAAATTGTATTAGCAAGAACACCGTGTTACTGTGCTAGATGCTAAAACGAGGCGAGATGTGTATATAGCCCGGCCGAGTGAGACCCATCAGAGTCGAATTCATCCGTGAAACGAATTTGATCCTGTTTCTGTTTGCTCAACAAACACAGGTAATACCTAAAATTTCGTAGGATTATAAATTTTCCTATACCTTGCCGGTTTTGCTCCACGATGACTCTTTCCCTTCGCACGATGACCCTTCTTGGACGAGTTCGTAAATTTCACGGCACTCTACTGATTCTTTGCTAGTTTTTCCTTCGGTCTGCAGCTCACTCAGCGATTACACGAAAGTGGAAGAAACGACGGACCGAGGGATTTACCGGTATGTAAATCCTATACGCCAATGAGGAGCAAGATAATCCCTCGTGGATCGATTCGCTCTCTCTCTTACTTTTGTCACGACTCGAGAGACGCAGAGGGAGAGAAGGAGAGCGAGAGAGTGATGACAGTAAGGAAAGAGGCAACATTGAAATCGGGTCTTTGGCAATGTCGACTTTGGATTTTAATTTGGCGTTTCTATCTCCGGGATGTTTTCTGATGGTTAGCCCCGGTCAGCCTAGTCTTTATTTAGGGTTTGCGGGATAAAGACGTCGGAAGCGTCCCGAGAAATGAGGCATCCCCGGAGATTGTGCTTCTGTTTCGGCTCCGTTCAGGTTAGTTCGCAGGTTCGAAGGTTAATTTTCGAGAGTCTCGGGAAGAGCTGCTTACATACACATATATGTGAGTGTATACCTAGTTTTACGGGGTCGTTGGGCAGAACTTTCATAGAATAGGTCCTGCACAAGCCATGAAAATGGCCGGCAATCTCGAGTGGACTGACCAATAAAAGGTGGACGTCACTTTATGTGGATAAATAAATAAATAAATAGTAGAGCTGAGAGACCAGGTAGTTTATTTCTTTTTTCCCCCGTCAAGTCACACCTTTTCGGAGTTACCGGTATATTAGGACGAACAAGACTGACGGGGGCCTGTGATGATGAGAGATCGAGTGCCTGAAGCGCGGACAAGTGTGGACCCAGGGATCTCGTTCTTACCGCTCGTTTACCGAGGATCTCGACGCGCAGTGACCGAGCACACCGGCACTGATGGACATAGCGAGAGAGTGAGAGAGAGAGAAAGAGAGGCGATCTCGTAATCCTGGGTCAAGCCCGAAAAAAAATTTGTTGTTTCAAGAGAGCGTGAAACATGACAGGTGTTGCATGCCGCGAGAGCCGCAGGTGCCGAGGCGTTAAATATATTTCGTCAAATATAATACAGGTTAAGTCGGTTGGACATGGGCCGGGTAGTAGTTTTTTTACACAGCTCAGAATTCTTGTCAAAAAGGATCGTAAAATTTGGATAATTTTTCTTTCTTACCATTCATGATTCGAAAATTATTTTCTGATAAAGTGCAAAGACAAAATCAATCACCATATTATTCCTTTCTTTCCTGAAAGCTTAATAACGAATCGTTAATATAAAAATCGTGATTGTAGCATAAACATTTGTATTAACTCATGGATATCATGCGTGGCTATCCAATTATCCTCAAAATATCTTACGAACCATTCCAGCTACCCCGAATGAATTGAAGACAAAAATGACAAAATGTTGAACACCACTGCAATGGATAATTATAGTATCAATTCCGGGAAAACGGAATAATTTTACGCCACAATATATGCAATAACATCTCTTTAACCGAGCAATTACGGCACAAAAGACAGCAGAACATTAGCCAAGACATCTCACGATAATGTCGTAAGTTCCATCCAATTGTCCTTACCATATCTAACGAACGCCCCTGGGATTCTTACAATACTGGACGGGCAACCATGTTGCTGCAAAAACATGAAAAACAAGATGAATGAAAAATGAGAATGAATCCATCAGAATCAGAGTAGTTTTACGGTGCAATATGCAATTACAGATCGTTAATCGAATGGAAAGAAACTTGTTTTTCTTACTGACCGGACGCCTGCGATCATTATACTTCTTCAACTGTCTATAATATAAATGGCAATAGTCGCGCGCGCGCGTGCGTGTGTGTGTGTGTGTGTGTGTGTGTGTGTGTGTGTGTGTGTGTGTTTGTGTGGTATAATTCTCAATGACCTGGAGACCGCATGATCGTCGTAAATCGCGACCGCAGAGCGGATCATCGTCGTGCGTCTCAGAGCTCTCTATCCCCCCTCTCACTATCTTGTCCTCGTCGTAGTTAGAAATTGGGTGCAGCGTCTTGGCGTCGGCGTCGTAAATCGACGGATCGGGTCTCTCCTCTCCGTGTTCGCTGCACTATACACATCTCCTACGGTGGAGAAGCGAATCCGCTATATCGCCGTGTACAGATGCTGTATAAGCCCGGTATACGGCTGATGGTATATAGTGTAAGGATCCGCGTGAGCTGTGCGTGGCGAACGCGGATGCACCCAGCGTCTTCTCGGGTAATTGGTATTAAACGACGACGCGGTCTCGTCCATCCGCGATCGCGTGTCTCGTAACGGCCGATAAAATTTATTTTTTACGATCGAACGAGCGCTCTCTCGCGGTCTCGCGGTACGAGGTGCTCTGCTATATATATATATATATATATATGTATGATACAGACACGACCGTGAGGACGTCGTCGTCGCGGGCCTCACCGTGCGGTACAACTGTATTGGGACGTTGGTGCAATATTGGACCCTCGTTTTACTTTCGGTGGATTATCACGGAAATATATTGATCAGAAGTAGATAGAACGATGATCCATTTCAATGAAGGTATCGTCCAGGAAGATATGATTTGAGCCGTGTAAATTTCCGTGTTTTTTTTTAGCGGAACCGCACTATGAAAAAAAAAAATGATTTAACAGAGCCTCGAGGTATTGCGGATATCGTCTAATTCTCGACAATAAGATCTAAAAATGTTCTTAATCAATAAAATCGAATTTTTCTGGATCGTACCCAAATCACCGATGGTTGGGTTACAGCTTAAGTAAAAAATGTCTCCGGATAATCTACACAGTAGGATCAATGCAGGGTAGTACACCTCTGATGATAGGAAATGTAAGTGTTCCAAATTTGACGCCTGGTCCAAATTTGCACCAGCTGCGATTTATCATATATATATATATATATATATATATATATATATTTAGATGTTAGTAGAGCAACGAAGCTTGTGCAATTATTCCCATGGCTCGTACACCACGATATTTTCTCATCATCCGCGTAGAGTACGAACGAGAGTTGCAATCGATTGTCGTTCTCTGTGCACTTTATATCGCTCTCTCGCTCTTTTTCTCAGCGTCATCATCGTCGTCGTCGTCGTCTCGCGCCATCGATAATTCAATTTGTGGAACGATCCGACCGCTCGCCTCTTATGCTCGGTGATGATCTTTCTGTGGTTGATCCTACTTAAGAATGTATACCGATGTACAAAAGCCGATTTACCCTTAACAGTACACCGGAGGAGAGAAATACACCAATCGGTATTAACCCTGGTAATAATATCATATATATATATAATATATGTGTGTGTGTGTGTGTGTTTGCGTGTGTGTGTGTTCGTGTGTGTGTGTGTGTGTGTGTATTGACGTGTTCACCTGGCGATGAACCGAGAAAATGAGATGAAAGTAAAATGTTAAAGTTTATACCAAAGTGTATATGCATAAAAATTTATTATGTAAAAATGCTTTTTTACTCGATCGTTAATACGTGCCATAATTAATTAATATTTTATATGCAACTGATTATTTATATTGTGCGTATGTGAGTTTACGTATCGGAAAAAAATATATATATACAAAATCGTCCAATTATGCAAAATTGTCAAATCTTTATTGAGATCGTGGTATTCTCAGCCCAGAGGCTTCTCATTCACTCGGTCGAAAAAGCTTGTCGAACGAACGATAATGTCCTGGATCCGAGTGTAACAAAAAATAATCGTAGGGATGCTATAATTATAATTATAATCGCGTACATATTTGACCTTGCTAAAAAAATGTGAAACTCGCATATAGATTGGGGCGCATGATGCCAATTTTTCCTGTCCATCGATACTAATAACAGGAAATTCAATAAAATTTCGAGCCAAATCAAACGTGAGGAACTTTTCTACAAACAGTTTTTTTTAAATTATCATAGGATTTTTTTTATTTTCAATATCGTGAATTTCAAATGTTTCAAATGGTCTTTTAGTCAAAAGTTTATTGAAAATCACAGGTTTTATATGTAGTTCATTTTGTCCGGTCCATAGTTTTTAAGATACTTTGAGTTAAAAATTGAGTGTATTTTTTCAAAAATTGAAAAATTCGGAGCAGGCCTCATAAAAAAAAAAATCTGAAAAAAATAAGAGACACTACTAGTGCGTGTACTCTTCGATAATAAGAAAGTTATGGGACTCTGAAAATCAGCGAGCTTTGCTGAAAATCTACACAATGCTTCGTGTATATTGAGGTGGTCCTTATTTAGGCTTTTCTCAAATTCTAATAGACTCGACCCCCAAGTCGGTTCCAAATAAATGGAAAAACAATCCCTGCATTATTTCAGATTTTTATTTTGATGATTGAGCCTGGCCAGCGAGGTAAAAGTTTCCCATAAAAATAACATGATGTTTTTAGGATTTACCGCGTATAAAATTCGAAAACACGAATATATTTCAGCCGAAAAATCTAAAATTTTCGGAACTTCATCTACATTGATGCAACTTTCGAAAATTACGGTTTTTCAGGTATAAATTGGTTTTTTTATGCAATGAAGTTCGTGAATTATCGAATTATAATGGAACAACATATGTAACGCTCATATGTTATAGAGAAAAAAGAGCACTGATGTAGATGTTAATTTTCAATTTTTTTAAATGCCATAATTAGAGAAGAATTTAAAAAACAAAATCATATCTGATCTCAAATATCGTATATAAAAGTTTAAATAGGATAAGTTAAATTTTTATTCCATGTGGTAAGACCACTAAAGACGAATTCTCAAGACTTTCAAATTACTGAGTTGAGAAATATTTTTTTTATTAATACTATTAGGAAAAAGCCCTCAAAAACCGTGATTTGCGAGAAAAAATACCGAGTAGACGTGGAACAACCCATACAAAATTTTTAAAACTTGTGTTTTTTATTTTTTTCATGAACTGGCATCATTGCAGACTAGTTTCACAGAATTTTGAACTGTTAAGCTGAAAAAGATTTTTTAAATTAATTATTATAAATAAAAAATCGTTGAAAACCGTGTTTTGGAGAAAAAAAATATCTATTCGATGTGAAATAATCCATATAGAGCTCTGAAAATAGTGTCATCAATTTTTTTCATGTAGCTGCATCAATGTAAATGAAGTTCCAAAAATTTTAGATTATTCGGCTCAAAAATATTCGTGCTTTCGAATTTTATAAAGTTAATCCTAAAAACCCCATGTTATTCTTATGGGAAACGTCGATCTCGCTGGCCACGGTCATCAGAATGAAAATCTGAAAAAATTCAGGCATTTTTTTTTGTTACTTGGAACCGATTTTGGGGGTGAGACCATTAAAATTTGAAAAAAGCCTAAATAAGGACCACCCCAATATATATACCTATATATATATTTGTAAGAACGGGTTTTCAGCAGCGATCATTGCATGTGGCGAGAAGCAGCGGTCATGCAGGCATGTATATGCGTTAATTTAGCGGAAGCGGAGAGTTGACTCGTAAAACTTGGTTCGACTAATTACACGAGACATCGTAGCGATGAAGCGTGTGTGTATATGTGAATGATACTTGTGTTCAATATGCAGCTACTCATGCATGTGATACATATATATAAATACTATCAAGAGGTACATGGGGCACTCCGTATGAAAATGGAACACTTTCTATGTCTATACTTCCCTATATGAAATTACAATTGTCATTTTTATATTTTTGGTAGCGTCTGAATATAATTGCTGAATTTTAATTATACTACTAGAGAGAAAAAGTTACCGTACGGAAATATATTTTTCATAATTCTTACTATTGAACTTCAATCGTACCATTATTAGAGAAGCGCTAATTATTACTATTATTATCGAATGAGATAGAAGGGGAATTTTACCAGCAAAGATACCAATGAGTACCCCAAAATCTCATTGCAGGTTTTTCTTAATCCTGGATTGAAACTACGATAGTTCCGGAGGGAGTTATTGAAAATTGCCTGATTTTTAATTTTAATCGCATTATGCATTCTTGGTGAACCGCCATCTGTATTCTGTGGTCGCTGATTCAATTAGAATCTACCAAGGAATCATCATCTTGTCTCAAGCTTGATGATCAATAGCTTGTCAATGTTTATGACACGAATAAATACAATTTTTATTATCATTTCGTTTTTCTTTATTATCTCAATGGAAAATATTTCATTTTTTATAATTTCATTTCAATATTGAAATTTTATGAATAATTGTATCAATTTCTTCCTAGAACTGAAAAATTTAATACGGGAAGTTTACCTCTCGGATTGGAATATCACGCCCGTATAATTGTATAATAGAGCTGTATCAATATATATATGTACACGCATTTATACCGCGAACTTCCGTGTGTACGAAAATAGTGCATAATGTATGCACCGTGTAAGGATAAAATGTGCATCGGTGCAACTATACAACGCGGGCACGCTTTCCCGCCTGCAGACCAAGCACAAGACGCGCGTTTCTCGCGATTGCACACGTGTCGACCGGCAGTTAATATAAGTACTACACATGTACAAGAACCGAGACGATGAGACACCGCGCGAAAGAGGATATAAGAAAAGTTTTGCGGATGTGACGACAACGAAGAACGGATTGATCGTTGCGGATTATACGAGAGTACTTTGCAAAAATAATTGCTGTTAGTACAATCAAGCTATTCATAATATCATAGTCATAAGCTGCACTGCGATTAAAGCTACAATTTAAATTATTCTCGTTAATTGAGGAATAAACAAA
This sequence comes from Rhorus exstirpatorius, assembly GCA_963564615.1. NCBI lineage: Eukaryota > Metazoa > Arthropoda > Insecta > Hymenoptera > Ichneumonidae > Rhorus > Rhorus exstirpatorius. The sequence goes on from OY751321.1 coordinate 14,560,068, forward strand.
AAATCATATTTTGCTGCTGCTCGATGGCTTTTGAGAATTTGACAAGACGTAGTTCCATGAATCAAAAAGCCTGAAAAAAAAAATAATTATGCAAAAAAGATATTTTCTTCAACAATGTATCGATTTCTACAGCGATTAAGGGAGAATTATTAAAGAGCGTAGAAGGCAACGGTGTAAATGACGTTTCCGTACGGGCGCTTTGTTACAACAGTGACAAGAGAAAAGAGTTGGTTATATAGAAGTCATGGCTCGAGTTTCACGCCTCGAGAGCAACGAATGACAGGTTCGCAATCTTCGTGAGTCCACCCACACACGAGAATTTCTCGCCACGTCGTCATCTGCATTGTAATGATACCTCTCGTTTCTCGTTCTCTGCGCGCATGCATTTTTTTTCTTGGTCATTTGTTCGTGGATTATAAAAATTGAAAGAAAAACGTTGGGTCCAAAAAATTTACTTCCATATTGTTTTAGGATTTTAAACAATTTAGGTTTAGTCCCTCAAGCAATATTAATGCTGAAAAATGATTGTTCAATCAATAAAAAGAAGGTTTGTTGTTCAAATTATCGGAAACATATTTTTTCATTTCGCGGATTTAATTCTTATACTTTTTTTTTTCATTTTTTTTCATTGATCTAATTTATTTGTGGATCTTGAAAAGTAATTTTTCTTTTCCATAGAAAACTTCATTGAATCACATTGAAAGAAGAAGAAAATTTCGAAAAGAGCCGGAACTTCATTAAAAAAAAAAGGTATTTAAAACAACATAAAACATGTGTGTTTGTCGAAAAAAAAAAGTAAATTTTATTATAATATTACGAGGCGCAAATGCTCGTGTGCATGTAACATCAAGAGATATCGTGCTGAGTCAGTGAAGAAAAGTTTCAACTTTTAACGATTGTCCCGCGGTTGCGCCTGGCTGATTAATTATTATATTATGATATTATTAATTTTATTATCACGAGTCACCGACGACGGTCGCGTCATTGCGCATGGCTTTTGCGCCGATGGCGAGCTCCGATTTTCGAGCTATAAAATCGAAGATATTCATTTTTTTATTTTTACCAACCGGTGCGGTCGGATAAGTGAATGCGTTTTACGATGCAATTTGCAACCGCTTTCTCCAGCGTAATAATCACGAAAGCTCGTCAACGACATGCGTGCGTTTATACTATACGGGAAACATGAACGCATTGTTTTTTTTTTTTTTTTTGTGAAATACGTAAAATCCATTTCTCAACGAAAGCGTCAAGAACATTTTATTAACTCCGATTTAAATTTATTTATTCGATTAAAGAATGAAGAGAATGCAATAGTCCGTTATAATCGCATTTGCGGAATTTTTCTTCATGTGCAATAACTGTGCGGAATTTTGTTTTATTGTTACCAATTACTAATGACATTCTGAGGCGAGAAAAAAAAAATTTGTTTTCCTGTCTCTCAGACGGGCGGTCGTTCGATCGTATTCTTGCAATTACAAGAATCATCGGAAGATTGCATTTTCACGAGACGGCATATATGTCGGAAGTCTCGAGGGTGTGAGTGAATTATCGACAAGACGTTGCGAGTGGGCTACATACATTCGTGCAGCAAGAGCGAAAATCGTGAGGGCGATGAAGGGACGCCGCGAGAATGCAATACTACTATCATGACGAACACCTGACTTCTCCCACATGATTTCAACCCCACTGAGAGTCAGTCGCGACCCCGGAACCGGCCAAAACAAAAGTAACACCCGCGCACAATTATTTATAGTGATATACCGCCTCGCGTGTCCGATATATTTCCCCAAAACATCATACTCACGCGTTTGTCATGCATGTTAATAGACAATAAGAATAACGAAATTCGCTACCGTCGAAGGAGCACATGCGGATATTTGTTAATTCGTTATAGTTATTGTTTCGTGAAATATAAAAATTTGAATGTAATCAACTGCCAGCATGCGCCTACATCATTTTATGAATATTTCGAAATTTATTTTACGCTATTGCATATTTTGTTACATAATTTTATCGGATATTTATCTCAGAGTGTTCAAAATGTTCAAAATATAGGCGGAAAATCATATCTTTCGAATTTTTCATTCATGTCTTGACACCAATTAAATGGAGCAAATTATTTTTTAATCTCGATCTTTTACCGAGTTTATCTCACTAATAGCTATAAATTGGATAGAATTCCCTTTTCAAATCCATTGTACGAAAAAAAAAAAGGTGCCTGAATAAGTTTAACCAATGCATCGAGAATGACGGAGATGGTGAACGGCTTGAATGATCGTGCGATTCGGGTAAACTAGAAAAGAAGAAAGGACATTTTTTTTGAATTATTAACTAGCATGGACACAACCCTGACAATCGTCTGTGTGTTTCTTTAGAACGAGATGGCAAAAGAAAAGTTTAACGTAGTCAAAAATCATGTATTTGTGTGCCGCATGCTGAACGGACAAATAGATTCGTTTAGCGTTTCTGGCTGTTATCGTAGGAGACAAGGCAAATAGGAGACGTCGCTTGAATAGCCGGAAACAAGGCGACAACGTGGCGCGACGACCTTTTTTTTTCCTTTCATTTCCGAAACAGCCGAAAAATTTGGGAAAACCCGATACCGAAAAAGAGATACGAAAATGTCGGAGTGTATATATACATGTAACATTTGTATGAATGAGACACCGGCATATGGCAAAGCCCAGGAGCTCGGGGACGCTTTAACGTCGTTCGTCAAAGTGTTAATTGTCATGGCGCGGCAAGAGTCAGTGGCCAAGGAAAACGGCGGTGGTCCTTCCAACGGGACTGCGCCTTGCGACGATTCGGTGGACACGAACCAGCTAAATACTTGAGCAAATAGTTGCTCCGCGGTCGGAGGCCAACGGCGAAAAGAGAGTCTTTACCGAAGAAAAAAAAAAAAGCTATGAGGAAGACGCTTTTAGGCGACCACGAATTTTGAATTGACCAGTTCGTTGGTGGACTCATTCGTCTGTGACAAAATAAAATATCCGCGAGAATTCATGATGATTGAGGGGAGAGTAATTGAATAATCGAAGGATATCGTTGCAATGATAAATCCGAAATTCTTCGGACTCGTTTAATAATTACTGCCAGACACATGGAATCGGTAATGATGACATATATATATGGTACTCGCGATGAATTTAATTCAAACGAGAATTCGATTTCAAACGGAATGAAAGCTATCCAAGAAAAGTGGTACGGATTTTTCCCCTCAGAAAACTTAGTAAACAATTGAAAGTGAAAAGTGTAATTGTAATCGGAGCTGATTGTTATTTTTTCAAATTATATGAGAAGCGTAAATCCGGGATAGTGACGACACTTATTTCTAAATGGCTGTAGTTTTTTTATTGTCTCTATGTTCTCGGTTGCCTCTGAGGCTTTCAACGAACAATGTATCGCTGTCTATTTGAGGATGTTAATGATGCGTGTTAACGATGAGTTAAATTAACGATACATATTTGTGAATATTTTTCGTATTCCAGCAATTCAACGCAAATGCAACTTTCGATACGATACGTGATTATCGCAGCAATATTCATTAATTCAATGATAATTATTAAGAGCTGGAGTATTTTGGGCCTGAATGTTCTATTTAATTGTTTACAAAAGCATCGAAACAACTGTAACATAAGCTTAAAAATACTGGGAGTTTAAGAAAGGACTAGGATGGAAATACAAGGTGCATCCTCCTCGACGTTTTTAGCATCCAAAAAATGAGAGGATCGTGAAAAAGGGATATTCATCAAATTGTTAAAAAGTTATGGAATTACGCCATGTCCTTCGATGTGTCCCACTTGATAATCAAGAAGATGAGTTTCATAGCAAAAATTGTTGACTCGAAGGCAGATGAAAGAAATAACTGATGACAACGAACAAAATTATAAATATTCCTGACATTTATATCAGTTTAGGGATCGTAAAGGCTTCACGAAAATTCGACAGAGCCCTTGGCCCGGAATAAATTTGTAATTTTCTCTCATCGCGTAACATGACTTCTTCAGCGAGTTTAACTTCGGCTCATCAATCTCCTGCTTAGAAAAAACTATTTTCTCTCTCTCTCTCTCTCTCTCATTCTCTCTCTATCTTTTAGTTGCATGTTCGTTCATCCGTCTCTTTCTCTGTCGTTGACGCGATGACGAGGTGTCGAAAAAAAAATGTGGCAAAACGCTTATCTCTGCTAAATGGACACGCATGCCGTACGAAGAGACCAGTCGATGGACAAAGAGAGAAGTTGAAAAAAACGAGTGCTCCAGAGAATGGATAAGGCAGGCAAGGAGATGCGAATTATGGAGAAGCGAAAAGAGAGCGAGAGAGTACGGTGGCCTCAAAGAGCGGGGTGAAAGACGCAAAGCGTATGACGGTCGATGCCAATGTGGTAATTATCCTCCGCGAGACCGCGACGTCGTTTCGAAAGAAAAGAGGAACAAAGAAAAAAAGAGAGAGAGAGAGAGAGAGAGAGAGAAAGAGAGCGAGACATAAGGAGGCCTGGACTGGGAGGAGATAGGTCTGGACTCGCCTGAGGAACGTGAACGATCGTCCACTCTATCGGGACAGAATGCGAGGCTGCCCAGGTGCTCGAGTGCACCTAATTACGAACGAGAACACTAAACTGCAATTAACAAGCCACTCGCAGGAGCGAAAGACTCGGCCATCTTGTCTTGATGCTTACTGAGGTCAAGTCACGTTGCACGATTCTTGAGTCTTTTATTTTTTTTTGTCCTTTTTTCGTTCTTTCTTCAGTGCATTGCTCTTTCAGCATTTTTTTCCCCTATTATTTGCCACTAGCCATTTCTAAATAACGATCTGACCGTAAACGTGTCATGTCCACACATGGCGTTCCATTTATTTCAATTTAAGTTACAATTTCCGGTGACATCGATCTATATGCCTCGATCCAACCAGCTGTTGAATCGAAGCATCTCGATCCAGCAGCTTTGACTTTTTTACCACCATTGTGCAGTTACAAATGATTCACGAGAACGTCTAGTAACTATTCGATGATGAAGCCCACATTTTACTAGTCTTATAGGGGAAAAAAAAAGTGTAAATCGCAAACGTTTTATCTCACGGCTATGAATTTTGTTTCGATCAAAAGTCATCGAATATACAACGAGGCAGGGCAAAAAAAAAAAGAAATCCTCGATATATTGTCTATCTTGAGCCCTATACAATCAACATTAATAGATACAAATCAAATTTTATCCGCCGAGTTTATATTACACGCTGCCAATAACTTGTACAGCTGGTAATATAATAATTCATTCACATTTGACTCAACGCTTTCGCATTATCTCTGCAACCCTTCAATATTATTTAGCCTGTTGCACCTATCAAACGCAATGAATAACGTATACGCGAGCATTATAACGGAGAATGGCTGAGAATGCTAAATGAATGTGGTCGTGATGGTTTTTTTTAACATCTCAAAAGATACATGCGCGCGTGTGTGTGTGTGTGTGTGTGTGTGTGTGTGTGTGTGTGTGTGTGTGTGTGTGTGTGTGTGCTGAGTGGCTCGCGTCAATTTTCCCACGCGACCAACATCTCACCGAGCTGGCAATCCGAATCGTTTTTGAGCGATACTATCATAGCCTCGCATCGTCATCGTGGCAAGATATGCATATGCACCTTCTTGGTGCACCGGCCGATACACATGAGTGCAATACACAATAATGCAATATTGCGTAAGATGGCGCGGCGAGACATAGATAGTAGGCGTACAGAAGTGCATCTGGTGCTGTGTGTGTGGTGCGCGCGCGCGCGTGTGTGTGTGTGTGTGTGTGTATGTGCAGCCGAGTCACTGACGCTTATCTCGTGGTCTCCTTGTCCCTTCCATTTTCTCATATGCTACTTTGAGTAATGGATCTGCTGGATTAGAAATACGCAAGGAGTGGGTATACGCGTCGGTACAACGATTGCCGATCAAAGGACGAGAAAAAACGGATTGGCCATTCAGACTGACGCGAGCCATAGTGATTAATAATTCAAGCTCTGCCCTAGAAGAAGACGGAGCATTTATATTTTTTATTGGTGAAAAAAAAAATGCTATCGAATATCCCAAAGTAGACGTTGTTCGGTAACTTATCTGGTTATGCGAAAAAGTATTGAGATCGGTATACAAAAATTTGTTACAGGAGTCCTGTTTTTAATGAATGGACATTCTTGTTTTTCCAATTAATTTTCTTCCATAATTTTTAAGATTCCGATATGCTGGCAGGGCTCATCCGGCAGGGAATTTCGAGGTTCGTTGTCCAGAAGTTTGAATAAAAATAGATTTAATCGTTAATGAAATCTGGGAGCTACTTCAAAACCAAAATTCAGTCTTTTTTACAAACTTTTTCTACACTATGGAATGTTTTGCCTGATATTTGACGTTTTTCAGGAAGCATCCATTGACCTAAAATTCGAGTGGCTGTTCACGAAGCCCTAGGAAAACCCGAGACTGCGATCACCAAGGCAGTAAAGAAAGACGGTAATTATCATGCCTGCGTCATCGATTATATGATAGCCAGTATCAATGACAAGGTGGCCAGCAACTGTGGTGGTTAGTGACATTTGAACACGCGGAGCCTGTTGAGGTTGGATAAACGAAGGGGAAGAAACTTTACGTAGAGTACGGGGTGTGTTATCTTGTAGCGAGTTTTCTTGATCAAACTAACGATCGCGGACTTGCAGAGCTCGGGCTTTTGCAAAAGGTTTCTTTCACGGTTCCGTAATTTCGCTCTAACGAATATTCGTTCTATAACGAATAGATGGACCACGCCTCAAACTTGTCTATATAATGCACCTGCGATACACCTATATACATATATATATATATATATATATATATACGTGAATAGGGTTCATAAAACGCTCTAGGCGTCCTCTCGGTTTCTCTGGAGAATTCATACAATGATCTTATGCTCGATTCGCTAACTCGCATGTAACCAGAGTGCGAATAATCTCTCATTGTCTTCGCGTACAATGTTGAACGAAATTCGCTCTCGTTAAAACCGACTTGTAAATTTATTAATTCAAACTCACCATTGTCCAAATTGATCTTCGAGCTTATCGCGGAGCCGTGAGAAAAGTTGTTCGAGTTATTTGAAGAAAATTTCGTGCCTATATACAGGCTCACTCCACCGCGTTGTTGCCGCGTATCGATAAATTGAAAGGAGTTCCTGTTCCACTCGATCGTTTTTACCCTCGATGCGACTCTCGTTAACCAACCAAAGGCCGCAACCAACATCGATTAATGGTGATGATAGAATGCAAGTTGCACCCTTCTTTTTCTCAGCAGTTGAGATTGTAAATATATAGCAAAGTATACAGTATACAGAAACTACCCCATGGTCATCCTTAAAGCCGCTCGATCGAAGCGTCAAGAGAGGCCAATGCCGATGCCTCAGAAGTGCAAATATTTCGATATCCCGAGATAAAAGTGGGCAAACTTTATTTCGCTGGTTTATCCGGTTGAAACCGCCTCGTCGAACCCTCGATAAATTCTCGACTCGAGTCTACGGAAAATCATTTTAAACCTCTCGTACGATCGAGCAAACTGTATAGCCTGTTTGAGAACGACACGAACATAATGGACCTCTATATGGAATCCTCTGGAGAACATAAGAATTGGCTATATCGACTGGAATAGTCGTGTGTCTTGGCCCTCGGAAGAAAATCAGCATTCCAGCAATGAGAAATTATGTCATTTGTTATTGGATAGTATAGTCGCTGGCCCTAAAAAGAGTATGTACACTTACATATGTACATAGAAGACGCAGGGTTCAAAAACAAATCGACGCGGGGAAACCCATAGTAATCATAAACATTAATAGCCGACTCGCTATCTGGCATAGTCAAAAAACGAACCAAGAGTTCTTTCTCCTTTGGTGACAATATTCTTCAGAGTCACAAGTCTTTAGTCTCGTAGAAATATTTGAACAGTATACAGACGGTTCTTCCTTATGAGAAAATTAAAGAGTTGAATAATCAAATTATAATTGTATTTTACATTATTTATATTCCCATTTCCAATATTTGTCTCTTTGATTTTTTTCTCATGTGTTCTTCATGCATATAATGAAAGATTCAAATGAAATAACGTACTGTATTTTAGATTACATCTCGTTCACGCCATTCTCAGACGAACGTGTGCACGCGAGAATATATTATAATCGATCATTCCAATCTCGGTAGATCGAAGATTAGGATTCCAATTTGTTCGATAGAATTCAACAGCACAACCGCCAAGAGAATAATAAGAAGAAAAAAAAACGAATTATTATTATCATACATATCTTAGAATATTTCACACCGTATAAAACGTAGGTGGCGTGAGTCAATTCCGACATCTCATATATAAATATACTTTACTGACGTCTGTGTATATTCTCATGGACCTCGTGTAACTCCCCGGATCAACGACGTCGTCTTGCATTCGATTTTTTTGAAGTGCACGCGCGTCTTGGGATTTCTCGATGTCGCGGACACGAGATTCGTGCGAGGTTCGAGCTCGTTGAAGAAGGAGCGAGCGATCATGCACACGCCATTTCATGTAAGCGCCGTGTAATCGGGGACACGAAGCTGGAGCGATAACTTCATTACCTTGCTGGGGCTAATTGCGGGGAAATTAGTGGGGCTAATTGCTCCTCGCTCTCTCTCTCTCTCTCTCACTCTCTCTCTCTCTCTCGTTCTTACTCTCTCCCGCTCGGCAACCGATCGAGATTTAATCGATCCGAGCTCTATACCAGTAAGACCTGCAATATGTGCTTACAAGGAGTAAGTAACATGCACCTATATGGATAAACGAGCACATACATGCGCATCAATCAGATTCAATGATGGATCTCTCTGTCGGAAATTTGATAATCATAGTTTTAGGCACGTGCACCAATGGAATCATTCCATTATTTCGTGAAAATTCGACTACTCGTAGAATATTCACGAAGACACGTATTTTGTACAAAGCTTCATGGATATGGACATGTATATCCTTGAGAGGTATGCACAAGCCAAAGAATCGTTCGGTCGTCGGTCGAACCTCACGCTCACGATGGCCACCATCGAAGCTCTCGCGCGCACCAAGCACATCCGAGGATAGTTCGCATCTCGTACGATATCTCGCGTATATATACCCATGCGAAGTCACGACCTACTAATGAATGATTATGCTACAATTTACCCCGAGACGGCAGCCATATCGCAATTTATTAAATTACAGTGTTTCGTGCGACTGCCAGACGCCGCCGCGGAAGCATCGACGCGCGGTATCCCGGTAGTCGCAACGTGTGGCGACGAGAGAAAACCATATTGTACATAAGTTTTCACTCCGTTCTTCACGTCAGAATGACATCGAGAAGATCATCATACATTTTTACCGTTATCATTGATTTTACTTTTTCAGTGAGATTGAGGGAGCGCCTCTTTATGGCGAAAAAAAAACATTCTTTTTTATTTCCTAACGTTCGTGCCGGATGAGCGGGAACATTTCGAACAAGTGAAAAATAAATCCACTGTAATTCAAAAAGAGTTTCAGCCACAGAGTCGGAGGGAAGGAACAATAAGTTGAACGAACACTTGCCACATAGAGATGATATATTGATTAAAATTTATGCTAATATCAATCGAGAGCGAAGGGTACGCGATCGGCGCGCGGCTCTGGCGATCACCGAGTTAAGCAGCATTGGTCGAGGCCAATACTTGGAGCGGTGACCGCTTAGCCGCGCGCTGACTGGCGCATCGAATCGCTGAGTGGGAGGCCATTTTTCCAGAGATCGGGATCCCTGTGGGGAACACGAACTCCGCCGAAAGAGCCGACTGTATCGGCACAGGTTTTCCGCAGTTTCCCTGTGCCCTCGTGCGAATGCGATACAGAAGGGGATTAGGAAAGAGTGGCTGCGGACAACACTCTAAGGGAGAATGGTGGAATAGAGAAAAACCGGAATATGGAAACATAGGTTAGGGACTGCCAAAAGGGGAAGGACCCCGGGCATCGGTAATAAAAAATTTAAAAAATTAAAAAATTTAATAAAAATTTATGTTAATATCAATATTTTAAAGCTTTGCCTTTCTAGACGAGAAGAATAAGAAGTGAACTTGGTGCAAATTGAATGATTTTAATTTCATTTGCAAAAAAAAAGTGATGACAAGAATAAAATTCGTTCAGTGCAATCAAAATTGAAGAGAGGAAAGGAGGATAAAATTAGCGAAGAAAATAAAATGAAATGACTACAAAATTGATATTAATGCTAATCGATTTCAAATTCAAACGATACAGAGATCTGGCATTGTTCGATTACGCGTATTTCATTATACGTTAACCCTCGAAACATGTGTTCTACTATATGAGAATGAAAATAAAAATCGTTTCCCTATCATTTATTTTTGTCCCTCCGAAATCGCTAATGAAAAATTTTACCGTAATTGCCAAACCGAAAGACCTTTCAATAATTTTCGACTCGAAGCGATGTATATATATTGGCCCGTGTAAGAAAGTTGACGTGCGAGGATGCGCGAAACGATAAATCGCGATGGTCTTGCCGCCAGTATTTCCTCGTTTGACTATGTATGCCGGAGCCTCTGGCTGCAGCTTCTGCCTGGTAGATCAAAAATGAAATCGGGCGTGAAACGAACGAGTATATGGCTCGCGAGCGTTGGGACTCTTAAGCGTGGCGGACGGTCACGCCGGGTGCTCGTTACATCGCTTACCGGTATAGTGATGGAGCTACTGCCGGCTGCTGAAACCGAGAGATGAGCGAACACGACGAGAGTAGAAAAGGAACTAAAAAAGCGCCGTGGAACTAATAATCGCGTGGTGAAACCATGAGAGAGAGAGAGAGAGAGAGAGAGAGAGAGAGACGTGAAATTATTTACGTATAAAGAGGGCTTTGGTAAAGCCAGATAAATAATGAGAAAACGACAGGCGTAAGTTTGCAGCTTTTTTTCTTATTGATAAATCGCCTAAGGTACGAAAAATAGAATAAAAAATAATTTAACCCGATACGTTGATCTATATGCTTACTCACAGCGTGTCATTTTTGGAGTCATCAACAGAATGAAAATACAGTCAAGCCTCGGTCTCTGTCCCCTCAGTCCCTATCCAGCTTCAGTCCCTGTCCAGTCCGTGACTTCAGTCCCTGTCCAGCCCGTGACTTCAGTCCCTGTCCAGTCCGTGACTTCAGTCCCTGTCCAGTCCGTGACTTCAGTCCCTGTCCAGTCCGTGACTTCAGTCCCTGTCCAGTCCGTGACTTCAGTCCCTGTCCAGTCCGTGACTTCAGTCCCTGTCCAGTCCGTGACTTCAGTCCCTGTCCAGTCCGTGACTTCAGTCCCTGTCCAGTCCGTGACTTCAGTCCCTGTCCAGTCCGTGACTTCAGTCCCTGTCCACGGTTCCAGTGCCGTATTGCAAAATGATTTATAGAAAATTTCCATCGTGTTGTGACGCATTTGTGCCCGGGGGCATAAAATCAATCGATACGGACCTGCAACTCGTTCGTGATTCAACGAGCGTCTTTCTCAACAGTCAGCTGTTTCGTGGACAGGGACTGAACCTTCGGTCCCGAGGGTGGACAGGGACTGGGGTTTGACTGTAGCATTACGCTTTTTCGCCGCTGACTCTTGCGCCAACCTCATGCCTTCGTCAATCATTAGCTTCGAACATATTTTTTGGTCTTGCTATTTTGTGTCTTGTGGCTTTTTTAGCCTCAAAATGGCAGGACGTTAACGAAAAAAATTTCACCGAACAGCCACCTCAAGCACCGTCGTTTTTTTTTTACTTCACAGCAAACTTGAACAATGGCAGACTTAGAAAGGCAATCCGAGCTAAGTTTTTCATTGAATATTGGACGTAAATGTTAAAAATAAAGTTTTCGCGGAAAAAGCGTGAGTCATCGAAGTATCTGAAAACTATATTTCTAGCTCATGTTTACTTCTCGTTAGAGAGTGTAAATATTGTTATACGTTTTTCTGACATTGAAAAATGTAGAAGATCGTAAATATGTCGCTTGCAATCAGTTGGTGTATTAGTCATGTGACTTACGCATAGAGAGAGTTTTTTCACTAAAGATAAATAATGCCGAAATAAACAGCCCATTTCAGTTTGCACCTTTATTGCGATTATTAATAGTTCGTAGAGAATAGAAAAAAAATTTACGAAGCAATTTATAGCTGACACTCCGCTCTATAATATTTTCCAAAAAAAATGTCTCTTCGAGCTTGGTAGTTGGTATAAAATGCCATGAGCTTGTTCATCCGTCTCATTAGCGTTGTTCGGTTCAAGCGTCGTTTATCGTTGACTTTGAAAATGTTTTTCGGCCTCGCTATTTTGTGCCTCGTGGCAGTGCCAACGGCACTGTGCGAAAAGGTTTGTATGGGGAGCAAAATTAACAAATTGACAGCGCATATAAGAACAAAATACAAATGGGTTTTTTTTAAATATAGATTCACGAAAGAATGACCGCCAGCCAAAGGGCGCAAATATTTCAACGGGATCATCACAGCTTGGGTACGTCTCATTAAGAAGGTTCTTAACATACATTGGGTGCGGCAAGGGGAACGTTATAGCGCGGTGCGGGTGACGCGTGGGGCAGGTTACGTTCGGCATTCGTTTCACCAAATACGGGTTCATTTTATTAAGATAGTCCTAGCGCGCCGGGGGGGATTAGCGGAAACGTAGACACGGCGAAGCGCGCGGCGAACGGTACGGGAGATGCGTGAAACAAGAGAGAGTCGGAACCCGTGGCTACCGAAAACTCATCCGGGGCTACCGAAAACTCGTAAAATCTTTTTCAAACATCCGTCGAGCTTATGTTTTTTTGTCAAAATCTGAAACCTCAATTTTTTTAAAACAAAATGAGCGTTTGGTTGTGTGATTCTTGACTATATTAGTGTATGAATTTCGAGGTAATCTTCGCGCGGTCATGATTGTTCCTATAGTCACTATGCTAAAATCGTGATTTTTAACTCAATTTTTCTCGCTAAAAAGGTCGTTTAGGTACACTCAAACTTTGCAGGTGCATTGGAGGGTGCTTTAAGACTAACATATCAAAATTTCATGCGATTGTGCACTATGTGCAAAAACGCTAGGACTACCTTAATTTGCCATTATACTCACGCTCAATTCTGCTTACAAGTTATATTTCACAATCGGCACGGTGAAAAACTTTCTTTATGGTAAAATTATATCTATGAAGGTCTGATCTATCGTTTAAGCGGTTCTTCGGGGAAATTTTACTGCTTTTTCACTCCTAAAATTATCTCCAAACATAGCTTCGAATACTTCTCCCATAAGAGCCCACATATAAGCGGCATATTTCATGTTTTTTTTTCTCCTCAACTACATGGTCAAAAAATCTGAAATAATTACGGTGTATTCCTAGTATCCAGCATAAACCTCCCCTCAAATTTTAGAATCATTCTTACCGTTTTTCTCTGGGTTAAGAACTTCCTTAAGGAAAAACAATACATTTTTATGGAATAAATTTTTTTTTCAATAAAAACGATTTCAATTTTTGTTTTTACAACTTTCAGTTCCCGATTATGAGGTCGTGCAATTTAAAATTCCACGACGTAACAAGCGACACTCAGTAATGCCACGAGCACTGAATCTCCATGCTTTTCAGGATAATGTATTACTCTATCTAGTTGCATATGATGGGGCGTTGGTGAGAGAATCTACTCCTGTTTATATGGCCACTGGTACCAAATACGGAAACGTTGCTTTCAAAGAAATACCCAATGTGAGTCAAGTATGGAAAATGAGGACCATACAACATAAGCCACTTAGTGCATCTATGATAATCAATCGGGTTCAATTCATGGCAATCTGTACGTTTATTCCTTTTCACAGTTGATAAAGGATTCGGGAGTGCATGTCGCAGATACCCGTCACAGCGCTTCGTTGATGCTCAACACAAATTCCAAAGGACAATATACATTTGTTCGTATATACAATATATAATAATAATAATAATTATTATCTTAATAATAATAAGTGGCTTACAGAACTTGTATTAATACTTGACCAAGAACTGGTCTCATTCGATTTCAGTTTTACATACATAAATAAGTACATGGATAAAAAGTGTAACGTTTTCCTTTTTTCTTTTTTCAGGATGGATTCGTAGGATCAAAGAATTTGGTAGTTAGATCATTGCCCGAATCTATTTCGTATGATCTGGAGAGGAATAATTTGTCGAATTATTCGGATGCATCAGAAGAATCGAGAACGACGAAATCGGCTTATCACGTTGTCTTCAAGAGGGAAGAAAAGGATTCTGATGAAGGGCGATCATTCTGCGGTAAGCAGTAATTTTTTTATTTTAATTTGTGTAATTAATTTTCTTTTTAAATATATTTTATTGATTATAACCGATAGTAGTGGACGCGCGGTCGGTGTGCGGCTCTGGCGATCTCCCATGTTAAGCAGTATTGGCCGAGGTCACTACTTGGATGGGTGACTGCTTAGCCATGCACTGGCTTGGCGCGCCGACTACCGAGCGGGAGGCAGTTTTACTGAGATTCGGATGGTAACATATCGGAAACTCAGTAAAGTAAGGCCGTCTGTATCGGCATGGGTTTTCCGCAATTTCCCCATGTCCACGGCGAATGCGATACAGTTTAGCTAAAAAGCAGCTGCGGATGCTACGGAAGTTAGGTTAGCTTAGCGAAGTGCGGGAAGGAAGCGGTAGGAGAAATCAAATGGGAAGGGTTAATACGTAAAAACCCGCAAGGGTATACGTTGGAACACAAAAAAAATTTTTTTAAAATATATTTTATTGTTTTGGTAACTTAGCCGATCGAAAAATGACCTCTCTCTCTCTCTCTCTCTCTCTATATATATATATATGAAATATATTATATAATATATACAAAAATTTTAATATAATATATATATACACTACCGTCCATAAGTATTGGGACACTCGCCCCAGAACCTAGCCACACAAGAAGTTGTATCGCTCTTTGAAAGATGAAGATACCTCAATTTACCAAGCGGCGTTCTAAAAAGGACATATTAAGCTTAATTTACCTTTTTTTGGAAAAATTTTTGCGATTTTTTTGAGCCCGGTACGCACTTTGAAAGATGGTCATTTTTTGGCTCTTTTTGGAGGGTGGAAATTTTCCCGCATATCTCGTAAAAAAAAATATTCAACTTTTTTTCCGTGAAAAACTTGAAGCGAGGAGTACAACCTTCAATCTTATTTTTTGGAAAATTTTTTACGATTTTGTTTCGCAAAGATATTCAACTTTTTGCAAAAAACGACCATATTTATAAGGGGTAGTCTCACTCTGAAACTACTGGGTTTTCGTAAAATTACTAGCAATAAGAGGGTAAAAAGTTGCATACAATCATTTCGGATGTATCACATTTTTTTCAGAATTAAAAAAACAAATTCGAAAAAAATTTTTTTTTCCAAAAATTAAAAAAATTTTTTTTTCAAAAATTAAAAAATTTTTTTTTTTCAAAATTTTTTTTTTAAATCAACGAAATATTTTTTTTATCGTGAAAAATCGGGTCTCTTACCTCATCTACACGGCTTTTTCATCGTCGTTTTGTTTACATTTGTTTCAAACGTCGAGCGGGTGCCACGTCTCGTCAAAGCTGTAATCGCATCGAAAGGTGGCTTTTTCGATGAAAAAGCCGTTTAGATGAGGTAAGAGACCCGATTTTTCACGATAAAAAAAATATTTCGTTTATTTAAGAAAAAATTTTGAAAAAAATTTTTTTTTTATTTTTGAAATTTTTTTTTTTTCGAATTTGTTTTTTTAATTCTGAAAAAAATGTGATACATCCGAAATGATTGTATGCAACTTTTTACCCTCTTAGTAATTTTACGAAAACCCAGTAGTTTCAGAGTGAGACTACCCCTTATAAATATGGTCGGTTTTTGCAAAAAGTTGAATATCTTTGCGAAACAAAATCGTAAAAAATTTTCCAAAAAATAAGATTGAAGGTTGTACTCCTTGTTTCAAGTTTTTCACGGAAAAAAAATTGAAAAAATTTTTTTACGAGATATGCGGGAAAATTTCCACCCTCCAAAAAAAGCCAAAAATTGACCATCTTTCAAAGTGCGTACCGGGCTAAAAAAAATCGCAAAAATTTTTCCAAAAAAGGTAAATGAAGCTAAATATGTCCTTTTTAGAGCGCCACTTGGGAAATTGAGATATCTTCATCTTTCAAAGAGCGATACAACTTCTTGTGTGGCTTGGATCTGGGGCGAGTGTCCCCATACTTATGGACGGTAGTGTAAATATATTATATATATTTTTAGCACTGGGAGATCCGACACCAAGATTCCAGACACAAAATAATTCAGCAATCCCTCCCGAAATTGTGCATCCTGAAATCACGGTTGTAGTGGACTATGAATTATATGGGTGAGTCAGATGCCATTTCGATATTCAATGATCCATATATTTATTTTTTAAGGAACGATCATTGCTACGAATCCAACTTTCGGGCTTGAAATTTTGATATGTTTTTGACGAATACTTTATGCGCCTATTACCAAAATTTGAACTATATTGACCGTTTGGTTTTCCGTAATAAAATTGCAAAGTCGAGCAGCTTGAGTTACTAAAGCACGTCGTCTTATGGAGACGGGTCAACCGGAAGTGCGGCGATCGCGGTTTTGCTGCTCACGTATTCAACTACACTCGTTAGAAAACTGAAATTTGATAGATTCGATATAATAGATATTGTAAAAAAATTGAAAAATTACTCCTCACCGTGTAATTCAAGCGCTATATCATAAAAAAGTTTGAATTTCCGGTTGTAAATGGTCAGAACTTCGAAACTCTCTCGTGTTTCATGCGTGCCCCTCGCTCGCCGCGCTCACCCGCCCCGACGTTTCCACTTATTACCCGCCCACAGTTGTGATCGTACCTCCTTAAGGCAGGATACCACCTTGAAATTTGAAAAAAAAAAACGAAATTTGAAGAACCGAAAAATGCAAGCTCACCAACGAAGAGGAAATCGATGCTGAAGGAATACTGTATGGCACAGGCATTGGAGATTAATGATTGGTTGAAAATATCTACTAGCTTCACATACGTAAAACTTTAAGCGCGATTTTCTCGAAACGATGTTTTTAAAATCTGCGTGTCAGATTACTCATCCAATTTTCATCGGATGGACTTGAAACTTTGCAAAATTCTTCTCCATAGTATAATATAAGGATGTACGTAGGATTTTTTCGGTAGAGTTGTTATTTTATTTTTGGTGCACAGTTTAAGCAACTTTTTTTGCCCTGAAAAATTCGCTTTTTTTTTAATGACCGCCATTTTTAAAAAAATCGAAATTTTGAAAAAGCCTTACGTACAGACATAAAATATATTGCTCTTAATATGAAGAAATTTTAATTTTCGTTCTATGAGCCACTTACAAGGAGATTTTTGATACGCAGACCGAGAGTGCTCCTCAAAATCTCACACTTTGGCGCCACCTACAAGAGGCTATTTTTAAGTTTTTCAACATTAAAAATTTTTTTTTCAACTCGAATGATTTAGTAATAAATGCCTTAAACCGATTTTGTTTCTGCCCATTTTTTTGTGAAAAAAAATTCATTAAAAAATTCTCAAAAAATTGCAGCCAAAAGTGGTATCCTGCCTTAACAAAATAAAAATTCTGTTCATGCTGTCTTACGTGTTCTTTTTCTTTTTTTTTTTCAAATTAAGGCTCCACGGATTTGACAAAAGAACGATGGTACGTTATCTAATAGCGTTCTGGAATGCAGTTGATTTTATGTATCGAGATTTTTCGCAGCCCAAAATCAGATTAAACATTGCACGGATCATTATCGCGAACGTGAGTATTATTTTTTATTCATCACTGCGACTTTACAGAATAAAAATGGGACGACTTTACTCTTGAAGAGCACATCTAATGATAATTCGTAAATTAGAAAATTTAATGTACAAATGGCTTTGATATATAATGATCGTTTTTTTTTTTTAGAATCATTGGGCGACACCTTACTTGGAAAACTACCCGTATATAATATATTATAATAGAGCATTAGATAAGACGTCGATGTATTTTTATAGCGCATTGAATGACTTCGCGGATAATAATTCAGACATTGTTATGATGATGACCAAGTATGAGCAATTCTGTAGAACAGAAAGAACTAATTTTACTGATATTTGGAGAGTTTAAAAATAATGTTTTTTTCCAATTTGACTGAAATATCTTTTATTCTCGTAGCCGGACATTTGTCAACGATACTGGACATGCAGGAGTAATAGGTAAGGTTTGCATGCTAACTGATGATGGAGCTATTGTTTAAATTTTTTGTTTTAGAATTGTAAATTGAAAATGTTTGTGTCGTAAAATTTCAAGGTGGTTAATTATTTGTGCTTAACATACATTTATCGACTGCAATGCGTTTTCTTGTTTCATTTTTTTATTTAGGCATCGCCCAGGGTATTGGAGTAGCATGCACGAAAAATGATTCCTCACGCCAATTTAATAGTCTGGGAATGACTACGGATGATGGACGTTTCACGTATGTTTTCACCGCAGCTCACGAGCTCGCTCATTTGTAAGTATGCTTTTTTCGACCCCTGATCATTATATTTAGAAGCATGTGTATCCAAAATTTCTAAAAATATTCTTTCAAGGTCTAAAGAAATTATTAACTGTGTCGAAATTTTTAAATATATGTAACTAGTATAGAGAATGTATTTGAAGTAATTTCTGGCAAATACGATTCAGATTCGGTTCTCTTCACGATGGTTGGAAGGGAGGCAATTATTGCAACGAATCCGCTGGATATATTATGACTCCCGAATATCGTATAACGAGGAATGCTCATGATTTTTCTCCCTGCTCAGTGCAATCGATCAAGGACTACTTCAAGTATGTTTGAATCATGAATATTTTCAATAATGGTAATTTACAGAAAGCAATTATTTTTACTTGAACCAGGAATGGCGGAGGAAATTGTATGTTGAATACACCGAGAGCTGTTTATGCTGAACGCGTCTACAAATTCTTACCCGCATCTATTATTAACCGTGATGTTCATTGTCAAAAATTGGGCTACGTTTCGGATTGCTACAACGTAAGTTATTTTCGTAAGTTATTATGTGTCATTGGATAAATACATTATTTACGTAACAAAATTTCAATAAACCTTAAATGAATATTAGCAAGAAAATTCATTTGTGATTATAACAATTATAATTGATTAATCAATGGTTGTAAAAAAAAATATGTTGAATACTCATGTCGTTGATTTTAGAGTGAATCGTGGAAATTTCCATGCAACGCCGTTTATTGTATTCGTCCTGACGGCAAATGTGAGGAGAACACTCATGTATTACCCGTCGATGGTGCAAACTGCGGTCACAACGGGGTTTGTGAATATTTGTTTGAACAAAAATTAAAATTAAAACATAACACAATGCAGATTGTAACGGCTAAGCCGAAATGAAAATCGTTAACACAATTCTTCATCGTTCTTGCAGATTTGTCTTCACCAAGAGTGCGTAGCGGAATCCTAATAGAAAAAAAAGTTCCAGATTCGTGCGCGTGTGCATTCATTGTATTATCAATGTACAACAAACTTTACGTTTGAATAAATACTAATCCTAATGATGTTCCTTGCGTTTTTGAAATTTCACTCCCAACGTTGTAGTTCATAAATTGATCGGAGAAAATTTTCGAGAAGAAATAAATCAACAAAATCAAATGAATTATAGAATTTACAACTTCGCTGTGATACGTAACATTCGAAGCGGCCATGATTGATAGCAAGGATTAATTCATCGATCACTATAGGAACTATTAGTTTTTCTATATTGCGAGCTTGTATTAGCAATCCTTAGTGCAAGGTTTTTCAAGATTTTCGCAGCGATTTTATTTTTAAATTTAATAACAATTCGAACCCTCTCATCGATTCTCGCCAAATTTTACGCTGATTATCCTTCAATGATGTTCTATTCATATCGTTGAAATTGAAGCATTATAGGGTAGACGTACCAGTTGTGGTCACTTTAAGCATATTCGAACATTCATTTATACGAACAGTGTTCACATTATTGCAAATTCAGAATTGAAAAAGTGATCGATGTAACCTAAAAGTTACACAGAATCGAATTGTTATCATTTAACCTTTTCTGATCATGGTAAATAATAAAATAGGAAATTATCTTGTAGCTGTCATTTTCACTATTTGTGGCCACAATTGTACTACTTTTGGCCATCCAAAGTACCAGTTGTGGCCACCAAGCTTTGAATTGGGATTGTCCATATAAGCTGGCCACAAATAGAACAATCGCATTTTGAATGTACCACTTTTGGCCACCACGTATTTTTCAGGAATTTTAGCGGAGACATCAGTTTTTTTGTAATTATAACCCGAAATATGAGCTTGAACTGGTAAAATATAAATTTTTGATGGGGCGGAATGACTTTAGATATGAGAAGCCGTACAAGAGGATTGCACAAATCGCTCAGCGTTGACGCATTTCGTCATATTTCGTTGGAATAAATTAGTAGATATTCAATAAAGCAATCGATAGTGGTCCGGAAACATCTTGAATATCGTAATATTACGCTCGATGAAGTGAACATAGCCTTGAAACTTTAAGAAATTTGTGGGAAATGCGGAGTGGCCACAAACGGTACAATGGCCACAACTGGTGCGTCTACCCCATCTTAAATTTTATGAAAGCTAGAAAGGCATTTATTGAAAAATTTCCTAAAATATGAACATTGAGAGGAAGCAACATGCAAGTTTAGATTCACGCGTTATTTCTTTGTTAAATTATACATTTAATCAATTTGCTCGTGATTCTTCGTGAATAACAATGAACGTGAAAACCAGTATAATCAATGTGCAAATTGTCATATTTCTTTTTTGTCCGAACGGACGAGAAAAAAAATTCAGTATTTTTTTCAAGTCAGGTCAACGAGGAGAATATTAAAGAACGATCAAGGGAGAATCTTATTATCTTAGATAGCAGGGGTGTTGCCACTTTACGGAAATTCGCGACGGAATTGCGATTGCGTGTTGTCCGCTGGTAAAGAGATGCTCAGTCATAAAACAAGCTGCACGTTAATTTAACACGAAGAACGGATCCAATAGCCCATACAGAAAGGCTCCAGAACGGATGAGCCATACGCGATATGAGCATGCACATATTGCTGCCGAGATGTTGCTGCGCGCAAACAGGACCAAGAAAGCGAGAAAGGGAGCGATAAGGGCGGGAGGCTAACGCGAGGATAAAATAAGTTTCAGGGGCGTGAAATTGGCAGTAATTTTACAAGCCATAACGATCTACTAAATCCGTAAAACAATTAAGGGAGCAGATGTTTTCGTCGGAAGAATCTTCGTGCTATGGGCGATCGGTTTACTTTCTTTTCTTTTTTTTTTCCTCTCTTTCATCTCCTTCTTCTTCCTTACCACATGTATTACCATGTAATTGATAGCTGTCGTGGAAATCCAGTCGCTTTTTTTTTTATCTGAATCGTCATCCAAACGATATTACAAATCTATCGGTAAAATTCGGAGAAGGAAATAAAGATATAATATATATTCTCACAGTTAAGACGATGAAGATCTTGTCCCGGACGTGGGACGATCTCTACGCTCCACTTTCTCGTCACGAGGGAGCTTTGTACAGAGCCTTCTGTATATATATATATAATTATTTACTATCGCGTCACTTCGATCGCAATGTATAATCATCCTGAGGCGCGATTCACGGTGTAATGTCTCCTGGAGACATCATTGAATTTACCTCGATTGATGCATTTTAAAACTTGCGTATCTGTGCCCATGTACCGACATAAATGCATGTGTAATCGAGCCAAGAGACTCGTGTGACAATTTGTGTACACCGTTATACGGTGAGTCACATTACCGAGACTCGCGATACGGGGACTTCCGGTAAAACGAATACGGTATACATTAATTAACGATCTTTCGCTGCTGGATGAGAAAAAAAATGCTCACTACCTCAATCGCACCTTATAATTTTCATGAAATTATGAAGACTGGACAAAAAAAGAGACGATGTTGAAGACGAGAATGTCGTATACTGGCCTTTCGTTTCAGAGGACATTCGACGCAATGTGTACTCTCCGGTTTGATGCAAGATTGAGGAGACATTTTAAGCAGAGATCGTTTATTCTTAACGCACAAAGTTAAAGATTTTATTTCCGGTAAATGATTGACGCAGCTTTCGACCAACGAGCTTATCGATTTTCATGAAACTGTGCAGATGTCTGATTCGACACTCAATGCAATAACGTTGAGCACAATATTCCTCTATTTTCAAATATTTATCGATTTTGAAATCAAATCGGTATTTGGGGATTCCATTGCTCTCCGATCGGCAATCAGACGGGGGTGTAGAACTGCGCGAGACTTGCTTGTTCATTCAACATACAATGTTGTTGTTTTTTTTTCGCCTTTCGATTCAACGATCGTTGTGAAATTCTTGACTCGCGTCTTATCGGTACGTGCTGTGAACTTCGGATAATGAGGTTCGGAGAACCAACCCCGGAAACGTTCACGCGGAAATGCCAGAAAGAAATACCAATTTTAGAGCTCGCAATGGGGGCCACACGCGAGGGTTATAAAAATTCTAGACTTGACGCTTGATAACGACAACGAGGACGTGGACAACACGGATAAAGCTCGTAAGAGAGTGAACTTCGCGTTGGAGAGAGGTCCGAACGGCAATCGCCGCGAGCAGAGTTATATTATATATCGCTAAACATTCGGGATCACCGTGCGATTCGCACGATGACAAAAAATTTACGATTAAATATTTAAGTATTTAAAAGATGAATGAATAAATAAATAAATAAATGCATGAACGAAACATATCGTAAGTACAGAGAATCGAAACTTGGAGAGAGAAAGAGAGAGAGAGAGAGAGAGAGAGAGAGAGAGAGAGAGAGATAAAGAGAAGATCGAGTCAAAGATCTGAAGCGAACTAAGTTATAATTACAAGTCTTCGAGGGGACTCGTCGGGTCTGAAGAAACTCGTGAAACCGACGAATAATAATTTTATACATCAGCCACGAAAAAGCAAAAGGACCCAATCCACGTCATCCGATGCGGAAAGCTTCATGGGATTCTACTTATACATATATTCATGGACAAATAAATGTAAATCAATTGGCGCTTCCGCGAAGCTTCGCCATTCCGTATTATTTATTCGTTTTGTATAGTTATGAATTCACCGGTCAAACGAGCCACGTGAAAAAACAGGGGCAGGGGGAAGTTGACTTGTTCCGCGATATATCCCATCACGATTTTTCGGTGTGTATGATAATGTCGCGCGCTTTTACGGCGGGGACGACGTTTTGGGATCGTTAAAAATCCTTCTCGTCGCGCGACCCCCAAGCTCTCTCGGAACGAGTCGCTGTCTTTACCAGCGTAAATAACAATCAGTCGGACCCATAAGGACTCGTTTTCTCATGCGATGCCTCGTTAGCATAAAGGCACTAAAGTGACCGTTGGAAGAAGAAAGGGTGGAGCAGGAAAAAAAATATCGAAGTGTCAGAGTCGCGTAGTTTGGTTATTATTGATGCGGCTTCCGAGAAGATCGAATCTTCTTGTCTATGTTCAAGTTTAATATCTTTTTTTTTTCTCCAATTATGTATTTGCAAGACATTCACGCTTCAATCGACTCCCCACTCCCCTTTGGGGATAAATGATTGTTTAACGAAACCATAATATAACTAATGGATCACAACAGTTGTTATAATTAGTAAGCAAATAGTAGCTATTTATCTAAAATCATTTTCTCGGGCTAAAAAAAAAAGACCCCACATTAGGCTTCCCAAAGTAAACTCGACCCGCATCATTCGGTCCGGCATATCGGCCTTGTTCGTCTTATATAACTATATACGGTCAAGTACATAAACCGATTGTGCTTAAGCTCTGGATCGTTTAACCCTTGACTTGACGACGTATACGAATAAAAATAAAATTGAATGATAATTACAAAGAGTACGATCAAAATAGTCGGCTGAAAAAAAAATTAACTTGATTCGATCCAAATCCGTGAGCTTCCCAGGCTGATGATTTTTGCATTAATGTCTCAATTTTTTAAATTTAAAATACTCGAATCGGTACGGCTGATCGAAAATCAAATGATTCAAATGAAAAATAAAACCATACACATTCTTCATTGACATCGTCACTAAAAATATAAAAAAAAATACCCGGAAATACATATTTTTTCATTCTCACGAACAAGAATTACAAGACTCAAGACATTGCGTATCCTCAAAGTCCATTGTAAAATATGTGGAGGCAGTAATGCGGAGCTTCATTCTGCATATAGTATAAAACACCCGAGGGCACGAACGAGAAGATTGCTTATTAGGTGAGGTGCGTTAGACACATCACTGGCATATAAAAAAAAAAAAAGGATTCAGTGACAATTTGATAGATCGCGCCTTTTTGTCCGAGAGACACCGTTGTATCAGGGCATCGTTAGGACTTGCCGACACTCGATGGACGAGTTGAATCGACGGTGGTTTTTTTTTTTTGTTAATATATATAATATTTTTTATTCACTCGTTTCTTCCTCCATGTATGTATACATTACTGTACTCTCGAGGCCTCACAAAGATTGTACACGTGTATAGGATTATATGCTCACGAGCTCCAACGACTAATAACGAGGTTACTTGTCTCGTCTAGCTGTACACGACAAAACTACACGTTACTCCAAGGAGCATACATCTATAATACGCACTGCTATAATAAGAATCTTTTTCTTTGAGAAGACGATGAGCCAATATATATATCGTGGCATACCGTATGGCACTACAGTGGAGTAGAATTGTCATTAGTCATGAGACATATATAGATACTTGTATTAAATTCAGATAAAAATATATCACGGATTATTTCTGTGATTATGTCATGAAAGTGGACAATTGAACGAAAGAAAAAGATACACTTGATAAACTGCGTTCCCTTGCCTGTAAAATGGCAAATGTTTCAGTTCCGTGGCCCCAACGGTTTAGCCTCAAAAATTTCTTTGCAGTCGTCATAAAAGTGGCACCTAATCCAGCTAAATAAGTAGTACTATCTCAAATACATATGAGTACTTCACGATAGAAACTATCTGCAGTATTACTTCATAGTAAATAATACAAGTACGTACTGAATAGAATACATCTTGATGTCCTGATAACAGGGGCTTTTATAAGGCTGAATTTATCGACAATCGATTCGCCTTTTCAACTTTAAGTTGTCCCGATTGGTGTGCTTTACTACAGGCATGATTTACGATATTTATTACGGTATTACGTATGGCGAACCCGTTTCAATAATTTCTCGTTGAAGAATCTAGTCCAATTATACTACAATCTTTCGTCAATCATTTATTTCGATATTCCCGATAATATATCATTTTTTCTTTATGTATATATATAGTGTGTGTGTGAGTGGATGAGGTGCGACAAAATTACGGAATTAAGTCTTTCGCAATATAAATTACATTTCTCTCAAGGTTCGTCAAACGAATCCGCGAGCCAATTGATGAGACACCGTCGAGTTCAGCGCATCATTAAGCCACGTTGATGACTCGCGCGATCATCAGATACGCTCCGTATATATATTTACCATCAGGTAGTATAGTTGAACACACGCACATTCCACCGGATGTCCCCAGGAAAATTGCTCGTATAATATACGTGTTTCTTGATTTCATATCTACGGTTACTGTTATTATTAGAGTTGTGTATCGACGATGAATGGATTTACAGTCCACGCGAGATATAACGGTGATAAATATCGAGAATTTCAGACTAAAAATACTATAAATAGCTGAATAATATTAATGTTTAATAAATTTTAGGTCAAATGAAAAATATTCCGTTATTCTTAGTCAAAGAACGAAATTTTTCAAGTCACGTCGAAGATTGCACGGAAAAAAATAAACAGGGAAAATCACAGTATAAACTGCATTAAAAAACAGGGTGACCTATTTAATTTTACAGTGAAACTGAATAATTTAGGTCCTTTCCTAGAAAAATGATGACTTTTCCTGTGCACACTGAGATTTTGACAGTGTACATTGATTTATTTACAGTTCAGTACTGCAAAGACATCAGTATTCCCAGTAAAAAAAAATCAACTGTGGAATTCTCATGTGACCGCTGGTTTTTTTCCTGTACGCAAACTGCAAAGGTTACAATGTGACGCAGTATTGAATACAGAGTGACATATTTAATTTTACAGTGTGCCGCAGTAATTTCAATCTTTTTTTGACAGTTCGTGACGTTACCTGTGCACACTGAGATTTTGACAGCGTGCACTGATTTATCTACAGTTTAGTATTGTAAATACATCAGTGTTCGCAGTAAAAAAAGCAGTAGAGCAGCTCGAGGACCAAAGAGGAGTAGAAAACTGTAAAAATTCACATTCGGCACACTGTATTATGGGCAGTGTGTTTCAGTAAATATCGCTGTGCAATTGCTCGTGTCCATCGCGAACTGTGTGGCCCGCCCTGTATTTTTTACTGTTTCTTTTTTTTTTCCCGTGTGGCGTGCTTCTGGTAAGAGGGTAACACTAGAGAAATAGGAAGATTCATTTTTCTCGATGTTCGAACTTTAGGAAAATATTTCGTGGCGGAAGAAGAATTTTCCAAGTCAATAAATTTGGCATTATTAACGGAAAAAGTCATGTAAAATTTCTTTCTAACACAACAATTAATTAAAACAAAATACCAATTGTTCTTGTATTGCTCAAATATTTAAAATGATGTCTTACTTGAATAATCTCCACCTTCGTGATTCACATTTTTCGTAGCATCTATAATGAAACAACGTCTAGTTACGAAATTTTTTACATTTTTTTTTTTTACTAAGAAATTTATCAAATGCAATCTGAAGAAATTATTTGTGCTCAACACGCGTTGTCGATTTGATACTTTCATCGATAAAGAACAAACAAATTTTTCGAAAAATTCTAAGATTAGCTCGGCACGTTTTTTTTTTTATCTTCACCCAATATGCTAAAATGAAAAGAAATTTAAAAAAAAGAGGTTTTCTTGTTTTTTTTTTTCTGAAACGCCCCATACATAAGGACGAACTAATTCGGAGGGGGATATCTCGGTTGGTTATTAATCCTCTCGCAGACTTGTGTACGTAGAAGTCTCGATGCGTGTTAATTCATTTTACAATTGAAGGAAGAAAATTAATTATTTTGAACGTGTGCGTGTAGACGGCGCGACAGAGCAGTGATGAGCGCGAAAAGAGACCGTGAAATCAGTCATCAGTCGGTTAATTCCTGCCGTCTGGAATCGCTACGGTTAATTAGGTGTCGTTCGAATGGTCCGCGAATACGTCATATATATGTGTGATATATGTGTGAGTGGGATTATTAGCCAATGTACATTGCACATATCCAATTGAATCGTAATTATTTGCTTTTGACTTTATGAATTTATCTTTTGAATTTATTAATAATCGTTAAATTAAATGGTACCCAATTAATTAATCGTTTAATTAAATTTAATCAAACCCTGATTGTTTTCATTCGTTTTCAATCAATCCAGACACTTTTGAGATCGATCATAATCGAACAAATTCAATTATCTTGTTCGAATTTAAATTTCTCACGGTGAGTTCTTTTCTCCCCTATGTGTTACATATGGGAAAATGACCAGACTTTTGGTGCCTGGGATTCCATGAAATGCAATTCCATCGTGACAAAATTGCAAATTGAATATCGATCCTCCCAGCCCATCAGTGGAGAGCCAGGTATCGTGCACCGAGAATGCATTTACCTCTGAGCACAAGGTGACCGAGCTGCGAACTAATATCATTATTTCTCAAGACTCTCTAAACGGGCGGTCGCTCCAACCCTCATTTGTAAATTGAGGAAATAGAAAACTGTATCGACAATCCTGAAAAAACGATTGGGAGCTGGAAATCTTTTAACGATCGTGTCAACAAAAGTATTTAGATCCAAATCCAACAAACAGCATGCATAGGAAGAAATGCAAAAGTCGTCCTGTAGCCGATGCGTTGCTCTCAGCGACGAGTAATAAATGAAATAATTAATTCATAAAGGTAGCTGAAAAAAAAAATGTAATTGTGAGAAGGAGCTTGTTTCGTTGTCTGACTGCCTTCGTTATCATTTTCATTTTCAACGCTATATACCAATCATGAATTAAGTTTCCCCGTAAAGTTGTTTCGGCGAAAAATCATCCCATTTCATGTATGGAACACGCATCACGAGTCATATTCACATAAAATACCCAACTATACATATGCATGTACAATTTACAACCATATGCAATCCGTTGGCTTTCGTGACACGAATTTATATGGTGTCACCTAGAAACACGCCACAGCGATAAAACAATAATATTGCCGTACGAATTTCGCACCCCACACGAGTGCGGAGTGTCGAGGCAATGAAGCAAAAAAAAAAAAAGACAAAAACAATTTTACACGGAAGTCCCATGTTTTAGGTATAGGCCTGTTACAGCGAAGGGGCATGGATATTGTCAGCTACTCACGACCCTAGATTGCCTCGACAGCTTGGCACGCTCCCACAGTGTGAAAGAATAAGACAGAACTTTAAAAAAAAGGGAAAAAACATCGTTTTTAACATTGCTCACCGTGCAGATCGTTGGCGTTTGCCCGTGAACCTTGCTAACGTCGATCGTAGAGTCGTGTCCTCCTCTCGTCGTGTCACCGCATGTTTTGGACGAAACATTCGATAATGCACTTGGATTCGTCGGATGATTGCTCATCGAAGTGATCGGCGGAATTTCCGGACGCATCAACCACGCGGGCAACTGAAACAAGAAACATCATATAGTAATTCCTAATTGAAAAGGAAAGAAATGATTTTTCGATATTAAAATTGAAATAAACGAATCATGTTCATTGTTGTGTACGGAAAATCGTTAGAAACTTGACTACGTTGTCTTTAATGAATAGCAACCCTGAGCCTTCATAAATATGCTAAAAAATTGTGTTGAGTGTTTTTGCAATCGTGCGTATCCAGGAATAATAAGAGTTGAAGTATAGTTATGGTTGCCAATGCCGGTCGATCAACAAATCGATCCACCCAAGCAGTGGCAGGGTCCTGAATTGCCTCTAAATCTAGATAGAAGGTCTGGAAGCCTTTCCAGAGTATTTCATGAAAAATGTAAAATTTATAGGATGTTTTCCTCAAAGCCCCAAATCGAAAGAATCCATCGCTGATAAGAGGAATACAAAAAAAAAAGTGCTCGTAAGATCGTTGCGTCGTCACCGAGTTTTTGTTTATACACCAAGAAATCCTTGTGAAGGATAGTTTATAGGGGGCTTGACATTTCAGTTGTTTGATGCACGTGGAAGGGCTATGTATACGTATAGCAGAAGCATCAGCAGCAAAAGATATAAAGAGCTTCGTAACACGAGTACGTAACAACAGAATGGGGCAAAACATTAGTGTTACGGTCGAGTCTGAACACGAGACTCGTCAAGATGAATGGCCCAAAGGACCTGAACTCCGTGCGGAGGAGTCCATAAAGATAGATCAAGCTAGAGGGTGTGAGAAAAACTTTTATACGCGTACAAATGCGTGGATATACACATGTATATATATGGGACTCTTTCGAACTTGATGCCCCTGCGTGTGGTCCCGCTTTCCGTTGGCTAAGGGGCCTGCTGTGGTCTTTCTTCGATTCAAGAGGTGTCAAGAGAAAGAAAGGGCAAAGGCGCGAGAGAGATAAAGAGAGAGAGAGAGAGAGAGATAAAGAGAGAGAGAGAGAGAGAAAGCCAAAAAGTCTCATCAAGTCCTGGACGGGAGTGGAAGGAATATAAAGGGCCTTTGATGCGAAACGTTCATGATGATGTCTGTCGTTGTACAATTAATATCCCAACTGCCGAGTGCGCCGATTCAACAAAACACAAGTGTAGAGCATAAATACAGAGCGATCGCATTAATCGACCGTGATATCAAGAAGCTCAACTGAACGTGTAAGAACTTTGATGAGCGAAAGAAAGATTGATTCGAGGACAACGAACGTGAAGGATGATTTTTTTGCCTGCGATTCAGGACGAGTTTATCGAGGAATGAAGGATTGAGGACAATGGCCTCTTTGTCTATGTATATGCACCAGTGACTTTACCTAATTTGAAAAAAAAAAAAATTATCGTTCAACCTCTATTGACACGACCGCTCTTGAAAATTCGAACGTAAATTCCATACTGAGATAATACTTGACTTAATATTAACTTAATGCGATCAGATATAGTGGCATTAATTTTTAATTATTGTAAGAAAAATTTCAATTAAGTCAAGTGCTGAAAGATATGTCAAAAGTTATTATAAGATCTGACCGCGACTTTTACGTGTTATCAGATTTTATAGCTTTTCTCCACGAAATTTATTGCCAAAATACTCGATCACTGCTTCAAGCTTCAAGAACTGTACCTTAAGGGCTGATAAGGGTAAAATATGAAGATTCATATAGAAAGACTCATCGAAAGCTCGATCGAAAGCCCCCTGTCGATAAGATAAGATGACATGCGAAATTCATTAACTTCATCAAGTATAGCTATAGTTATCCTTCTCAATTTTTTATGCACGCTCTTCTAAAAACTCTTTGTATAGGAAAAAAAAAATCCTCAACGCATCCAGTAATCATGTTCCTCACTTAAACGAATATATTCTGCAGTGTCAAAAATGTTAATTTAATAGTGTAAGAGGGATTCGAACAGTGGGTAAAAGAAAAACGAAAAAAAAAAAAAAAAAAAACAAATTATAGTAAAATACTGCAAGCGTTAGTGATATCTTGAAAATCTTGTAAAAAGATATGCAGCATTCACGTATCGAATGAACAGTGACACACGATGCCACGAAAGATATATTTCAGAGAGGACATGGAAAAGGGAGAAATGGACCACTCGTTGACACTGATCTACGCGGGTCTGGCCAGTGTCTCGACATCCTTTTTTTCCCCCGTTACAGCAGAGTTTCGAGTTCGCATTTTCGACTGAATATAAAATAACAAAATCCCGATCGTTTTCACTCACTCATATTCGTGGAATTCCAACAACCACGAGATGATACGCGCCGGGTATAAAGCTGCACTATATCGAGTTTCACGATGCTCGTCGTCCGAGTAAAATAATTTTTTCTTTAAACTCACGAAACAACGTGCTCGTTAACGATTAAGTTTTTAATCACGAAAAAAAGTGCATCGTAATTGTTATTTTTATCCATTCGACGGCATGAAAACTTTGCGAAAATTATTGCAAATTACGTACGTCATGAGCAGGATCGTTCGTGAGTATTAACTCGGCAGCATGCACGACGATCACGCGCAGCATCAATCCGAGGTCCATTTATATGTGTATGTATATATTCATGCATATTCACGATCCTGCCTGTGACTCTAGCTCAAAACGATATAAGCGGTAATTACGAGCTTTACGTTTTACGAACGTTACATTTACGTCGTGCAATCCACTGCCGCCGAGCTCACCGGGCGACAGGCATCAATTTGCCACGGTGCGACACGCTATGTACCGCAAAAACGTCCCAGGACATAAATTAGCCATACTTGTGTATAAGAATACGTATACATTCCACAAAGACGATTCTTACGTTCAACGACATATTGCGCTATTGACGAGATACAGTCGCGGGCCACGACCTATGCAATTTTGCATATTCGACCCCTGCACTTTTGCTTATTTGTAAAAATTTATTTTTTCCAAATCTCCTAACGCATACGTTGCAAAATGAAATTTTGCAATCGGTATATCCGTAGTTTACGAACGATGCCCCGAACAGAAAATTAAAAAAAAAAGACGTTGCAAATTTATTTTTTTCTTCGCCCGTTAAATTTTATTTAAATTGTCGCAATAATTTTTGGTAACAATTCTGCTTCATGATTTCTCTCAATGTTATTAGTATATATATTATTACTATTATTGTAAATATCGATTGGTTACATGTCTTGATTTAAGGTCTTGATAATCGATTCGATCCCTCTCGTTCGTTAATGACGAGTAAATTATTGACAAAATTTCCATCCTGCCTAACGTTCATTAAACGAAACGGACCAGAATAATTCGCCGCTGTCACGCAAAAAAATTCACCATCGAGATAACACTAATGACACAAAATTCTTTCTCGTCGCGAACCAACTGATTATAACGCCTCCCTTTTAATCTCGTACACTAATTTTGCGTGAAATAGGATTTTTTTTTCTTCATCTTATCAATCATGTCAATCGACTCGCGACGCTCGCGCATCAACTACGCCATACGTGTGCATGCGTCTGTGATTATTCACAGAGGAGTGTATGTAACACGCGATAAGGAAACATTTTATAACGCGACGTCGTCCACTTTTCACCGTCGCGGTCTCGTGCTCTCTGACGACGTCCGCGCGTGCGACACGTCATCGTAATATCCACCATGGGGAGCAACGCAAAACGAGAGAGCTTTGTGTTGTGTGCGTGTGTGTGTGTGTTTCTTTCTCTGCTTGTAATACACGAAGCGCTTCGTGACGAGGCTAATTGCTAGCGACAAAACGCCGGTCACCGAGAGCTCTCTCGGTGACATACAGCACATTAGAATTAAAAGATATCGCGTGAAATTGACGGATAAACGACAACGATGGATTATGAGTGGACTCGAAAAAAAATGGATACAATTATGAGGATAATCGGTATGTGAAATATGGCGAACGAAGGGTCACGGAGTGACGAGAAGAGGAAGGAAATTGGTGCAAATTTGGGCCACCATTTTTTTTTGGTCTCCTTATATGTTTTCACTCGAAGAAATTGACTTCCGGTCGAACCGGAACCACGCATCACTTGCGAGAGTGCGTATAACGAACTCGCATTTTTTGTAACGGATTTTCCGGAAATGGAATGCATTTTCTTTCACAGTGATACCTTATTCACGAAGTTTGTCAATTTTTTGAAAATAACACCGGGTATCTCTTGATCGCACTCACACAGAATTCTCACGTCACAGTTGCATTGGGGATGCATTCGCGTGACGCTTTGATACTCACACGATTCAATGATAATTTGGTCGTATGCATGCTTCTCGCTCAGGGACATCGCAATAATGTGAAACCCATGAATAACTCGTCTCACCGAAGATACACACATTTTTATGTGCACGCAACATTTATATGTTATCCGGCGCACATAATTCTGGACTGCAACAACGGCGGCACGGGAAGAGAGAGAGAGAGAGTATTTACAAAAGTATACGCTTGCAAAGAGGATCGCCGCAGCATCTTAGTTATTTCATAATGCAACCCAAGTCGAAATTGTAGGTCTCCCCAAAATCTCTTTTAAGCCTCGAATTATCTTCGAGAGTTGGTCAAGTCTTGGGAGTATTGAGGAGTAGGAGAGTAATGAGAAGTCAAAGGAGGGTACGACGTTTTCGATACCTTTTATATCAGGCTCCAGGTGAACCTACAAAAGTGGCAGAAATTCGACATTTTGATTCAAAGAAGGTCATGGAGGGTACAATCTCCTTTTGATCCAGGTAGGCCTGCTCTAACGGAAAAAATGCAGTAGAGAAAGATTAGTATACAGTGGCTGTTATATCTGATCTCAAGTCAGAGTGAAAGAGAGAGAGAGAGAGAGAGAGAGAGAGAGAGAGAGAGAGAGGGAGGTAAGTGATTTCTAGCCTGCCACGAGTCTGTGGCCGACAAGACATCGCGATCGTGAATGTTAATGAGCGATTTTGCACTCCGGGTTATATCTACGCTCTGAGGAGCTAGCGCACACGAGAGCATTCGGTGAGAGGCGCAGTGTAGCGGCCAACGTACATACTGCGGGCTTACTGGGAGCTCAGGCTTTTGCCGTGGCTCTCTGGGGCCAATCTTGACCCTACACGGCCTCCTTTAGATCCGAAGTCTCCGGTCACCGACGACTGGATCCAAAGGAGATCTATATAGTAGGTTTATATCCGTCAGATATTGGGGATCCAAAAAGGGTTTAGGGGGGCTAGTGGTGGTGATGTGCAATATGAAAGGAGGATTATTGACAGCACCGAATTCCGCAAACAAGACTTAGTAGGTTCAAAGAATGGTCGCGGCTCGTGCGTTTCAAAGGAAATAGGTTTTCGAGCATTCGAAGGAGGGCTGAAATTTCGACTCTGGAACGATCGTGTTGCGATCTCTCGCACTTGTAATTCTTCTTTCAGACGTAGCGCTTCACTAAAGTGCATACGTTTCGTGAATCAATTTTCGAATGAATTTTTGAATTTCGATGCCTCCGAAATTTTGTGAATAGCGTTTTGACAAAAAGATATTGGCCATAGAAAAAAATGGGATTCTTTAAAAATAACCACGATCTACAAAGTTGTCTTTTGGAAAGGTCAAGATAAACATCTTTTGAAAAGGTTAAAATACTTTCACGAAGTTATTCGGTCCGGCGGGCTAAATTATATTTACAGAGCAGTCAACAATATCGTTGCCTCAATTTAAAAAAAAAAAATCAATTTACAGTCCGTGACCTGCGATTTATTCAATGCAATAATTTGATATTCTAATTGTATTGAAAAAAAAAAAACTATTTAGTCATTTTGGAGTCTAGAAAGATCGAATCATAGGCATTATCGGATCCAAAAGGGGTAGTGGGACTCGAGAGGTCACACGAGGACGAAAAAAAAAGAACGTGTAAGACGCAGGGAAAAGGCAGAGGGAACGCCGCGCCCGTGATTAGAACGTTGGTGGTAACGATCGCCGTCGCTCATTACGACCGCTTTTAAACCCGTCTTTAAAACCAGTCTTTACAGTGTACTGTACGCGGTACACTATAAAAACGCAAACACGTATATATACGAGATATAATAAACTGACAAGTAATCGACCTCCGGGAGTCTGTGGAGGTGCGTCTCAAATAAACTCTGCATGCATTGTGTAATATACATATATGAAACACACGGGATATTCGATCTTCGGCGTGAGTGCGCGAGCTCCGTAGTCGCGGGGCGTATGCATGACGTCACGGTTAATTACCGCAAACATCGTAAACGAAATATAAAGCACAGCGGCATATCGCAGCTTCTCTCCCTTTTCGATCTCTCAGCATCCTCTTTTGCTGTTTCTTCCGTCTGTATCTCGCGACATGGAGTCTCGTGCGATTCTATTCCCGTGATATATGCGTCAACCTTTTCTCTCTCTCTCTCTCTCTCTCTTTCTCTGTGACGCATTAATTGAATCAATTGACCGAGAGTGTAATAACGTTGAAACGTTGTTTGTAAATCAATGTAATGAAAGTCGAACAACGAAACCGTATAATCACGTTTAAATATGTAACGGTTAACAATAACCAATGAAACATGTATACCCTGGTGAGAAATTGGGGTTTGACAGTGAATAAATATATAGTACGTATAGATATATACGTATTGGAAAATATGAAGAGCCGCGCACATTGAACGACTCTATTTTATATTCATATACAGCATGTTGACTTTATCGAATTCAAAGTCGATTAAAGCCAACGCGTGTGTCGAGTATACGCTCTCATTTTCCTGTGGGTGGTTGCTGAATATGCTCTCGGCCACTGTGACGTGCTATTCGATGGAGGCTGCGCATATATGGGGCTGGGGCTTTTAATGCGGTTTTACTGTTTCAACGAATCGATCGTTTCGTCGACGTTACCTCGAACGAAAAGCCGGCACATCGGAGTGCGAACGAGCCACATGGATGTGTTTATATATATATATATATATATATATATATATATATATATATATATACGGTTACATGTATGACTCCCTTGCTCTCCGGACGGCATTACTCTTCGGGGTGGCTCTCAATGGAGCTTTAAAAATGTCAGCACGAGAGAGGACCTGAGGGTTATTCGACGAGCCAAATTAATAGCGTACACAAATTATTCGCGAACAATGCTATCTGGAATCTCGTTGTTGTTTCGCGAGAGCTCACAGAGAGTTAAAGAGAGAGAGAGAGAGGGGAGGGAGGATCGATCGTAGAGGGGGTGAGAGTAAAGCCTCGAGGGTTTTTCTCCGGGATCGCACGCGCTGGACCACACGCACCATATCGCAGGGCTCACGTGGTTGCGGAACAACATCATCGGCAACTCTTCTTTTGTTTCTCCCTCTACCAGATATACGTAGGTATACAGCGCCTCATCCTCCCGTCAGTCAAGACCACATATTTATAATAAGTATTATGCAGAGGAATTGGTGCTAATTTGGACTAGCTGGTAAATTTGGAGATCATTCGGGCTCTCTTACGATCTGAGGGGCATTAAAATCTTCATGCGCGTGCCTGATTCGCATTTTGTGTGGAGAAATTCACACTGCCGTTGTGTTGGTAGCCAACTGCTGGCCGTTTGGGCGAAACATTGGAAAATTCGATTTGTTTGATTGAACAGTGTTTTATGATCGTATTTTTTCAATGAAGGAACGTTATCATGATTAATCCAAAGGTGTTCAGGGCTTCTGTATCATATACTGCATCCATCGAACGAAATATGAGTAAAGTTATCACCCGTCATTGTGCGCTGTTCATTGCCGTAGAAAGGGACAAGAGAATTGACGAAAAGTTGTAGAAAACATGTCATTAAAAGTTTTACCCAACCCAATCTAAATTTATTCTGAATAACTCGAGGATGAATTCAGATTGAAGGAAGACACAGAGGCATCAGACTCACAACAGTAAAGTCTGTACCATCATAATTAATTTTCACATAATTGCTCTTTTTACGTCCAACTTTGTCATCTAAAGATTCTCACAATTCATGTGAATTATCCCATATATGTTCAACAGTTGTATTGAACATCATGGAGCGTCAGTTCGCGAGTTAATTCTTCCAATACCGGCATTATTCCAAAGTACTGTGGCCATTGTAAACACGCACATACACATATCACATATTTATACATCGCATATCGGTGTATAAATTGACGACGGCTCCGTCATGATGTGTATGCGAAGGACGTGCGTTTGCATTGTACGCTGACGAGAGAGCGACGGGACACCCACGCGGACGGGTGTTATCGGGTATCGAGCGTCGCGACGCCATTATAAAGCCCCCGCAGTGAGCTGACTAGATAAATGCACCTATACAGCTGCTATGTAACGTGCATACATATATATATATAGCTAGAGGGCCTCGTCTCTCGCGAGCAATATAACGAGCTGTCGTCAGCGATATCTCGACTCGCTTCGGACCTCGGAGCCCTTTATATACATGGTTGGATATGTATATATATATATGCATATATATAATATGGGTAAGTGGAAGGAATACAGCGTGGAAATGTTTCCAATGGTGCTGAGATGCCAGAGAGCTCGTGTGCCATCGCATCAACATGGCCGAATGAATTCCGAGACGACATGGTCTTACCCACCCTAAGCTCAGAGAGTAAGAGAGCTTAAGTAAACATACCGCAATATAATTTACATGCGTATGTATTTCCTCCGCGAACCCACACGAAGAAATTCTTCCGAAATGAATTGAATTGTCAGAGAGAAAGTCCCCGAGGATCGCTAAAAGCCAATTGTTCTCAGCTATGTTTAAGGATACGCGTAGGCTAATGGAACAGATTATTATTGAGTTAAGTGCTGGATGGATTTATTGAGAAAAAAGTTACATGTCATTCTAGTCATAGCAATGGACAAGTTCGAAGGAAAGCTTCCTACACGAAAGGACCTAAAACAAATCAGTCACCTTCATTTCCAATTGCATAGCTATAATATTCAATGAAGACATGTGCCCTTCATGGATAGAAAATGAGAATCAATTTGACGCGGAAACATCAAGTCAAGCTTACGAATCCTGAAGTTCCTGGTAGTTCGGAATTGAGAGAACTCGGAACAATTAAAACGCCAAACGCGTCCTAATTAACTCCTCGATTACACGCGCCCGACGAGTTTTCGGGGCTGCGAGGTAGCGTAGTTGGCTTCGCTGCGATTTCTGGGCAAACAAAGAGAGAGAAAGAGAGAGAGAGAGAGCGAGAGAGAGGGTGAGCGAGTTAACGACAGAAGGAAGGATGTCGTCGCGATGGTGATGGTCGATGGGGACGAATCTCTATACTATTCCCTTTCTCATTCCCTGGTTATTGTTGAACGATAAGCTTTTGGTTCAAGGCAAGAAAAGGGGAAACTCGAACGGATTCTAGGTATCCTCCAGCTATCTTTCTTGGGTACACATTATAATTGCGCATATTAAAATGGCGCTTTGGCCACTGGAAAACGTAAGCAGCAAGCAACCATCCATCCGTTGTGATGAAATCGAGAGACTATAGGGAGATGTAAAAGCAACCGAGCTCGTCATCACTACTGCGGTAGTATAATATACATAGATGAAGAAGAGATACGAGAGCCCAGCATCGTCAAAGAGCGAGAACCAGCCATCTTTAATCAATAATGGAGCATCACAGGGACCATGACAACAGATACCCTTTCCCGGGGTTTCCGTCTCACGGACCCTCGGGCAAGGGTTGCCGGGGACGCCTTGCTTTTGCCCGGTTTGATGCTCCCGTTTCTCCTCCGCCATTCATCTCTCTGCTTCAACGTTTGCAAGATATACTTCATACCCCCGCAAAACGACCTTTCTCACTCTATACATATATCTAAAACCTCTCTGGGTCTCTTCTCTTGGCCTCTCCCTTCCTCGATATCCCCTTTCTCACTCGCTGCACTCACACTCCTCATTGCGGTCTTTTCTCACTCTGGATTGTCCCTGGGTGTGTGGGTGTAAGTGCGAGTGTATACGTCTGAAAGGATACCCCGTCGTGCGACGACCCGCCAACCCCGTCTCGGGTTACATCCGCAACGACCCGAGAATGGATCCCTCGTAACCTCTACCGAAATTCTATCATACTTCCCTCGGTACATATATTAGATGTATGGGTAAAGAGAGAGAGAGAGAGAGAGAGACGGAGAGAGAGAGAGAGAGAGAGAGAGGGACGAAGAAAAGATACCAGGACCCTTGGTCCTATCCGGTATCCTTGTGATTCTAGCTTGTTCCCAAGGAGTAACCAATTCGATCACATTTTTGTGAGGCTTCAATCAAGAGACCTATAAACTAGGAACGCCTTGGGACGATTTTTTTTTCTGCCGAGGCGCAGAAATTTAATAATTGTTAAGCTGAGCGCACCACTGGTCAGTTTTTGAAGAAATGTCTTCTAAAAAAATCTTTTCTGGCTAATTGCTCACGAAAAATGGTTCGAAA
This sequence comes from Rhorus exstirpatorius, assembly GCA_963564615.1. Lineage (NCBI taxonomy): Eukaryota > Metazoa > Arthropoda > Insecta > Hymenoptera > Ichneumonidae > Rhorus > Rhorus exstirpatorius. Next base: position 14,599,218 of record OY751321.1, read on the forward strand.
ATCCGATTGAAAATGTTCATCAAGCTTCTCGAAAATGAATAACTCTGTCATCCATTGCAACCAAATGTTACTTGCCATGGCGATATCAAATAAAGACGACATTCCAGCCAGGAAACAGAGAAGGCAACCTTATAGGTGTCTCACACTAGATTAATCAATGAAAAATGGATTAATCGCGGTTTCCGGTGCTTCATGAAGATCATACGAACACTTAGAAGTGATTAGCTACCTTTTCCAATATCTCAGCGGTCATCGGGAAAAACATCCCGGATAAAATACGACAGAGTCACCAAGATGGCACGACGGGAGACCATAGCGAACGGTTGGAGACTCGGCATTTTGTCTAAGGCATAAAGCAAGAGGCGCTTTTTCACGAGACTGCTCACGATTATACCGATGAACGATTCAATCCAAGAATCCTCCTCAGTTCATGTCCATCCACGGCCACTCGATATTTTCTATATAGCCATAATAATATAATGTTGTAGTTTATCTCTCATACGTGCTCCGTTACAGTACGCCCCTGTTTCTCGTTTATATGCCCATATGCATATACGTATATATTTACGCACACATTATATGCTATACGATAAGTGTTGAGGATATATACAAAATTAATAGTGTCTATGGTCCTGTAAAAGGACGAGAGAGCTGAGAGACCTCTTCCTTCGAGTCTACTCCCAAGCCTCTCTCTTTCCTGCCCTCTCGCCGCAGCAGCATTATCGTCCCTCGTTTGGCCATTGGGAAGCGTGTAAAGGCATGATACAGAGCCATGGCGCGAGCGGCACAGGCCCTCAAAGCGACGCGTTCCACCATCGCCGGACACGCCGGGGGCGCAACAGCTTGATACATCGTTACACGCTGTTCCTTCCATGTGCCCTTGCCAAGCTCTGTACGTATATATATGTGTGTGTGTGTGTGTATATATATATTCTGCTCACCAATGCACCCCCAGGATACAGCCTATACAACCAAGTGCATATTGTATATTTCCTATATCCATGCTGCTTGTGCTCATCTCTCTCAAACGCATACTCTCTTCACGACCATCCTCTTATATGTCTCTTCTCCTCGCACTCTCATCGCGAAGAATTTCTCGCTTTTTGTCTCGGTCTCCTGGCTCTTCGGAACAACAGCAACCAGAAGCAGCAGGAGCAACAAACTTATTCCATTGCGAACTAAAACATGACCCTTGGCTCGGAATTCTTGTCATGACTATATCCTCGACTCCACGTTCAGAATATAATGTTATAGGGCGCATGTACATAGGGAATACTCATTACGCAGAGTGCTTATGAATTTCTTCCATCTATCTGTGACTCTCGAAACAGATAATGGCTTAGCATCTGAGGCTTTTCTTATAACTCGACTTTTTTATCAACACTTTACTAACTTTTGGACTGGATATTCCTTCATTGAGCTTTATCGTTGGATGTCCCAGTTTTTTTGGTATTCATCGTTGCAGAAAGTTTTAACACGATCAAATAATGGGTCCCGTCTAGGAGTGCAAGCGTTAATAGTTATCAACGAGAAAGATTCGAAGTTTTACTAAATCTTGACAACACTACTCACTCTCACCAAGCTGGCTACCAAATATTCTTGATGATGGGAGACTAGGGCTTCCTTTGAAGCATTTTCTGTATTATAATTTTAATTTAAACCGCTTCATCGTTTCAGCTGCTGTCTTACACTTGGATACGACACTTGGCTACGTACCAAAAAAAATATGGCGAACTGCTTTTTCTATCGGCTGATTCATCGCTAGCATGTGAAACTGATAGCTTTCGGTTATCATGGATGGCTTAGGTGATTAGGTTTCTATTGTTTCTTACTGGCCTTAGGTGTTCGCACTTCTTTCCTTACTCTAGCAAGAATATTATCGAAGAAAATTACCAAAATAAAGTTTTCATCTATGAGGAAGCAAAGATGTCTGTTTTACAAGGTAAGAAATGTAGCCACATTGCCCGAATAATTTATTCCGCTGTGAATAAACGGGATTACCTTTCTTTAAAAAAAATGTTTCTTCAGCAGTATAGCATTCATTACGGTTAATATGATAAAAATATGTAGAAATCTCCCGGGGACAAAGAGATTTAGAACAGTGACACGACAGAGTACTATATGTAACGAGTGCACGTTTGATAAGAGAATATATGTATGTATATATGTAATATGTATATATCGGAAATGGGAGAGTAGCGTCGGCACAACAGAAAGCAACTCTTTACTATCCATCCGTATTCATACATCTACCGTGAAAGTAACCAATACATAAGAGTATGAATATCTATATACACACGGTCCTCAAGAGCTTTTGCACCCTTTGGTCTTCTCATATACACGCGAGAAGCTCACGAAGTATCTAACCACGAGCGAAGCAAGCTGGAGAACTATTGAGAACCATATACCACGACTGTATATCCCAGGGACATCGAAGAGCCGCGATGTTTCACTGTTTTATGGAGGCATCAATTACTTTAATATTCACGGTCGTAATATCGCCTCTCGTGTCCGCCGCGCGGGGCAACTCATACCTTGTACACAGTTTTTTTTTTTTTTTTTTTTTTTTAAATATGCATCCATGTAGATAGGATTGGTCACGAGCGCGATGCCCCCGCGACAGGAGAGTGCAAGAGAAAGAGAGGCTCGGTAGGTGTCATCAACGATCGTAAAGCAAACAACGCGTCGTGATACACGGTGAGAGCGAAGGAAATACTGGAAATATATATGTATATGCCATAATCGTATATTCGCCTCCATTTCGTGAATCGTTTCGTCCTTTGTAACGCAATCCTATCATATTCACGAAGGCAGATTTCTCGCGAGAGGGGGGGGGGGGGGGAGGGGAGAAATAATGATAGAAAATCGCTTTGAATGATGCGTGTTATGAATAAATGAATAAAATTGGGGGAAAAAAATGTCAGTGGACGAATGACGATCGGCACGATGATGCCAATTCCGCGAGACTAGGTATATAGGTAACCACGCGAGCTAGCCGGATTATAATAATGTTTACTATCCGACTATACGGAGTCGCTCTCGGTTTTTAATGGCCCCATAAAGAATCGCTGGCCCGCGCGAGAGCGTTTAAACAGCCACCATCTGCTCGTTAGAGAACTCACGCGCGTTAGTAAATGTATAGATATATATATATATGAGTATGCGCGTGTGCATGTATTTTCAATGTATGTATAATACACCTTCCTTGTCCAAGAGCCACTGGAGAAGCATGCGTTTTGCGAGGATATCGGGTACGAGAGATGAGGCTTAGCAGGTACCAAGGTGCTAATACGTTAGATTCGATGTTAAGGAACTAACTGTCCTTTTTTTTTTTCTGATCCAAGAATCGCACGAAGGATCTCTAATGGATTTGTGTCCTAGAAGCGAAGAGACGAAAGGCTGAAATATTGTGGAATTTATATTCGCGCGCGGCGTCTGCAACTGAAAAATGGCGAACAAACCGGTAAAAATGGTGAATCAAATGGTGGGTGCAATTAATTTTTTTTAGCTTTAGATCTGAGGAAGATTCGTTCGAGTCTCAGCGAATCAATAACTATATGAGCCATTGGATGGGAGAATTCGTTTCAAGTGTTGGAGGTTACGATTGAATATTTTGAACGAGATCAATTGTTTATAGATTTCAATTATTTGATTATTGGTGAGTTGAAATATGTGAAAAGACGAAAGACGAATAAAATTGTCTCCTGATTGGGGAGGAGTTACCCAATGAAGGACAATCACGGAGCACATAAACGGAACGAGCTGTTACACATCATTAGTGGACCAATATTATGGATCACACTCAACCCTCGCTTACAACAGTCATTTTTTGTACCTGCTATTGACCCGCCAGGATGTTTTTAGTCCTGGCTCGTTTTTCCCATGATAAATTGGGCTGAATCACAGTCCTTCAACCCTAAACCTTCTAAACCTACTAAAGAGATCCCAAAATTTTTTTTTTTAATTCTTCTCCATCTGCTTGTACATATGTATATTTCTTGTGCTCTCTAACGACCATTTCCATAGCATGGAGTTTCTAGGACAATATCCACAATCTGTGCTATCCGTTGGCACATCCTATAATTTAATTACGATAATTTTTGTTTTAACTGCGATGAGTAATACGGTTGATTGTATCTCAATGTTCGTTGAATCTAAACGGTGAAGAAGATTGTACGTCATAAATATCCTCAAGCATAAACTTTAAATTTTGCGATTTAAGCGATTCAAGATATTCTTATTTCAATTAAACTGTTCCACTAAATAATTCGTAAGGAAAGGTATATCCTTCCCAATTCATAAATCCTCTAACGAAGTTTGTCCTCTCGACGTTCGGGAAAAAAGCGCGTTCCACTTCGGATTCACTCTCGAATCACTCCGGCTTTCTCACTCTCTTCCTCGCTCCCTTTATCTATATCTATACATAAATGTATATGTATATAAATAAAGTAACGTTATGGCTCTCACGACAGGGACTAAATAATTAGCGTGCGGTCGGGTGCTTCGCGGTTTTGCGTGAGCACGCGCCCTTTTCCCTCGGCCACCGGGAGCCGCATATATCGGCCTCTCTTGTCGACGCGCCCGATATTCTTGCTCTTTAATAACGCCGATGGGAGCCTCGCTTCTTTGTTTCTTCGTTACTTTTGTTCAATTCTCTTCCTTTTTTTTTTCCCCTCTTCACTTATTACATTTCGAAGCACGCTCGCTCCGATTGAGGGGTTGCAACTCGATATGAGACAATGACGACGATGACCGTATATACGTGAAAACCGCAAAATGAAGACGAAGCGAGGAAGGCGACGAGTTCATTTCACGTCTTTCACCTTTTGTTTCGTATATAAACTTTTCGTATGCTCTCTACGTAGGTAGAAAAAATAATGAGCTTCGATGCCAAAAGATATATATATATATATATATATATATATCGACGAAGAAATTTGCGAAGACCGCATAGCAAAACCTGGCGCGTGCCTGTCGGCGTCCTCGAACCGATTTCCGGTCGAGAATTATGCCAGTATTACTCGGCTGTATACCATGCTGTTCGAGTACCGGAAACCAGTCGTATTGTCGGCTGACATCGACAATCCCAAGGCCATGCTTGATGCACGAAAGAGTGCAAAATTTCATGAAAATATCGGCATTAAATGTTCCTCATGGCGGTATTATATAATACTCAATGTACAATGCCAAGAGAAGCGTGTTCTCAGACGTGTTATTTACCATCCGTTTTTTTTTTTACTGCAGTAATTTTTGAAATATTACCACGTATTTATTTTTCCTACTATCGATTGCAACATAAAAATAAGAACCGTAACAGAGTTTGAAGAGTAATTACAGTGTGTAAAATAGGAAATACTATGTTTAGTGTAACAGATTTTTTTTTACTGCTTACACAGCCAGAAAAAAAGTTGATAGAAAAGTAATTGTCATTTAAAAATGGTATAGCTTATTAAATGACTTGCAAGCCACTGGTTTGTTTTTTTTTTGTTGGAATAATTTTTAAGTATCAGCAAATGTTCGTCATACCTATTTTTGATCCTTGCGGTCACGCATGGTCTGCCTGAGAACACTGATTTTCAATTCTCCACAACGTTTCGACGGATACGTATTTTTAGGTTCAATTTTAGTGAAATTGAAAGACCGGACTGACCACCAAGATGATTAGATGGCCAGTCCAATCGTTAGAAAAAAAATTTTTTTAAAGCTATAGCATTGCGATAGAAAGAAAAACAATTCTCATGAAAAGCAGATGGAAAGTGCAGTGTATTTCGTTCGTTCACCCGATCAGAATATAACGAGCTATTTTTTAAAGAAAGTATTTATGCTCAATAAAATTCCTTTTATTTTAATGTAAATCATGTTTTCGAATGTAGGTCGTTGCATTCCGATCGTCTTCAGCGTCGGTAGCTCAATCGTTTTCGATCGCTCTCGTTGTGATTTCTTTTTTTTTTTTCTTTTTTCATTATTGGCACATCGTGTAAATTATGCAGGGTACAGTATACGCCATCTTATTATTTATGAGCTCCGCGGAGTGAGCAGTAATTTTCTGCCATTGCCCGTGGCGATTGGCGATAATAACGCGGGATTTCAAAACCATGACATTATGGTGACGCGGGAGCAGTGCATTTGAGTTACGTATACTCGAGAGTTATACATCCATGTATAATACAATGTGAGAAATTGCAGAAATACTCGATGCAATTTTATTGCCACGCGAGTTGAATTTGGAATACCGAAGCCAACGATCAGTGAAACGAAGTTTCAATCTACGCAAATTAATCTCAGATTTATTTTGGCACATAAAAAAAATGTAAAAAATTCGGTGTACAATCCGCACGACTGAAAAAGAGTTACTTCAAAGAAGTTGAATCACTGAGCTACCGCGGCTGATTAAAAAATATTCATAAAATGGAAAAGCTTGATTCGTTAAGTTAGTTCATTGTTAATTCAAGCATGAATGCTCAACTCTGTTTTTTTTTTTCGGTCCACATAGCCTGCCAACATTTTGCCTATAATGAATAGTGATCGAATGATGGTAACGCTTCATCGCGGGTTACAAAAAATAATTCATCGATCGGCTTAGTAGCGTGAAACTCTCGTTCAATGATGCCAGATTGGAAAACTTTATGAGGTGGAAAAATCGCTATCGATTTACCGAATCATTGATCATTCCGACAACAATAAAAAGAAAAGGACCGCAAAGAGATCTCATTTTGAGAATATCGCATGAACCAACGATCAATACGTTATACATTATAGGTCGAATTCTTCGAAATATTTTTTGTTATTCACGTCGTTCAATAAAGAAACATTTATGACGATGATGACAGGGGAAAAAGCATAATCGAGAGCCTCGAGAAAACTATTGTCCCTCCTGGCCAAGTCTTCTTCTTTCCATCTTTCATCTTTTGTCGTCTCCTTCTTATATTTTTTCAACATTTTTTTCGTCTTCCAATCCAGGACAAATCGATGGGTTTCTCTGTTCCGCGTGTAAAGAATCGTTTCTACCGATGGATTTGGGCAGGAGAACATCGAGGATCGAAGACTCGAGCGGTCTCGTGCGCGCCCACGAGACGCCATGTGTTTGGCCGATTGCTGGGCGCCCCTCAGGTAGAAAAACCCATGCCCATTCGACTAAGCCACCCATCTGGCGAGCGTGCGAGCAATTCTACGATATATATATACATAGTGAGGAGGGAGGGCGCGAGCGAGAGCATGATTCTGTTTTTGCTCTGCTGATGCCGGGGGCGTGCAAACGTCGTCTTTTTTCTCCGATGAAAATTTCTCCATTTCGTTCGACCCAGTGAATTTTTTTTTTTTTTTTAAATACAATTTTAATTATTTTTGTCTTCTTCGTGATGTATATTTTTCTCTAAACGTGACATTCTCCAATTTATACATCACCATTAAATGTACGAGACCAATTTATAGCGAATGATAGAGCGACAGTAAAAATGGCATTCACTAAATTAAAGATTTTCACATTTGTTCCCCATTATTTTTCGCTTCTTTACAAAGCTTCCTTTTGGACAAACCGTATCTCTTGCGCTTACCATGTAGGAAGCTTCCCGGAGAGAAAATATTACGAGGAAACTATGTACAAATTTATAATTTGCAGAATTTCATATATTTACTTCATTAAACTTCATCATACATTCGAAAATCAACTTTGCCGACTTTCATTACCAAAATCATCTTAATTACAAATGGAATCGACAAAATCTTCCGCAAGGCTGATGCAGCAGCAAAACGCCCAGTATTATGCTGCACGCGAAGCATCTTCAATATACATTAACGTCATATCGAGATGAGATAGAAAAACACGCGAGCACCGATCTAAGAGGACCCCATCAGCTGGACGTACCATTCGTGGAGATTCCAAGCTATGTAGAAGAGCGAGAGAAGAAGATTGCAGGAACTTAATACGGATATTGTCGATCCATAATCCACACTTTTAATACGGTCCACGTGTCAGGCGAGTTCAACCAACTCGAAAAACATGGAAGCTTCATACATACCCATTGTACACATATGACATAATCGAAAGTTACCTCGGGCCTTATTATTCCACGATACGAATTTTCACTTATCACCGCCTTCAACGCGTTCGTGATAGGCTCATTAAATTTTGGGAACTAACCAGAGCGCTCGAAGTGCGATAAGTGTCAAATCATGTATCTCAGAATTATAAAGTGATTGGATTGAAAACTGGAATGAAGACGTTGATTGCTGTTTGAGCGCTGCAAATTCTCACTATCGATGATTTGCCGCTGTAAACCATGCGCAATATAGATAGCGAATTTGGTTGCTAGAGTTTAAAATAATGATCGAAAAAATTTGTACACCATCTAGTTTCATAAGCCCGGACTTAATAGGTTAGCTTATGGCAATAAAAACCAATGAATTGTAGCTATATGCACGATGGAGATAAAATTGAAATACTTTGTCCTGGACAGCATTTCAAATGACTATAAAATCCCAAAAGTGCCATTACACCGATGAAAAGTTTTAAAAGCTCTTTGACATAAATACGCATGCATACACGTACTAATCGACTGCCAGCACCCAAAAGGAGGTAAGCCCGACCGATTCGTACCGTAGAATGAAGTGGGTTACGCCCTTTTTATTTACTAGCATTCGAGGTATCTACATGTAGCATAGTTATAATGCATATACGTATATGTTTGTACACATGATTATGCTTGTGCTATATACATGTATTTATAATATGGTTGGGCGAGAATAATGGTGGCTGCTCTCTGACGAGGAATAATAACCCGTGCGTAGACCCTACTGACTTGGGTCATTGACGGCACTGGCACAGCACGCGGCGATGCTGTGGAATCAGAAATATATAATGGCCTCCATCGCATATACCACAAGAGACAGAGACAGAGAGAAAGAGAGAGAGAGAGAGAGAGAGTGCTAGAAGGAGAACAACGAGAGATGTATACTTGGTCGTTATATACTGTGCTCTTCCTCTCTATCTCACTCTTTCCGTGTGCCACAAGCTCTCTCGGAGATGAAATATTATCGCATCTCGACTGTTTCTGACGAACACACAACACACACACACACACACACACACACACACACCGCACGCTCCTCCATCACGAGAAGTGTTGGGCATCAACGAGAGAATCCTCACAGATACGGGGGCATTCAAGTCAGAGACCGTGAAACATCATTTGGATCGCAAAAAAGTATGTAAACGGTAAAGTTAAATATACGGTAGACATCGTGAATTCGTGAGCTTATCCACATCTATAACAATTGTCATTAAAGAAATTCCAGGGCGAACAGTTTAAAATTTCGTTACGGAGATGTTTTTTTTTTTTCTCAACTTTTCATTTGCGATCGTCAATGGAAAAGATTTACCGGTGGTACACTCGTGTACGAGTAAAGGTAATTTATGTCTACCAACTTTTCGCTAATTTGCACGAGAAAGGCAATACAAAGAGGGTTAACAGAGCGTATGTGAAAGATCGCGGCAAAAGTTTCGAATGCCCGCGAGAAATATATTCCTTGAGGGGTTGCCGATAGTCGTGAATATATATACGTTTGAACGAGGATGAATGGACCAGGAGGAGAATCTCGACGGTGATTCAATCGGCTTATTCATTGCTGAAACGAGCGATCTGTAGCAAAGCAGAATACCGCGTGTCTTTTGGTCTCTATCTGTCTCTTTCTCTCACTTCTTCTGTCGTCTGATAGGAGCGACGTTATCGCAACGCACAGGTGCGTGTGCTTGGAAACTTTAAGACTGTCCGGGAGATAAACTGCCGCTGGATGTATCGCGTGAAAAGAAACTGCGCGGGAAACACTTTGGAACGAGAAGCTCTGCATTAATCAGATCGAGATGAGATATATAAGTAACCAACGCGGTATCCAAGTCAAGAGATTCGAGTAAACAGTAAAAGCTCTCGTAAGCTATACACGTTGGTTGGTTCATGCGATCTTGTTGAATCAAACTGAGATTTACAGACAATTTATAGTTATATTTTCTAGTATTCCTTGGAACAAACTTAGTTTTGTTTTTCAAATTTGGCATGCAACTTATAATTAATCAGCATAGATAGTTATAATCATCAGATCGTTAATCGTCAGTAAAGATGATAGATCAACGAGAAAACGAGAGTGCAAAACTAAAGATACCAACGAGACAGGAATAGAGACTCGTAATACGTAAAATGCGTTGAGAATCTTTACACGCCCGAAATGATAATCGTTGAGTAAACCCAGGGGGGGATTTCCATTTCTCTATTTTGTGTGTAATCAGGCCTCAGGCAACAAGAAACCAAACGAGGCCTATGAGTGAGAGATGAGTGTTTCACACTATATATGTATATGTAAGTGTGTTTGTGTGTGCGTGTGCGCGTGTGCAGTATAACGCGTATGCGTGTGTAAGCCAACGATCTTCCCTGGTATATCGATGTGCGTCTGCTGAGTGGCTCGATCTTCAGAGAGTGAGTGGGATGAAAGATGGAGGGATGAGAGAAGAGGGCGAATATCCCTGAGGGTGGCGTGAGCACTGAGAGGTCCGCGGTGTGCTGCGAGGCGCGCCTCTCGCGCGCATCCGATCACTGTAATTCCGGGCTTGCACGTTTCTCGCATAATTTTAGACCAAGAGAGAGAGAGAGAGAAAGTGAGGAAGGGAGGTATATTGAGAACACAGGGACTCATCTTCTCGTCACAATGCATACATATAGGCTTAAATGTAATGTATATAGGGATACAGAGAGTTTGCGAGAGAGAGAGAGACAGAGAGAGAAAGATTCAAGCGCGAGTTACGTGGATTAAAATCTCATTGACTTATAATTCAATCGCGAGGATTCTATACACGCTTTATCTCTTCTTCGATAATCTTAAATCTTCGGTGACCCTTTCTATACCGACGGGGCTATCCTGTTATGGCACACATAAAAATTATTATCCCGGCGCTATAATGGATACTATAGGGCGCTTCATGGCAATCCTGGAGTGTTATAATTTAAAATTCCCTGAAGCTTCAGACTGGATAGGGGTTTTCAGTGCCAAGCCGAGGATTATGTATACGTTCAATCAGTTATCAATGCTTGGTAAGCAATGTCATGTTTTTTTATTGAAATCTATATACCTTTCAATTTGCAGATGACGCATTTTTAATACATATATGTTATTGGAGCCACTTTTCGTACTTTAATTTTACCGTGCAAAATCGAACCTGGTACTGAAAGATTCAATACTTTCGGATTATCAAAGTCTTTATACTAATGCACACAATCAGCCTCGTGTAATACTACACGCTTCTATATCATAGTAGGGGAGCCCACGGTGCTAAATGGGGATTTACTCGACCGTCGTCGGGACTTAGTGGATTTTGAAGATTAGATGGTGGAGAGAAAAAAAGGTCATATGATGTATACCCGTTCACCGGTGGGGGTAGCGTCTACAGCCCTTCAAAAATGTAAAAAAAAAACAGTCACATGGACATACTCGAGAATCATATATTCTATCCTCTTGCTCGCACATCTCATTAATATACGTGCTCGGTTGATTCGGTTAACTTATACTATCCGTTGTCGGTCAATTAAAGTGCGTGTCGCGCATTTGTAATAATAAATTTCTCATTGATCCTATTTGACCTTCATTATAGTTGGCTTCGCCTATATCCGCGATAATTTGTACGACGCAGAATTTGTACCTACTCAACGTATAATCAATCGAAGCTACCCTATAATCGCAAAATATATGCTGAAGAAGCGCATTTCTGGTTTTCAACGTAAAAAATACAGACTGTAATGCGAAAAAGTATTATCCAAGAACAAATAAACTCTCTAGGATAGCCAGAATTCAGTGCTGCAGCACAACTATATAAGGAAAATGACAGAGAGATCATTCGGCCGCATAACGACTTAACGGTCTGTAGTCGAACGCCTGCGATCTCAAAACTCTCCTGTCTTGAATTTTCCCAGTGAGTACCGCATGCATCTTGTACTATTTTACTTGTTCACTCGCGGAGATGCAGAAATCGTTCGAGGGCAACCGGTGTACATTGCGAATTCCGGAATACGTAACGCAGCTCTGAGCAATCTCAGATACCCACATAGATATATACGCATTTTTCAAGCGTATATCTCACTACAATGACTGGCTAGCTAGCAAAAAGGTGTTATCCATATCACTGTAAGCATAAAGTCCCGCTGGTTAAGCCCTTTTATTTGCTGGCATTCGATATACCTGCAGCCTCCTGCTCTGGAGTCCTCTACCAAGAGATGGAGAGAATCTTTCGCGCTTTCCAGACGTTCGCGTACCTTTATTTATGTATATATGTATATGCGTAGCCGTGGTACTCTGCAGGACAGGGAAATGTGTGTAGAGAGAAAGGTCGAGGGAGACTGTAAAATCCGAACCGAGGAACGCTCGCAATTCACTCTGGAGTCGCGTTTGCCTGTATGAGATGCATCTCGTGTGTTTGTACGAGTGCTCCGTTCGAATACTGAAACACGCGGCATAACGACCAGCGATCTCTAGGAGACGAGAGAAAGAAGCGAGAAATGCAGCGAGAGGAGCGTTCTTTGTATCTCAATGCGAAAGAGCACGGACAAAGGCTCGCTGGAGATGCGATGTATACATATACCATAGAAGATACGCGTGATTCTCCACTTTCGAGGTTATATCGTCATGCAATTCGATGATACAGAGCCAAAGCTGGCTGAATTTTTCATAGGAAAACTGAATAATCGCAAAAGATGGGGAGGAAAGTATTCTTCTCACAAAGTGTTCTTGTTATGAGGAAAAATTTTTTGTTTGTTTGAAGAGAAAAAAAAATGAAAGAATCGTATTTCACGCTAAGAATCGATATATTATTATTTCTTATGGTATAACACCCGCGAGGCTTTTTCATCGAGCGCCACACCGTCACGCATACTTACTTAGCCTTCTGTTCGAGCAAATGCGGCGTGTTACATTACAAGCTATAAGTAGACGAAGAGAATGGAAAAAAGGGCAAAAGAACGGGGTTTTTTCTGTTTAAACGGGAAATAACTCGAGATGGATCAATCAATCGACTTTTTTACTCTTCAAAATATTATTGTCAATCATTGCACTTGTACGAAAAAATATGGTAGTAAGAATTATTATTAAATGTATTTGTATTGCGCAAAAACTGTACAATTTCCAGGTTCAATTCAGCGTTTTATGGGATGTATTGAGGATATCCTAGTATACCCACATTATAAAAATTTGTCCGCAAGCATGAAAAATTTGATCATGACGACCTAGATTCGATTGTCTGGCCGAGTTTCATTGTATCGGGACAATAGATATTCCTTAAATACAGGATAAAATGGGGATAGTCGCCACTAAAGAATTAAAACCCAAGTTAGTGAATACAATCAAAAGAATATATTTATTTGCGGAGCATGTTACAATCTCTTGCGATTCTTCTCGCAAAAATTACTTGAGAAAGCCTCACTAGGAGTTTAAGGATCCAGATGTATGAATCAATTGGGACTGATCATTGTTAGGTCATAATTTATAAAGGCATTCGTCTGGCTTGATATTTAAGAATGTTTTCAAATGAGATTATCTCGACGCATTTTGCAATATGTTCACTCGTTCGTTCGGAATATTACCTTCGGCTCAATTTTCAAACGCTATTGTTGTATCTTACAAGCTATTCGCGCTACAACAATTTTTATATGGAAAGGTATGATTTAGCTGGGATCTAGGTGTAAAAGCGTTACACATTTCCACTAGAGAGGATAATCCTTTACGTCCAATAAAATAAATCATATCTATTTCAACTCAGATCAAATCGTACGAATAAACATTGATAATAGATAATTACGAGCGAAGAAACACAAATTCACAATTTTCAAACTCACTGAGTTCGGTGAAGGAGGATGGATTGCTTTCCCGGCCACCGAATTATTGTTCCATTTACTGTTATTGTTCTGTCTCACTGTTGCAGAATTATTTGAAGAAAAATATTGCTGCTGCTGCTGATTTTTATACGCGCCATTGTTATTTTGTCCCTGATGATGAGCGTAAGCTCTTGCGAGCGACGGACGAAAAGTTCCCGCTGTGCTATAGCCCATAGGAAAAGAAAAGTTAGTAGCACCTTTTCCATGATGATGAAAATCATTCAATTCATTCTGATAATCACGGAGGAAAGCTTCATTGAGCATTCCAACAGCGTTCTGACGATAAGCACTGACCGCCTCGTCTAAGCAACCCGTTTCCCTTTTGTCCCTAGAATGTTTTCCAACCGTGTGATGACGAGCGGACGACGATGAAGAATTGGTAAAAGGCGCTTGTTGTTGCGGTGCGGAAGTCGCGGGATTCCGTGGATCAGGAGGTGGTGGACCGCAAAAATTTGGAAAACCGAAAACACCGGAAGGTGGAGTGGACATCGTTGGAACCGGGGTGCGATAAGCAGGATGTTGGATCCTCGAATATTGTTGCTGATGATTCGTCATGCGAGATAAATCTATGCTCTGATTGTCGAAAGGATTCGTTCGATGAAGAGACTTGCTCGTCATTGTAGGAGCAACGCTGACTCCGAGAGCAGTCACGTTGGACGAGAAACTCGATGTGTAAGCTTCCTTTCGTTCGTCCTGATAACCAGCATCGTTATGACGACTGTCCAGAGGACGTTGAGAATTCGCACGATAGCCATGATGCTCCTGATGACACCCAACTAGTTTGGTCTTCGTCGAGAGATCTTGCTGAACCACATCATCCTCCGGAGCCTCTTGCTTGATCCTAATATCTTTATCGCTCATGCAAATCTCGGTAATCTGTTCGTTCTCCGTCGTTGATATCTCGCTCTTCACGATGACATCGTTTCTCATCAAAATCCCGTCACCGTCATTCGTGGGACTCTGGTGACGGGGGTCAATCGATTCGAGACTTGGACCGTTACAATTCGTTCCTAGACTGGCTTGTTGCATCTTAATATAAAATGACGAAATTTTTCATTGAGAAAATTCGGTACAGTAAGAATTCACGAAGATCTCCTCTGATGGATCTATACAATATCTAATTTCCAAATGAAGACGGTATTCGAAGTATTGATCTTTATTAAATCGACTCAGGTGTTTCGTCGATCGGAGCATGGACACACGAATGCTTCCCAGCAGAGTTGTTTCATAGTGACACAAATAAGTAAACCATTATAAATGTTTTACGATTGTTAGATTTATTCTGAAAAGAGAACAGTCGGATGGGTGGATTAGACCGAGTCATCGTATCATTCGCCAGCGAAATCCCATATTCCGATTGCCGACCAACGGTAGAAGCAAGAATTCGTCCACGGTTATTAAAAAAAAAACAATGAAATCAATCACTGCAAAAAAAGATTTTTAGTTCACGTGGATGTGATGTTTAGAGAGCTGGTCCAGTTGGATCCGATAAATTTCCAAACCCGGAATGATAGTTAATTAGGATAATACAGACAATGACGGTGAAGGGGTAGGAGAGTTGGTCGGGAAGCGAGAGCTTGTCGTTTGCGGTGTTGAGACGGTTGCGACGGTTGGTGATCCGCGGCGCTGATGTCCCCGACTTCGGGTTCAGTCGTGTTTTCGGTTGATGAGAGTGGTGGGGGAACAGTGGTGGGAGAGGGGTGGGGGGTTACGAAGGTAGGGGAGGCAAGGGCGGCGTGACAAGTATCCGTGTCACGTGTCCACCAGCCACGGGATCTCAGCTAAGCTCCGCCTACGAATCTGATTTTCCCTCCGTAGAAACGTCGTCGAAGCTTCTGTGACTCTAGCAACGTGTATTTCAACGCTGCTGCCGGTGCCCGTGTATCGTTTACTCCGTCATTCTTGTTGGTTTCGTCATTAAGCCCTTGCTCATTGTTCTTCTGTGCCACTCGTTTCACTTCCTCGCTGGGTTCGGATCGTACCATTCGTCTCAGAACCGGCGAACCGTGCAGAGATATTCCATCAGCACTCTCACTAGCAAACTGTCACTTCTCTTTCGCATCAACCTAAAATTTTAACAACACTTTTATCGATCACTTCACGACACTATTATTTTCCCAATCATGGATTCGTGCTGCACTTGTCCCACCTGATGTCACCTACCAGAGGTTTACTTCGTCCTACCTCGGAAATAAGAAATAACTGATCACTCCAGCCCACGCCCACTTCTCATTTTATCGTGTACAAATATTCCAATCGCGCACTGTTTCACCTGAATTAAGGCACAACTCGGCGACTTCACACGTCTAGGTCATTTATTAAGAGGGGGAAAAAAAATCACGCTGCAACGACACACGGAAGAGACGAAACACGAACGCAAGAGAGGGTTTTCTAGATGCGTGGTGTGTGCCCATATAACCACGACCGTACCCGCGAACGCACGCCAACCGACTCTCGAGGTTACACGGAGCGCCGCTTCGCGGCTATTCGTGCGTTTTCGTAATTAATCGTGAATACCGAGGAGCAGCAGCAGCAGCAGCAGCAGCAACTCCGCGCGCGGGCCTCTCTCTTTCTCTCTCGCTTGCACCAGTAAAGATCTTTTCACGAGGGCAAGCGGTTTTTCTTTCTTCCAACTTTGCGATACCGAAACTCTTGACCTCTATCGGCTTTCGTTCGTTGCGTCAGAGTACGAAAACTCGCTACGACGTAGGATGATGTTGCGGAGCTCGTACAACAAGGGGGATTTTTTTCGTTATTGTTGTTTTGTTTGTTATCGTTCAAACACGAGATCGGAGGCCCTGGCTGAGCAGATCGTACAATCTAAGACAGTTTCGTTCCACGTATAGCGTGAAACACTCGGGGGGGATTCTACGGTCGGTGTATGCGCGCGGTCGGTTATTTTCACCGAGAAATCACGAGAACCGACGAGCTAACCCGAACGTACAATCTCATTCGGTATATCTGTATAGGAGCGACGAAGTGCCCAACACCTATGCAATATACATATGTGTATTTTTGCCTGTGTATAGCAGAGCCACTACCAAAGTTCTGCCGGCATCTATACCATGGAGAGACGCGGAACCTCGCGTGGCACGGACCACTTCACGTGTACGGCTCACCTTTTGTGAGCTCATACACACAACTATATATTTCAGCCCGTCTCCCTGCGCCCCTTTCCAATGTACGCAAGTACGAATTTATTGTATTTACCCGTGCATATTCACTCTTGCGAATTGTATGTTTATCATTGTACACGATACAGGAAAAGATGCATTGAGATTCGCGAGGATGTACACCCATCCAAATTTTAATGAATTAACAATGAATCCGGGTGACACTTAGGAACCAGAACTCCCAAAATCACAGGAATCTAGAGAAGCACACCTAGAACAGCAGTTGGAGAACTAACAGCGGTGGACCGTGCGGAGCTTCGACGATCTTCCGAGTTCAGCAGTCTTGATCTTGGTCAGTATCAGAATGGGTGACCAGTTAGCGATGTGCACTAACTACTGAGTGAGAAGCAGGTTTTACGAGTTTTCGATGATAGTACAACTGAAAATCACTGAAATGTTTGAGCATGGTATCAGCCAGGTTTTAGGCATCAGATTCCCCGTATCCTAGTTCAAGTTCGACAAAGTAGGGCTCTTAGAGAGAGCTGCTATGGACACCACCTTGGGGGAAGTTTCAAGGAATGCGATGAAAATGGGAACAAAGGGGAAGGGCTTTAAAAACCGCAAAGACGTATAGGAAACACGATCAGAAATGAAACCCCTTCGATAATACTGGGTCGCTCGTTGCAGTACTTTTGTTTCTGTACAGATTCTTATTTTCCATTAAAGTTCATCTGAATCCAAAGACACTTCGATTCTTACGATTCGTGCAAGCGTATGTATCGAGAATCGTGATGCGATCTGTACCCAGCAACGCATCCTCTTTGATGCGGTATTACTTCTCCGTCGAAGATCTACATAGCTATACATAACTCATCGAATACATATGGATGCACCGTGAGATATGTATGCCACTTGGAATACCTCACTCCGTGCATCAATATATCCATGTACATATACATAGAGATGTTACGGTGATATACATAGCGGTCTATGTATACACGGTACCATAGGTATCCATAGTTCTATATTGAACTATACATTACAGCAGGTAGCAGCAGCAGTCCGCGGAGAGAACTCTCGAGACAAAAGGTGCGGGAAGGATGCCTGCCTTCTGAGCTTACACACCCACCCACACACACACACACACACACACACACACACACACACACACACACACACACACACACACACACACACACACACACACACACACACACACACACACACACACACACACACACACACACACACACACACAAATACCAATTTCTCGCTCTTATTTCCTTCCTTCCTTTAGCTCTACCTTTCTTTCATCGCGCTTCTCGAAGTGCAGTGTACGGTGTGCGCGGGCGACGACGACGACGTCGAGTCGATAGTCGGGACCGGCGCGGTGTTCTGCCACCATCGCTGCTCTTCAGCCCCCTTGCCGCTCTTTGCTGCTTCTGCTGCTGCTGCTGCTACACCGAGTGGATCGTGCTAGTCATGTATACATATATCTCTATACGTTTCTGAGGTTATATACTGTAAGCACTACTGTATATACGTATACTATATAGTATACACTCAGACTTTACGTACTATAAATCAATGCCTTCAAGTCAAAAGGGCGCATGGATTGTACATAAGCACATGCTCGATGCCTCCTAGGTATTACGACATCGATATGCATTTATATTTTTGCTGCAATAGATACAATAACGCGTGTGCCATGAGATAGTCTCTGTTGGATCGACCTCGAGAATGACTGGTAAAAGAAATCAATTTCCGTCATCATTATCGAGCATAATATGCATCTTCGGTACGGGAGATAACCCATGGTCATGGTATCTCGTTTCACCTTCACCGGTATATGATCCTCCGGTCGATTTCATGCAGCCCGGATCCTCAACATCCTGTCATTCGTGGCCTCTAATCTCGCGCTTTCTCCTTCTTACTTTTTTGTATTATTGGTCACACACACGTACTGTTTGTCCCCTCGGAGTAGATCCAGAGTGGATCGGGTCGACCGGGGTGATGGCATTTTCAACTGTATCGATACATAAGCTACCTATTCCTGTTAGTTTTGGGTTGAATCTCGGTGAGGATTCGTATCCGGTGACGGAATCGAATAAAAGTAGAAATAATAGTCACCGGACGAATAGTGGTAATTGGGCAAGTAGGGAAACATTTATATCCAAATATTTGGGGATCCTTGTGTAGGGACGACCTTTCGTACCCTCCGTACCTGGACTACAAGAGTGGAGCAACTCAATTCCGCTTCAACCATGAATCAACGTTGTTCAAATACTTTTAAGTAAATAAGAGACGCTATTAAGCAAGAAATGATTATTTTTATCTAGAAGTATCGCCTTGATCTGGTCCATTCTTCAAACCTCTTATAGAACTTCTCACGATAAGAATTCATTAGTGGTGTATACGAGTAAATCAGAGGCTAGACTATAACTCGAATCATCTGTCGTGTCATTGCAAGCGATAGTTTATATCTAGAGTCTGGTATGTCCCGAGTTGCAATCATTCCAAGCTT
Source organism: Rhorus exstirpatorius (assembly GCA_963564615.1). Taxonomy (NCBI): domain Eukaryota; kingdom Metazoa; phylum Arthropoda; class Insecta; order Hymenoptera; family Ichneumonidae; genus Rhorus; species Rhorus exstirpatorius. The sequence continues at coordinate 14,618,762 of OY751321.1, forward strand.
TTTCGTTCGATGATACTGCTAGATTGACATATCAGTACGCAAAAAACGAGTAAAGCGGACGTTCTAGCCTCAACTCTAGCGTTGGACCTGGCACATGTTTTCCAACCGATAAGCAATGCATGAATATTTCCATAGATGCACGGCTGTTTTATATTTTGCACTCGTATTTCGCTATATGCATCTTGGGTAATACTTCACTTGCGTAATCCCGACTCCCCCCTGCCTCTCTCACTTATTCGCTCCGTCCAGCCATCTGCGAGACAGTTCTCGCGAGGTCGATGGTTTCATACATGACCCGCAATCGTCACCTTCTAGCCCCATTAGCACGCTAGCTTGATTCTAAACTCTTCATTCCTTTTTAATCGATATCAGCGGATCAGCGATGCAGCGTTGATTCGACATTGGAAACTCACGACAAACAAAAGTCACCCGAGACTTTGGACTATCACCAGCACGCCAGCATCTTAGTCATGAACGAAATTACGGATGTGTACCAAGTGGAATGTCTATAGCAGTTGATCCTATGAGACTTGACAGGTTTTAAGAATAGCGAACGGATTTCTAACTTCATTTGCATTTGATTTGGAATGATGTTGGATCATTTAGTTGGGCATCAATTAGCATCGATTGGAATTTTGATTTGACAAATCATGCTTCTTACATCAAGTTATGCATTATGGATTGTTGAAGTCGTAGAAAATTTGCCGATCACATAATGGCTAAATGAATGCCATTGAACGAAAAATCGATTTACTCTCATCATCAATCTATCATGAATGATAAATGTTCTGAATCTTTCGTAAAGTAGCATACAAGTTTCAAGTGGAGCAGGTTGATGTTTGGGTTGGATAGACAAGCCACCGCACTTTCGACATGTCGATGAGTGCCTTTTCACAACCCGTATTAAGTCGCTTGCTGATGAAATTCGAATCATCGAAACATGATGAAGTTTCTATGGAGTTGAGTATTACGCGCAGATGATCGTATCAATGATCAGGATATGTATACATCCAATAGAACGATATATCTTCAACGATGATATGCAAGTGTGTATGTAATAAAAATCCATTTAATCCAAATAATTGAATGTAATTGCTTTTTTCCTTTCCATCTCATCAGTCGCATACGGGCGCATACTCTCTAGGTGATGAAAAATTCTATTAATTATTCCGTTTGGAGCTAAAGTGTGGAACATGATTTTTCCGAGCTTGAAATGGGCGTGTGTCATCGTTGCATTTACGGGGACAGTTAATAGCCAATGGGAAAGATCCGAAGGCGTGGAACGACGTGGCCACGGGGACATCGAAAAGACACACGATAGAGGAGGAGAGAGAAAGTGAGATGGAGATAAAAAGACAGACCGAGAGAGAAAGAGAGACAGGGCAAGAGAGATAGTTGACTCTCCCCGACAACGGCGTCACGGTGTGACCCCACTGTCGCGCGGCGTTGCCTCCCGACGACTCCTCCGCCGCTTCTCGTCGGAGTGGGGGGGTCACGGTGAAACGGCAGAGAGTGGGGAGAAGGAGAAAATCACGAGCAAAGGGGTTTGAGGGGAAGTAAACCGAGAGTGGGGATTCGTTGACACGCCCCTGCCAACGGGAGTGGGGGGTCAGCAGATGAAGATCCGGCAGCGCACAGGCAGCGTCGCATCTGGTGGTGGCGCGTAGGAGACGCGCGCGACGTTTGTCTCCTGTCGTATCGCTTGCATTATGCGAAAGATCTCCCGCTATCCTTGAGATCCGTAAACTGACGATATTTGTACGCAAACATGAAACATTGCAGGAAAAAAACACTTTTCAAAAAGACCAATGAATCCGTATAGTTACTTTTCGGTTTCAATGGTTACTGCGGCTAAAAATCGATAGGTACTATTGATACAGTTCTTATTTTCGATAGTTACTACTAAACGTCAATGGTAGGAACTTCCTAAGTCCGCTTTCACATTGAGGGTTTAAATCTGACTTAATTTTTTTTCTACATTGTTTTGACATAACGCTAACCAGCGAGTTAAACTCTCGAACCACAATTGTGGAATCGGGCCTAAGAGGAATAGTGACTATCGGAAAAGTTTTTATCCCGAATAGGTATTGTTCGACGCCAACAGTAGTAACTTTCTGAGAGAAAACGAGGAAAATGACAACAAAACTTTCTACTCCAATAAGCTGACAATAAGATCACCATTTTCAATTCATACTTATTGATCTTTTCCATCCCAACTGAACATTGATAAGGCCGAACGAAAAATAGTGAACGCTGTAGCTTGTTCGTCGATAGATCGAGGAAATAATTTTAAAATTTTCATTACTTTTGGGACGTGATTGTACAACCAAGTAACATTCTTGTGTACTATATAATAGCTACACAATAAGAATGATCGAAGAGTTTCTCCCCAAAGGCTTTGAGGCGTCAATAAACCCAATAATACCGCTGATCTTACGTATAGCTCCGATCGCCAGGATCAACATCCTACTTAATTGTGGGGTTTTGTCTGTTATCTCTTAACTGTCACCTTATCACACGCTACACGAGCATCTTACGTTTGGGTGCGAGAAAAGCTGCTTTTCCAAGTTCACGGATTACGCGCAGTTCTATCACTGCCAACCCACGTCCCACACTTAATCTTTGTCTTCCGAGTCTGTCTCTCTTTCTCCCTTGCCCTCTATGCTGTGGGAAGAATTCCCCCTTCTGTATGTATGATTCGCGCTCTGCTACTACGATCCTTGCTTCTCACGAGGGTCGCTCGAGGTTCATTGGGATATAATACCTATACGATCCTTAACCTTCCCATATCGTAATTGAACCCCCGCTCAAACGTCTCATTGAATCCGTCCAAATCGCTGGATGTCCGAACTAATTTCGCGCCATAAAAATAATTTTATCTCTAATGCTTGTCAGATTCATCGGCATGTATAAACGGCTGGTCGCACCATATAATAATCGAAATCATTGCTCTTCAACTTTTTACCATCGTGTAAAAATCGAATGATCGTTACTTTGAAGAATAAAACTAAGCTAGGGTAGAAGAATTTTTACAAATTAAAAAAAAAAAATACTTCGCGTTCTATTTTAGCGGGTTTCATGAGGCAGCTTGTTCCGTACGCTAGATCAACTCGATATCTTACTACAAATATGAATTCGCCCGTCCCCAATATCAATCTTATCCTCCAATCACTGTTGCACCCATCAAAAGTTCGTCGTTGATTATATTAATAGAAATCGAGTGCTGGACATCCGATAGTATTCGTGATTTCGGGACGAGGTTCCACATGGCCTTTATGTATTATGATACAGGTAACTGGTTGCCCATTTATAAATCCATATATATTACATATATTCACGAACGACCTTCTTTTCGACACTTGACATTAAAAGTCACGATTCTCGTGTTGAACTACGTCTCCGTCACATCAAGTTGACGGATTGGCGTGCGCACTCAGGAAATTAGGCAATTTCCTGTCCGTGCCTACTCGTGTCTGCATTTAATAGGGCCTCCGGTTACTTACAAGTTCGGATATAGCATATAATGCTAGCTCACGCTGGCGTCTCGAAAAACCGGGAGAAGCGACGACTATCGTCGGCCAGTACCCTCGAGTACTTTGGCCCACCAAGGTAGCTCGAGTACCATGTATATACAAGCATACATAAGCATGTATTTGTCCATTTATGCACATACAAATATCTAGATACATATTTGTGAATTGTAAGCATATACAGATATATCCAGCATATACATCCAGGTATTGTATAAACTTAACTGTAGAAACAGGTAGATGTGTACCCCATGTATTGAGGTACAGTATGACCCTTGGGGTACTCAGTGGTAACTTCCCTTGTCCTGACTCCCTCTGCCGTCTCCTGCAACTTCTCTTATAACCCCACTAGTTCCCCGTCTCTCACAGCCACCTACGAGACCCCCGGGGGCCGCAGCCATTTCACGTAGCGATCGATCGAGGTGAAAAGCTTTCTCTCTCTCTCTCTCTCTCTCTCTCTCTCTCTCTCTCTCTCTCTTGCTTTTTCTCTCTTATTCTCGCTGTTCTAGATTGTCATTTGTTCGCGAGTACATAGAAAATCCAACGAAATGTATCGGTACAACTTTTTTAGGCACATCTACAACTCGACCAATTATAATTATATCGATGAAAAACTCTATCAGAACAGAGCTTAAATCGCGTTGAGAAACATCAAAGCACTAGCAAATGAACAGGGGATTCTAAGCTTGCAATCGAAATAATGATTCGACATTAACTTAAGCATAAAACGTTGTTGTGTGCACCAGCCTTCGGCTCTCGCACCCTTTCCCTTCTTTCTTCCGGAAAATCGTCCCTTCTCTAGCCAGAAAATTATATTAAGCCCTCATTAAAACGAAACTATTTCTCAATATACTCTTCCTATAAATACAAATAATCATAAGGAAAAATTAATTAAAATAAGCTATATTAGAAAACAAATATTACCTAATAAAAGTTCACGGCATATTTGTGAAAATCCTGAAATTGCACACTGTCGAAAATTTATATACGACGAGAAACAACAGAACGCGGGAGCTCAGCTGTCACACGCAAGATATGACAGCCAGGTAAAATACGATCGACCCGATTGTCCCGATGTCTATATAAACAATTGACACGCGTAAGCGATGGAAAAAAATAATGATCACTCTCAGGACTCAAACAGACTTGTCGAAAATATAGCCCTTTCACAAGCATTGAATATCCTTGTTGTATTTCCTGCTCCACTAACGAGGTAGCTGTTTTTCTCGTTACAACTTTGGTCAGCGCGGAATCTTGCTCCCTGCATGCAAAGGGCAGCGGATCACTGCTCCGATATGAGGCAGTGAAGTTTCCGCTCCTCCTCACCCGTTGGTGATTTTTCCGCACAATCTCGTGCATGCCGCGATGACATGAAACCGACATCGCCGCCCGCCTGAACACACCAGCAGAGTCTCACGGGTCACCCGGGGGCTCGAGGGTACATGCACCATCCAAATCGTTGAAGGGCTCACCGTCTCAGACCGAGACAACCATTGTCGCATATATGACAACGTTGAATCAACAGCGGTTGAAATAGCGAAAGAAGTTGATAAAATCCGTTTGAAATGCAATATGTTCATTCAGTTTTTATCTCAACTTTTCAAGATCATTGAGCTTCAGAGCCAGCCTTATGTTTCGACTCAAAGATTGATCCATATATTTACATAAAGATTGGCGGTGGCTTATGTAGGAAATTTTTTCATGATCGATGGTAAAGATAGCTATGGCAATGATCTAGCATATTCCGTTGGTAAATACAAGGTTGAGGAAATAACGAGGCGATAATTTTCCATTGGGATGAAAACATCACGAAGTGGATGGAAATCATAAGTTACGATGGGACACGTCGTTTCACGTCATTCGGCTTTTATATGTATACACATGCATGAGGTTATTATAGTGTGGGGATATAGTTGGCTGTACCAACCACATACATATATAGAAATAGGAAGGTGGTGGGATTGCCTGTGCAGAAAGTGGTGAATGCGATGGGAGAGCATCCAAGCATCGACCCCGCGGGGTCACTAATGACACACGTTCGAGTAGTGCGAGCATTGGCATGGCAGCGGCAACGAGAGAAGAGGGACGCACACGTTACAAACGTATGCGTACATATTGATGTACATTGCCGCGTATTGTGTGTTTGTGCCTCTCACTCTCTATCTCTCTCTCTCTCTCTCTCGCGTGCCTTTTGCATCTTCCTCGTATCCTCATTCGCTCGATCTCTCCGTTTCATGATGATCCGCTGCACGGATAAGGCAGAATAGAGGTCGATTCGCGAATACGCGAATTGGCATCATCAAAGCGAGCAAACAATGCGCCTCGGATGCCGTCGATGGCTCGACAACGTGTGGTTAGCCTAATCGGCGTATATACGCGCCACGAAAGCCTCATTCTTTCTCTCTCTCTCTTTCTCTCTCTCTCTCTCTCTCTTTCTCTCTCCTCTCAAACCCCTCCACACATTCCGCGCTGGACATATCGACGAATTATACCATGTTGCACACATATACGTTGCGACGTGAATCTCTCTATATGTACCGCAGATACTGCCGTCATCACCAAATGCCAGAGAATTTTCCGAACGATCATATACGTATTTACTCTACCATTTGCTGGACACAGCAAAACGGACGTAATCCACAGAATTCGACACGTTAAGTGATTTACTTTATTCCCTTTTCTTCTCTAGCAATCATCGATTATTATATCTATGTATACTCGGGGGCTTGGAGATGGCACTTTATTCGAACGTACAAATTGAGCTCGTATACCATATCGGCTAGATGTTGTCAGATGATGAAGGTATAGGCTTTATTTTTCCGCCTTGCAATTGGTGAAACTTTAATTCTAACCACCGTTAAGGACGAGTATATTCACGTCACACCAGGATAGGATAAGACGAGCCTCATTGTATTGTTGAGCTGATCTGGCTCGAGCAAAAAAAAAAAAGCTTCCACAATAAAATGAGACGTTAGCCGGTACTATGCTTAGATATTAGACTATGATTCAAGCCGAGAGATCGTGAGCCATGGCAGATTAAAATGAGTGTATATCAATGGATTTTACACAGCTGATCTGTTATTAGAGATATGTGAATCGTTTTTTTCGTGTGGTAAGAAGAAGGTTCCGGCTGGGAGAAATTATAGCCGTTCAAGTAACGGTTCTCTTGCGAGAGAGACACTTTGACTCCGCGAGTAGCCACCTGGCGGCCTACCGGAGAAACGCTGCATTCTAACAGGGGATAAGGCCTTAATCTCTTAGAATGTAAGGAAGTTGATGAAAATTTCGACCATCAATTTGATGGGTAATCCGGGTCCACATGAAAAATGCACTGGCATAAATTTGGACCGTCATCGGCCAATCCAAGCTCCTCATCGATTTCAGACAGAAATTAGGGGATTCGCGACGAAGGGTTGTCGAAGACCGCATATACATTTTTTAAATTTTCGATTAATTATACGATTACTAAATTCAATAAAAGTCATAGGTATGGCCCGCATAGGCAGTTATGGATACTAAACATCTCCAGTACATATTTGTTGACAATATTTTTTAATGGTCGAAGAAAAATTGATGACCAAAAACAAGATCTTAATCATTTAAAGTCTAAATGTAAATTTTTTCGGGCTCTTTCACGTGATTGAAAAAGTTGGAGCACTGTCAGAAGAAAGAGAGAAAGAGAGAGAGAGAGAGAGAGAGAGAGAGAGAGAGGAGAGAGAGAGTGAGAGAGAGGGAACAGATATGTAATACGAGCGAAAAGTCTGGTGGAATCCGTCTAATAAAAATGTTAATTGCCACGCTCGTTAGAAGGGCCCCCCCGCGAAGTTCTGCCATGAAGTTCAAGCGTAAAGGTCGCGTCGTGGGGCGTCCACGTGATGTTTAATATACGTATATAAATATACATGTATCGTATTTGCCTTTCTTTGGACGCTTCACTCCCCTTGCCGCTTCCCTTATTCTTTTTCTCGTCTCTCTCAATCTTCCCTACGTTCGATTATTTATTACCACGCGAGCAGCCCACACGGCCCGTATGTCCAATACGTGCGAGCACGCGCCTCCTCAGACGCCGTAAGGAAAGGTTCTTAGACGTATACTAAAAAGACAAAATTAACCGGACAGTGATCAAAGTCAATAACCATCTTACGCCTGTATATCTTTGCATATATATATATATACATATATAAGTATACATGCGTACCTTTATTTATCAACCTTCGTCGTGCACTTTTTTCGTCTCGTCAGATGGACTCCAATCAATTTACATTTCAATTAATTAATCCACCCCAGAAGGGAGAAAAAAGAAAAATCATTCACATGATACATGAAAGCTCGCTCACGATGAGAAATTCTTTGCAGTCCGTGGTTTCGTACATCTCTTTCACGAATGACCCCCTCATCATCTCTCTTTCTCTCTCTCTCCCTCTCTCTTTCTCTTTTCATAGAAGAGACGATAAAAAAAAGGAGTCAAATCCGGGACAAGAAGCCACTGCAGTAGGGTCAACGCGTCTAAAGAATCAGAAAGAGCCCCTCAACATTCGTTTCCTCCTCTGATGCTCTCTTCTCTTTACCATCTGTGTAGCATTTCACGTCAAAAGTCTCTTGGCTTTTTCGACGAGTGAATCGTGGTCCAAGCACTGAAGAGGCATAACGGGAAGGGGGAGGGGGGGGGGGGGGTTGCAACCAACCACCCTTCTGCGGTTTTGGTACATTACACTGCTTCGCCGAATCTCTCGTTCGCGGTACACATAGAGGATTCTTCCTTCTTTCTCGCACAAACGCTTTTTGTCTGTTTTCACTTTTCGTTGCCTCGCACAGGTATATAGAGATTCCACCAGAATTCACCACCCTTTGCACACACAAAAACGCACACACACACATACACACACACACACACGTACACATTTAAAATACGAATATACAGGGTGTAGTCCTGACTTTTCGTCTCGTATTCATCATGCATTGACCGAACTCGAGTCAAACCCCCTCGTTGAGAGAAGCACCCCGCCACCCTAACTCGTCCCTTTACATGTCGTATATTTCTACATGTATATTCCCGAAGTTGGTTTTAGGCACGGAAAACTAAAAAGCTAATTTACTTTAAAAGTATCCGGCTCGGCGCGCTTTCAGTTCGTTCCAGAATGATCATATGTATATAGGTATACATATATGTGTGTGTGTGTGTGTGTGTGTGTGTGTGTGTGTGTGTGTGTGTGTGTGTGTGTGTGTGTGTAAAAAATACTACATGTGTGCCTGTGTGAATCTGTTCTGTACAGTGGACGCTGTGGAAGAACTGGTAGGGGCGGAGGGATGGAGAAATTGGGAAAACGAGTGAACGGCGAGAGTTCGATAGAGATGTGGCGTTTCATCAAACAGAGGCCAATGCTTCCTTCCCCAGTTGCTGGCCATCCTCTATCATCCGTTTCTGCGAGATAGAGAGAGCAAGTCGCGCGGGTATGATTCACGGAAGCGGAGGCCGCCGAACTCGCATTTCAAAAGCTGTGTGTATACCTACACTAGGGGGCTAATGCAGCCAGCGACAGATTGGCGGTACCATCCCGGATGGCCCGGGCGTTTGGTACGTTTGTGCCGTACTCCCCGCTAGTATCGGGGTCTGTGTCGTCTGGCGCTCGTTGCGATTCGCGTTTCATATGTTTACAGCAAGGCCTCGATTATCAGGGGCTGGCGGGATCGGAGGATCTTCGATTAATATTTTTAAACATTAATTTTCCCCAATCGTACGACGTCTTCTGCCTTTTACGTGTCCCATCCTCTTGCCCCTTTCAATTTTCATATTCCATTTAGTGCGACTTTCTTAATGCACTACTGTATCGCATTTGCACGAGGACACAGAGGGAAACCGCAGAAAACCTGGCAGATAAAGGCAACTATATTATGTTCTACTGAGTTTCAGTTGTATTGCCATCAGAATCTCGAAAAAACTGTCTCCTGCTCATCAGTATAGTCGGCGCACAAATCGGTGCACGGCTAAGCGGTCATCGATCCCAGTATTGTCGGTTCGCCATTTGATAAATTTATATCAGAGGACATTCAATTGATAAATTCATTGACATTCTTCTCGCCTTCATGTGTCATTCCCCTGTTTTAATGTATATATATGACAGTTAAATAAAAATCTGAAAAACATGCAACTAAAGTCCAGACACTCGAACGATCAAAAGCCTGAAGAATCATAATTCCATAAAATCATCGTCGAAGTATACACCATAAACTTTATCATCGAAGTTTTTAGAAAATCAGCTTTTTTATTTTGTAGATTTAATTTACAGATTGCTCGGCTAATCCGAACTCAGTTAATCAAAGTTTCACTGTATGTGTCGTGTACCAGTTATGCGTACATATGTATTTTCAGAGTGTACGGTCGGCCTCTCGCTATCGGGGACCGGCGAGGGGTGGAGAGGTGGGGGACCCCACCGAACCTGTGGCACATAGCTCGTCGAATGGTCATTTCGCTGATAGCTTCCTGCATTTCTCGGTGTATAGTACACACGTGAAAGTGTCCAAACGATTCGGCTAGCTGGACCAGACGGCTCGCGGGCGACGCCCTCTGTATCATTCGGCAAGAGCTGGCATATAAATGCGTTTGCCTTTTGGTGAGTCGTTATCTATAGATACAGAATATTATATATATAGAAAGCTCGATCACTAACGAGAGAACCGAGAGAGATACGAGTGCTTTTGAATGCCCCGAGTTTTCAGGAAGAGCAAAATGCGTGCGAGTTGAACTCTCTTTATACGTGAGAGGGCAATGTCCTTTCTGTCTGTCTCGAATGAAGATCATGTTTTTTTTTTAATTAAAAATTATTTTTCTTTTTCTAATGAATAACGATTGAATTCCGGGTCAGTCGGGGTAAACGTCGAAAATTTCTTAATAAGGACTTTATAATCATGTGCAATTAAAATTAATTTATATGATTTTTCAGCCCATATTTTTGGGCAGGAAGTCGTCTTAAAATTAACAAAAAAGAACAACTTCTTTTTTTATCGAATGGATTGTATTTTTCTCACGGATTCGAGTCGAAACAATCATGCGGTGATATTGAGTGACACTTTTAGACCCGTCGATCTGTCAAAAAGTTATAAATCCCTCCCCAAATCCAACCTGTCAGAATCCAAAACGTCCAAAATCGAAAGATTATTTTAAAACGACATTGATGCAAAATGCTCGATTGAATATCGAAGGGAATTGCATGATTATATTTCTCACTGATTTGAAAATTATGTTTCTTAGTAAATCATCATTTCAGAATTGTACAAAAACTTTTTTCAATCGAAAGAAGAGATCCAAACGTGAATTGCTGATTTTATAACGAAACGTTTCCTCGAAATTTCCATTCGTAAATTTTGTACATTTTCAAAAATACAAATATGCCTCAGTCCAGATCATAGGTAAAATTAAATTTAACGAAATCGCTTCAAATAATTATTTCTCGATTGTTACATCCCCCATATTTTTTATTTCACATGCAAGAGAACAGACGAAGAAAATAAAGCATTTATTACGCTTTTCAAAACCCTTGAGTCGCGTCATTACACACAAATTACACTGAGCAGCAGAAGTTTAAGTAATTTTTGTTAAAATTGAAAATTTCGAAGAATCCTTTGAAACCGTCGTCCAGAAGAAAACGTATTTCACGAAGAAAGTGCAACTTTCTATACGATTAATGATCTATATTTTTTCTCAACGACTTATTCGCAATAACAAACATAATACGAGGAGAAAAGTTGCAGCTCGCTGGACAAAACGCGCGTTATTAAACGAGCGTATTCCTCGGTACTCTTCCTATTACTATTAAACTCATATAATATCTAATATATGGCATACATGGGTATTTTATAGTATAAGTAGAGAATCAGCCACCGCAGCAGAAAGAAACGGTTACGGTTCTTACGTAGTCACCGTTTAAGAAGAAGAAGAGCCTATAAGCGCCATTATACTTTTAAATTCCAAACAATTAACCGTAATCAAGCACAGGAAATTGTGTGTATGTGCGTGTGTGTGTGTGCAGGCGCAAGCGCGCAATGGAGACGACGGCTACGCAATTATTTTTAAATAAGATTCAGTCGCGCTGTGGCGTTTGAATCGCTGGACTCTTTTCCTATATATATTTATATATGTATACTTTATATATATACGTGTATATATGTAAAATGCATATGCTCTTCTACTCTAGTACGGTCGGCGTACATTTTAATTCATACTACGTTATTGTTGAAGAAGTCTCCGACCGGGACACCATCATCCGTGGATTATTAATCCAGCCACGAGATCTACGATCTCTGATAAAACTTTAGATATATATATATAATATATACCGCATGTACACCGGACGTTATTTTTAACGTGTGTGAGAGGCACACACATTGCGGAGGTTCGCGCTTTGACATAATGGCGATCGACCTTATGCTAATTCAACTATGTAACTGTGGTAGCATTGTAATCACGATCTAGGATCGTGAAAGAAAAAAAAAAAAAAGCCCGTCGAGATTTACCGGCATATAATCATCGCATGCCAATTATCGCGCAGGTCACGAATTGAAGCATCTGACATTAAGATAAACAGATCGTAAACGAGATTGGGCGATGATTGTTGTCGATGATGATTAATTTGTGGCGATTATTGTCTCTCGTGAGCAGGAGGGAAAAAAAAAAAACATTTCTTTTATTTTGAGACAAGCGCAAAAGTTGGTCGTTATTTCTACACGAGACCACACCACACCTCGTTAGCGCTGTTCCGGCCTTCTGATAGGCTCTCGAGTTCGGTGAGCTTCGATGATCACCGACGACGAGCGTGCACGCGGAGCGTGCGAATTTCAAAACACCTTGATTTTAAATTCGCGCGAAAATAGGATTTTATAGGCGGTAATCAGGCAACCTTTGTCTACAGGGGTCTCGAGAACAGACTTTCGATGAACCCTACAAGTGATGGAATATTCGAAATAAAAAAATAACAAATCGTTTCTCGTACGCAAACTTAATTTTGAACAAAAATAATTCACTATTTAATCGATTGGCATGAAAGTTTGGCGGGATTCGCGATGTCCGAGAGAATCCATGCGTTCATCGTTCCATTAAGCTCGTATACACTTTTGTCGATGAAGAAACGAGAGATCCAATGTCGGGAGACGAAAGAAACAAAAGGCGATTACCGGACCGTCGACCGTTCGTCCACAGGATATCGACGTGGCTTCTTCTCACGTCCGAATCCGGGCAAAAACGAAATCTTCGCAAAAAGGGGACTCCAACTTTTGCCCTTTCTATATACAATGTAGGAAACTCTGTCACTGGGTGTTTGCGCGCCAAACGTCCGACAGAAGGGAGAGGTGACCAATGATCCGTTCACGGATTACAAAAGTTTTAATCGGTCCTCCCTCATCCTGGAGACGTCGAAGCAAAAAGTCGGGCGTCTGCCAGATTTTTTTTATCTCCATCTTCGTCGACCGAGAGCTTGCGGGGGCGAAGCAAAGAACTCGATTCAATCGAGTTAATTGAAGGGCATGGCAATAAAGTTGAACGTATGACGCGAGAAATATTAATTTTTCGGTGTCAGCGAAGTTATCGGTCAATCCGCAAGAACTAAAACGCATAACTTGCTTATTTTTTTTTTTTGTAAAAATAATTTATTAGCACAATAGTAATGAAGCAATCATTTTTTATTGAAATAAAGTATCAGGTCTGCTTCTTTTTTTTTTTGTAATTTTTTCAAAGAATGGAATCAAATCAATTTTGTTATTAGCCAATCGGGAGGAATGAAATATCCCAGCATTAAATATTTAAACAGGGCAGTCTTTCGTTCGCTTTATCGAATGAAATTTTTGTCGGGACGATTGGTCGAGTGTTGATCCGTTAAGGAGGTACGACTAGTTCTTTGGAGTCAAAAAAAAGTCTAAATTTATTTTACCCACAGTTCTTCTGATTTATGTTTATTTGCGTTGATTATTCATATTATCGATTATAATGTGAAAAATTTTGTGGTAAATGATTAATTTATTGCGCATGAACTAATAAAAACTGAAAAATTAGATTGTCAACGACTCGATAGTAGTCTCCATCATAATAATAATGACATGTCTACCACAAAAACGGACTAAAAAACATTTTTAAAAATCAGCCGAAAACCTATTAAAATAGACTTGAATTACCTCAGTGGAATTAATACGATCGGCAGAATGATAATTATACATATAATTGATACGTGATAAATAATAAAACTCCATAAATAACATGATGGAATTTGAAGTAAACACTTGGCAACGTCGCATTGGCGATGCTATAAGTTGGTATACGTGACCAACGAAGATGACTCTATCTTCGTTGCTAATATCAAAACAAAGCTAGGTTATGTTCGCCGAAACCCATCAGCTGTTACTTGCGACGTTGCTAAGTCTGTGGGTGCTATTTGATCGTTCTGACCATTTACAACCGGAAATTGAAACTTTTTTATGATGTAGTGCCAGAACTACACGGTGAAGAGTAATTTTTCAATTTTTTACAACATCTATTATATCTAATCTATCAAGTTTCAGTTTTTCAACGGGTGTAGTTGGATACGTGAGCAGCAAAACCGTGATCACAGCACTTCCGGTTAACCGTCTCCATAAGACGACGTGCTTTAGTAACTCAAACTGCTCGACTTTGCAATTTTATTACGAATAAACTAAACGGTCAATATAGCTCAAATTTTGGCAATAGGCGCATAAAGTATTAGGCAAAAACATATAAAAAATTCAAGTCCGTCAGTTGGATTCTTCATACTCAAACGAATTTCATGTTTTTTGTTGTATCTACTTAACTTTACTGATAACGAAAAAATGATTTTTGTCGTATGTTAAGGAGGTACGACTAGCTAGTCGTACCTCCTTAACATACGACAAAAATCATTTTTTCGTTATCAGTAAAGTTAAGTAGATACAACAAAAAACATGAAATTCGTTTGTGCTATTTTAAATTAGGATAACGTAAGGATGCCTTACGATTTAAAAACTATGAAGGCCGAATCTGCCTGAGGCTCTTCCATCCCTTGGTCCAAAATATCGATCCTTTAAATTCTCTCTCTTCTCTCTCTCTCTCTCTCTCTCTCTCTCTCTCTCTCTCTCTCTCTCTCTCTCTCTCTCTCTCTCTTGCTCTACCGCTATGCAAGCGAAAATCTCCCCTGATCGTACGAAATTCGCCCTCAGGAAAGCATATACGAGATGACGTCATACGACCTAGGCATGCGTCCCACTTAACTAGGTCAGTGGTCCCTCGAACGAGACTACGAACCCTCTTCAACCCTCCTAATCGAAATAAAGCAAACGCAGATCCTTATTGTAGCCGTATACAGTATTTTAAAAATATTTTAAGAATTAAAAATTGAAATTAAATTAAAAAAAAAAAATTTATCAAGCCAAAAATAAGATCGAGGAATCTTCGAATTCTGACAAGGATTTAAATTAAATTAAATTGGTTTGAGAGCAACACAATCGTTTTTTTTTTTTTTTTCGCTTCATCGATCTATAATCTCAACGGCAATCGATTTTAAATATTAAAAAAATAGTCGTATTATCGTCTCGTCGGGTAATAAATCGCGCGGTGCAATTGACCGCGAGTTATTGGAAAAGATTCTTGGAAAGTGCTATCACCAAACGATTTTTTCGTCGCGTTCCTCGATCCCGAGCCGATTTCAAGGCCAACCTGTCTCGTGACTTCGGCTTTATGTATCGAAAAAAAAAAAAAAAAAAAAAATTTATATATAATACATCCTCGAGAAGGTGGAGAAGCGCGACACGCCTCCGAGGATTCCCGGTATCCCGAGGACGCTCTCATCAACGCTGTGACAAATCCCTTTAAAGCGCCGCGTTCCTCTCACCGCGGCGACATCACTTTATAATGGGTATATATATATATATATATATATTATTTATGTCGTTGCGAAGAGAGCATATATAACTATATAGAGATGATGGCGACGACGGAGGCGCTCCGTACCGCCGTAACCGCATCATCCAGGGTGGTCCGATTCGATTCACCCCCATTTACCATTCGCTCTCTCGTTAATGCGCGTCCCCTGTTATATCTCTCGCATTATTCTTGAATATCATGTATCCAGTATCCATTCAAACGCGATCAAATGTTTTTTTTTGCCCAAAAAAAAATGTTAATAAAAATATAAACGAAGGATCAAGGATCACAGCCGGAAGAAAGGACGATGTATTTAATTTCAATCAAACTTGTCGGTTTGATCGAAAATTAATTTATTAGTCGATTAAAATTTCTATTCTTTTTAATTTAACGATAACAGTGCGTGTACGTTTCAAAAAAAACGATCGATATTCCAAGAATTCATCGAACCTCTACGATCATCGAATTCGAGGCCTCGGTCAATTGAGCCGACAAATAAAATATTTTTCAAGGCTGTCAACCTCGGGAATGAAAATTAAAAAAAAAAAACATTCCATGAGATTGTATATATCTATGTATAGGCAAAAATGACTAAATGCTGTGGAGATCGAGTTTGTCTAATACCCGTGAACGCCCAACTATGTTCAATACAGGTATTAAATTACAAGCTTCATGGACCCGCCGTGAACGAGGCAGAGAAAGAGATGCTGACACGTTGTATAAATGAATAGTATGGTGACTTTGGTCGCCGATACGTCCGTTGAGAGGTAAATATAATCATACGCGATCGAGGCTAAATTATATATATATATATATATATATATATATATATATATATATATATATACACGGCGCAGATCGAATTATTTTGTCGATCGGTGACTTGAGCACACGTTGTCGAATATCGCCTCGAGTCATTTTCACCTATTACAAGATAATGACAAGTGAATATCGAGTGTCAAACGTTAAAGGACAAAAACATTGAGTAAAAGGATTTGAAAAACAACACCACTTGCGTTTCTTTTGTTTTTTTTTTTCTTTTTGCTTATAGTATAGGAAACATGAATTTGATCGATGAAAAAAGTCTTAGAGGTCGTACGATCCACGTGAAAAAATGTTTTATTCAGTCAATAATCACAAGAAAATAAAAACAAATCAATTTATTATCAATAAATCGTTACTTCATCGCACCCCGATTGTTTTTCCACATAAACTCACCAAACTGTCTACCAGTGACTTTAGCAGGACAGCACACACACAACCCTCTCAGCATAACGAAGCTCGTATGTGCTGCTGAAAGGGGAATCAAATTTTGTGTGTGTGTGTGTGTGTGTGTGTGGGTTCGTGTGTGTGTGTGTGTGTGTGTGTGTGTGTACAGTGTCTACTTGCCGCGAATGCGAGATAGCTCGACGAATAGCCTCGATAATTGCGAATCGATCGGTTCGCACAGGGGAGGGACGGGACAACCAGTCCGAGTGCAGGGTGCAGCCACAGCGAGGGGAATTTCTTATCCTGGATATGGATTTTTCGCTTGAACCAATGTGAAACTTCGCCACATAGAGTGCTCTGTAGTGTGCTCTATAGCCACAAGAATCGGGAGTTCTTTGATAGAGAGAGAAAGTCACAGGGACGAATTTATGTGTACCCGAAAGTATAAGAGAGGTTAATCCACACCAGTTAATACAAGACTCGATGTGGATTGGACCGTTTTGTTTCGTAGGTGTCGATATTTATGATTTTATACGGGAAAAAATTTATATCTGCACTTCCTCGAATGTACTAACAGTTTTAAGGAATTTAACTGCACTTTTCTCAGCCTTATAACGTTTAGGTTAATTTTGTCATTGAAAATCTTAATATACCGTCTCCGAATGAAGTTTCACATTGCTCACAGCAATGAATTATTCGAAATAGGGATTATTTACAGCTATCATACACTATTCAAGTTTCTTGAGGTACGTCTCGAATCATCTAGGACATCTACAACTCAATCATTCAGACTTTCATATATTTGATTAGCTTGTTCATTCATTAGTCCAACTATCGAGAAATCCATTGAAACTTCATTCTTACTCATTTATACTCTCCATTGATACTCTCATTCTTCACAATTTCTGCACGGGATATCACGTCTGGGATATCTAATGCTCTCACTAAGGGTGTCCTCCATCCCTCCACGCTTTTTTCGATTCAATGTTATCTGCAAACAGTTCGGTCATTCTGATCCTCAATCTGTATTCAATTAGCTAATTATAATTATTAAACTAAAATGAAATTTGAAAATTTTGAACTCGACATTGTGGCGGTTCGATGTCGGAGGTGTATGCTACCCCGGGATCGACTTGTGCATAAAACACAGCTCAGTGATCTCGTGGTTTGCTCTAGGCAATTTTAGAACAGAGAAAGAGAACAAGGAATAAGAAAGGAAGAATTGAGAAAAAGAGGGACGAAAAATGAGCGTCAGAGTGGAACGATATAAACGAGGGGTAGTATACTACTTAGGAAGGGTCCCCATAACGTCGAGTGTTACTTTTATTCCGTCTCATTTGAGCCTACACCCCTGATCTTAGCAACGCATACAGACACAATAACACAGAAATACAAACGCACTTGCTACAAAAAATATAATATACCTATTAGATTATATTTATATGTTGATTTTTACTATTTACAACAATTGCAAATCAACTGTTACAACTATCTCCTCTATCGGTGTTAATAGTAACAAATTTCTCCCACCGGTAAAACAGTTACTAAGAAAACGATCAGGACTACGATCGTGATTCGTAAATCTTTCTAAGCATACAGGATTGTAGTAAACTTATCCTTCCGTAGATTATCGTGAATTAACCATAAACACACTGCAATTTTTATGTAAGCGCAAAATGTTATCTCCGGTCTCCCCTATCGTGAATACGCCTACGAGTCTAGAACGTAGAAGACATCATCGTTGCCGAAATTATATAAAGATGAAAAATTAATGCCAACGTCGGGACGATCGTCGTATATACGTGTGGAATGTATATCTTGATATATATATCTGGGATGGTTGCCCTAACTTTCAATCACTGAGGGCTCTTATGACCCTGGTACGATCCACCGGGGTAAAATTTCGGGCGGCGATCATGCGGAGCATGCGACATCAAATATGCAACGCGGTCGAATCTACGGTTATGTCGTGTGATAGTCTTTCTCGTATATATATACCCGGTGGACCACACGTTGGATGCTCATATATACATGGGACATCCCGCGTGAAATTGTAACGATTTTTCATGCAACGAAAATTTTCGAAATACTTTTCGAATTCGGAATTGTGGCTTCGAAGAAGAAAGGAGGCGAAAGGTTTGTCAATTTTTTTTTTTTTAATTTTCAGAATCGTCTTTTTGCTTGTATCGTTTTCAGGCCAGTACTTTGACTCTATTTCTGGGGTACAAAGCTATTTCAATTTGTGTGAAATGCCCCATATGCAGCGAAAGGAAAAACGAGAGAGAATCTCTCGCTTTTTCAGGGGCTAGCCTGTTTATGGGAGTCAGTTTGTCAAGGGGGACACACGATGTCGGGCTATATCCATATACAGTTCAGAGATAACGCGCGCGATTTGATTCTATCGTCGTACACATGTATACCGTGTATATATGAGTTATAAAAGTGCACGATGTTCATTTTTCGATATTGATCAGCGATAGTACTAGAAATAATTCGCTCGTCTTGTTTTCCCATAATTGTTTTTTAAAATGCAATAGCAATCATATCATTTTTGTAGTTACGCTGCGAGCATCGAAAATGAATTCTTGATTAATTTGAGAACGTTATCTTACATCATAACTTATGATAGTATTACGATTTTATGGAGTTCTAAGTATTTGAAAAAAGGAACGTAAGAACGGATGAAACTTTATCCATCCGGCTTGTGGAAATTTTTAAGCTGTTCCGAAGCATTCATAGAAAGAAAGGAGTGATCGTGATTGGAATTGATTTGAAGTTTTCTCGAATTTTCAATTTTACGATTGAAAAATTACTGTTACTTTGTTAAAAATGATTACTTAATTATTACTTCGTTAAAAATTGTTAATGTTGTTAAAAATTACTTTTAATTCGCCTTTTACTTCGGCAAACAAAATTTTGTCGAAAAATTGTTTTCACACCAATAGAGTCCCACAAAAAAATCAAACTTCTAACGATCAAGATCGAAGAAATTTTGTTTATTTATAGATCTTCCATAATGAGAAAAAGGAGAAAATTATAATAAAGTGTGATACAGATTGTCTATTTCAAGGATTTTTATCAACCGATAGTTCATTTGTCGTTATGGTTCTTTTTTTTTTAATTAAAAAATGGATTACTCCTATAAAAGGTTCACCCTCATCTTCGTAGATCTTTATTTCAATCAGCTTTTCCATCTTGTTCTTTACAAGAAAAAAACTGTGTGAATTAGCTTGTCAAATAAGAATCTATGAAATTATTGAATCTCGAGAAGATATCTGTATGTTGAATAATCAAGTAACTAATAATAATCGTTACTAAAATAAAAAAAGAGTAATCGATCGAAAGGAAAATTCGTTTAATCACTTGAATGTATCATTACCTGCCCGTAAGTATAACTTACTTGATTTCACGAATATTTTTCTCAGCAGGGATAAATTGATTTGCCAAAAATCTTCGAAAGGAAGTTAAAATTATTGGCAATGAAATAAAACTTAATTCTCGTGTTTTTGTAATTGAAGTGTGCGTGATGAGCATTAAGCACGATATTTCTGGTCACGTTACTCACTCTCATCTCTGTCGTAAAAGACGCGTAATACATATATAAATACAACAACCTATTGTTTGACTGAATAATAAATATTCGGTACGACGAGAGGACGGTGTGTGCTTATGGTCACGCTATTACTTTCATTGATAGTGCGCGCCCAGCACGTAATGCTTTTGCCCGCGAGAGCTTGTCACTCGAAATGTCAGACCGTCTACGAGTGGCTTGGCTCGTGCCCCCCCCCCCCCCCCCCCTCGCCCCCAGGCTTACGACATCGTGATGCTATTAATTGATGAACTCTTCGTGCCATTGCCATTGTTTCCTCGTAAACTGTAATTCCCCAGAGGACCAACGAAACATAAATATATATCTATATGTTATATTCCGGAGAACAGTGGACCTTGCATACGCAGTTAGCGCTAGAAATATTTTTTAGTTACGTCAGAACCATGTGCCCCAAGATACTGCCTGCCTCCTCAATATATATTACCTCCATCTTCGATTACTATCACACACGGAAGCTCGCCAATCTTCCTAGCACTACTTTTCCATCTTTCCAATCCTCACTCTGGAATGCTCACCATCAAACGCTTCTTTCTCACCTTAGATCTTCGCTGTGGAACCCAGATACCTAATTAGAGCTATCGACGTATCAGCAACATCACCAGTATCGACAGCACCCACCAAAGAGTACAAAACATTGCAACCAACTGAAAAAGAAAACCCGGGCAAAATCCAGATTCATCAAATTGGCAAGGAAATCCCCCCTGTGTGAATGCTGATAACACGTAGTGCAGGGGTCAAGGAAATCAAGGAATATATCTCATACGTGGTGCATCACAATGATGCTTGGATACACGTGATTCTCTAATCTCGCTTAATCCCTGAGCAGGTTGCACGTATACATTATACATCGATTGCTGGGAACCAAAAAGACCCAACCCACAGGTTTTGACGAGTAAATGATCACGCGAGTTAGGCCCTTTTCTTCGCTACGAGTCCGCGTACATGCGTACTTACATCATAGAGGCTCGAAGTATCTCATAGTTGCCACGATACAGAAAACCATACGCCATATAGTTACGTACTGGAAGTTACAGCTCTCTCAAGAATCGCAAGTACCACGTATCACCTGCGCATAGAGAGAGAGAGAGAGAGAGAGAGAGAGAGAGAGAGAGAGAGAGATGTGCACCTGCTGTGTACTACTGGTGTACGCGATATCGCGCACCGCGAAACGTTCATGAATGCAGTTCGCATTTTGCAAAGCACGGACAACACACTCACGTAATGCTAGGAAAACTGATCCACCAACACATAGAGAAAGATTCATCCAGAAAGCATTCAAGACGCTCGAGCCTCCCGGAGCACGATAATTATCCTTGATTACGTAATATATAATCACTGAGAGAAGCGAATTCTATGCATGTATGGAACGAATCCGCCAATCTTCGCATCGTCATCAATAAGAGCGTGGACGCGATGCAAGTTGAAAGAACTGCATTTGTCTCTCATTTAGAATCGAAAGAGACCAAACAAACAACAAACATATAACAAAGGGAATTTATGGCGGTGTGGATGAAGGCTACGATTGAAAAATTTCTCCTGGCTCTAATGAGACAAAAACCCAAGACATCCTATGTCCATGATTACACAGTTTGTCCATGATTAGTATATTCGCTGTCTCTGGATGTCGATTAACTGAAGAAATATCGCAGAAAATGAACAACGTGCCATACGAGGACCCAGTACAAGACTAAATTACTGTTTTGCTTGTGTATAGTTAGACACCCTTGTCTGGCCGTAGGCTAAGTCAAAGTCGTCGAGGGTAACCGAGGATGCGAGTTGGCTGGAAGATTCAACGTGTGTTATAAGACGTTCTCGGGTACGTAATGGTGTATAAATATGTTGTGTAATACAGTACGAGAAGTAAGGACAGTTGGTTGAAAGACTATGGGTAGTCTGGAAGCCACAGATTACTTAGGTAATTGGTAAATACGACGAGAGAGGGTTACCGGGTTTCCTTCGGGCTTTCGAGTTCTTGGACCAAACGAAGAGGGCTCCGGCAACCGAGTCGCTATACTATACATCAGAGTTTACCCTGCGTGGCTGTAGTGGCAACTGGTTAAATTGCTAAAAAGCAATGGGGCTCAAGCCATATCCTATTTGACATGTAAAGATATACCAGTTAAGGCCTTTTGGTTGCCAGTGGTTCGAGATACATATGTATAGTGACTTGTGGAAGGGAAAAGGGTGTAACTTACAGGAGGTAGCATAGATAAAGTTATGTGGCTCACGACTTTCTGTTTCTAGGGATATATGTATCTTCTGGGCGTTTCATCCTAAATCGATGGATCCCACAGCAGCATGAATTTGGATTTTTCCAAAATATTAATATTTAAAAATAATCTCACAAGCAGTTAGTCCTTTAACCAAGATTTTGTTGTATAGAATGTCAAAAAGATCGGTCACCATGAAAACAAAATTTTTTTTTTTTTTAATTTTCATTTGAAAATTGGCCTGGAGTGTTTTTCGTGTCGTTCTATAATTTACTCAGACTAAAGCTGAATATTGAATGGTTACGGTCAGGGACATCTCGATTTTGACGGAAACGCCCCATATATCTAGATATCGAATGCTGAAAAGCAAAATGGCGTGATATAAACCGTTTAAGACACAAAGTGATGGGGCCTTCCACCTCTGGACGCCGTTTTGGTTTTCAGCAAACGCTGTATATATACTCGAATATCCGTTTGACTCACTGCAGTATATATGTATGTATGGAGGGTTGAAGAGTAGCCGCAAGGACGCACAGGAATGCCTACGGCTCCTGTTGCCAATCCACCCTCACAGGATATTCGCTTTAAGGGGGGAAATGAGCCTTAAAATTGTTTAAAGCGGTCGGAAGAGGAGGGTTGTCTACCCTTCGAAGCGACCCTTGCTCCAAGAAGCTCATATATACAGATATACACACGATATCGCATCTTGTGTCTTTCCGTCCTTCGCCCCATGAGCTTACTCTACCACCGGAAGATGTCCAACATCGAGACGAAATCTCTGGGAAAAATAAAATCTTTTCTCACCCCTGAAAGTTCGGAAAATCAAGAGATTCATTCGCGCGAAAAAAAAACATGAAATTAAAAAGATTTTCTTTTAAATTTATTTAAGGGTCATCCATTTTTCGTTGAGAAATAATCTACGCTCGTGTCATAAAGGAAAAGGTATCATCATTTCGAACTACAGAAAAAGTTAATTGAGTCCTAAGCGATTGGGGGAGGGGTGGGGGTGCAGTCCCTCAAGTTTTGAATGTACTTTTCGACTCTCCATTGATTGGGAGATTACTATATCGAATGAAGAATAAAAATAGCCGGTACTGATCGATTAATCCTCCAGTAGACTCCAATTTGCATATATTGTGGCAATTAAAATTGACAACATCCGACCTTTCAGTTTTGCTCAGCTATCGCCGCAGTGTTTCACGCTAAAGGAGCAGCCATTCCATCCAAATTTCTGTCCGCCGATAGGGGCGGAACATTCTGTAAGCTCCTCAAGAGTTCTTGGGGTTTACTTTACAAAATGTACATTAGGTTGACACGAAGATCTTAAAAAACTTATCGAAACGGTTATAAGCAAGAATAAATTTTATTTGTAAATTGTATAATATACTGCTTAATAAATTTTCACCGACTCTTTTAAGTGTGAAGGAACTTTTTTTTTTTTCTTCTATTACGCTCGTGGTACGTTGAAGAATAATTCATTACTTGGAAGAGTCACGTTCTTCGGAGGACAACGACTTCATTACTGCGTTATATGCATTATCCGCGAAATACTTCCGCGTTCACGGACCTTGTATACATATATAAAAGTGAATAAATCATTAACGCTCGGGTGAGAATGGCGCATCGTCGCCATCGCAACCATCGCCACGGTTTGACCATCGCTTAATAATGGGCGAGAGAGTACAAGGGGTTTACTCAGAAATACACAATAATAATAATAATAATAATAATAATAATAATAATAATAATAATAATGAAAAGGCGTAACGAGAGTGCAGAAGCGTAGTCTTGGTGGCCCTTTTGGTGTCCAGCCATTTATATGTATATGTATGTACGGCTTCTGCTTGCTCGCGTTTCACGCGAGGCTCCGCGTATCGCTAATTACGAAGCCAACGAGCGTGTACTTTCACCTGGCTAGCGTACGTTTAGGCTTTGTATACGATTAGCGAGGTTCCTCCTTCGCATTTTCTATCTCTCTCTCTCTCTCTCTCTCTCTATCTCTCTCTCGTTCTCTCTCTTATTCTCTCCTATTCTCTCTGTATCTCTTTCACTCCACCCTCCATACCATGCGTCGTCGGGACACGATGGCAAACTCGTATGTAAGACTTGGCAAGAATCACAGAAATGGATAAAAAGATATATATTGGAAAAAGACCGTAACCAAAAAAAAAGCGTGGATGAAAGAACATCGGCTGTTCAATTTTTTTTTTTTTTGAGCTTCGACGCGATGTGACCGGCAGTGAAAGAGATAGTTGAATAGTCTGACATAATATTGGTATAAAAATGATCGCCAATTGAAGGTATTTATTGCGACCAAACAGTAATGCAAAGTAACAAGAGGGCGTCGATTGACTACTTGGTAAATGCAGTTTTTTCAATTTCGTAACGATTAACAATTTTTAAGTTAGAAAATTGAATTATATATAAAAAAAGATATGGGGTATACAAGAACGAAAATATTCGCTTGAAAATATTACACGAATTCGTCAGCACTTGAAAAACGAATACAATATCAAAAGCATTTATCGGATTAAAGGATTATACTTTTTCCATGAGACATATTATACTTCACTGTAGCTGGAATTAAGCTTACGCGTACACTAAAGACACAAGATTGAACATTATCTCGCTTGTTTTGACTCTCTAATGATGCGAAAAATACCTTCAGACAACTAATTTCACAGTTAGACGAATTAAACATACTTTACGATAATTGTTGGATAAAATTATCGCTCGCTCATCCAAGTAACACGAGAGTTTCCGCGATCTTCTTTCGATGCTGAAGGGGATAATTTATCTGGCTATTTTTCTCTTTGTTGCATACTCTCGGCTAGAAATCCACGGATATTTGTACATACACACACATACAAACATATACTTTATACACGCCCCGTCGCGAAAAACAGTGGGAAAAAAAAAACCGGGCTTCACTTGGCTCTCGCAGTAATTGCAACAAGGAAAGACTTGAAATTCCTCGCTAAGCCGGGCGAAAATTCCTCCCTAAACGATCGCTCTTTATATGTACGAATACACTTATAATTCGTTCTCTGTATGCAACAGCACACCGTTACCGCCCGGTAGCCAAACATCTCGAGGATGCGGAAAAGGTATCCACGACCTTTTAATACTTTAACCATTTATACATATGCAAACGTTCAATATATCCGCGATGTCGAGCTGAACAAGATCCTACAATTCAACGAAGTATGCAAGAAACTGTAACGTCGTTTAATTTCCATGCGAAAATACGTCGATTCGCACGAGGTTCCTATGTGCAGAAACTACCGAGGAATTGAGTAAGAATTTATCAAGGATCAATGATGAAAAAGCTCTTACGAAAGTTCCAACACCTAAGATAAAGTAAACCTTCTGACCTTCTCAAAGTACGAATAGTCCCTTTCGTATTCGTACCTTAAGAAGGACGTTTAGGACTGAATAAAGTATAGGGAAGAGTCCGATTCTCCCGGTTTGACTAAAACTTCTTTTTTTATAAAACTACATACCCTGTACAAAGCACTTTTCGCGTTTTTTCGCACAGTCTGACTTCATAATTTTTTTTTTTTCATTGAAAAAATTCTTGTAACTATGATGAAACTGTCAGCGCGCGAAATAAATTTGGTAAGTACGCCTTATATAACTACTATTAATTAACATATAAACGGTCTGTATTAATGGAACTGCTCGATGATTGCATAAGGAGCCACGAGGCCAATTGAAGAATTTTTTTAATTGGTTCCGGTAAATCACGTAGAATAAAATTTGATTTTTATGAAGTGTTGGTAGTTTGGTGGCGTTTTGGGAGATGGAAAATTTAGGAGCATCGAAAGTTCGTTGATACGAAGTAGTTATGATGCAAATATTTCAACGAATCGTCAACTGCAACACGTCCAATTGGATTTATCGAAAAATCTTCGACAAACTTATGTCTCACATGTGTATAGGTACATATACACATAGAGAGTGTGTGGCCAAATAAACTGTTTTGTCCGAGTGTCCGTTTGCTGTTTGCCCAACGAGAAGACCTTCGATCCCAGGGCGTCGTGAACAAGCATTTACTATTTGCAGGATGGCAGAGATAATAAGAGGGTGAGATTTATATTCATATATATATATATGTATATATAAATGTGTGTGTGTGTGTGCGTATGTGTATATGTATCTGTCCTTTGCGTGCTTCCCCCTACATACGTGGGCAGTAGCTCCGGGAGGTCCGGATCGTCGATTCGACCCTCTCTGCTCTCGCACAATCGTCGAAAGGACTCGCCACACTTCGACCACTGGACTTTTCTCTTTGGCTTATTTTTTTTTCGCACTCACGACACGTATCATCGGGTACAAGCCATTCCGGCTTCGATAATGGCAGACACTGCCTATTCTCACTGTGTACTACCAGACTCATGGAATTCGTTTCTCTCCAGCATGGATAAGGATTGTTTTGGTGAGTAGAATGAACGATCTTCTTTATATATTATCGTGACAATAGCGGAATTTAATTATTTCATTTTTTATTTTCATTAAAACCCCTCATCGTTTCTCATATACCTTTTGTTCGTCGTTATTTGTCAATTGTTTTTTGAATCTGATGAGGGAACAAGAGAGGAGTTAAAAAAAAAGTATTGCGAATAAAAATAATTGTTTCAATCAACAATTAAAAGAGGAGAAGAAATCCAATTCGATAAAACTGCACCAAACTATTTCGATCGAGCATCGATTATAAAGCTCGTATAATTTCTCGTCTCTCGCAGTAGTTACGGATGTCATAGATCAGACTATCGGGCTTTAATTTTGGTAATACGAGGGTTTGCCTCTTCGTATAGCGATCTTCATAAATCCTCGTCGTCCTCTCAGGATAAACAAAAGAGCAAGATAAAGAGAGAGAGAGAGAGAGAGAGAGAGAGAGAGAGAGAGAGAGAGGGCAATGAGGCATACGATCGAATGCACTGTGTCTCGTATAGCGTATCGAGTATTAATACCCGCCAATGCAGTAGGCACAAGATCATCGTCCTGGCATGTGGCGCTTGTATATATATACATACACACACACACATATATATATGTATATATATATATATATCATATAGTTCATAGGAGAACTGTACCCTCTATCTCGTACACGGGTAGTTTTCCAGTCGAGCGAACGTTCGACTAATGTTCGCGATCAGGCTGCTCTCTATCGATCTGTCTCTCTCTCCCTCTCTTTCGTTTTTTTTTCTATCTCGTCTCTAAATAACGCAAGGGGGGTAATAAAAGGATAATGACCACAAAGAGTGCGCTAGAAGTGGGTTCAGAATCGCGGAACACATCACGAGGGAGAGAGAGAGAGAGAGAGAGAGAGAGAGAGAGAGAGAGAGAGAGAGAAGAAAAAAAATCTTCGATTTCTCTCCCGTGGATCGTGCCATCGAATGGACGTATATATATGTCGATAGTTGCGCGATCAGCCTCGACAAAATTTATATTACGTCTTTGCACAGTGAAAACGCCGATATTTTACGAGGACGTTCGAGCGTCGTTACTTTAGAACGCGCTATGAAATTATCCTTGACCTCACGATTCCTTCGGCACTCTCTGGATGAGACGCCCGATCTTCGTACAAGTCGATTGCATACTACTTGCATTTATCGTTACATATGTGTGTATATATCCATACATTTGTATTACGCGAAGTTTCCGACACACGAATACACGATGCGCACACAGAGTTTTGCAGCGAATAGACTGCGTGCGAAAATTTTCGATTCAATCTGGTATCGATTTTTATTGTCGACAGGGGTGGAGGGGCGGGAGGGGGGGGGGGCTGGAGGAGAGATCACATAAATCCAGCTGACGTATGCACGTTATAAGCGAGCTTCCTGCTGAGGTACGATAAAATTTTCGTGATCGATCCTCGTGTACGAGAGATCGATATTTTCTTTGTCAATTTTATCGTGTTTGTTTTTTGTATCAATCGAGAAAAGTAAATTTATTCTATTGAGACAAAAGTTCAATGGGATAATAAAGAGATTATTT
Source organism: Rhorus exstirpatorius (assembly GCA_963564615.1). Classification (NCBI taxonomy): domain Eukaryota; kingdom Metazoa; phylum Arthropoda; class Insecta; order Hymenoptera; family Ichneumonidae; genus Rhorus; species Rhorus exstirpatorius. The sequence goes on from OY751321.1 coordinate 14,647,226, forward strand.
TCAATCAATATGTTTCGATTAGATTTACAAATTGCTCATGAGTGATTCAAATATTATAACAGGAAATATCTTACAAATCGTTAAAACTCTTCGAACCATGTACAAAAAGTTGATGCAATTCAAATTTTTTTTTTGCAATTTGCATTTCAATGGATTGATGACTAAAAAAATTGAAGACATTCATCAGTGCAATATGTCAATTCAATCTGATGAATATAAACGATGAATAAATATTAGAATTTCATGAACGGATATAGAATTTTTTTCGATAAGTATACTATTTTCAACTCGCGAAATATTAAATTAGAAATTAAAAAAAAAAAAAGTTGCGGGAAAGGTGGTTTGTTTAGGGATATGAGAAAATAATTTTCTCTTGGATATGTCGGTTTTTTTGTTTAATTCTAATGATTTTTTTTTAATGAATATTGAATCACCGGAGCGTTGAAGCGTACGTGTTAATAAAACTTTCATTTCGTGTTATAATTATAATCAAATGGGAATAAGAATTTTCGAGCGGGAACTCATTTTCCATTTATCTGTCAAATCAATATTAAATTCTTGTGAAACTCAACAGTGCCAATAAAATCTTCATTTACTGGATCGAAGAGCAGACAATTGCTCGTATAGATATATACATTTGGCAGAGACTTCGAGCAATTATGCGAGACCGGTAGCTATAACTCGCGTATGCACAGCGTTCAAAGAGTTCGCGATTGTGATGCACAGGACGAGAACTCGCCAACTCATATCCCTGTACTCGCATATATCCAGCAGCATGCAGCAGCAGCACGATCTGTAATTGTTTCGATGATTTCCAGCACTCCGCGCCTGTAGTATGGTAGCACGGACAACTTCAATTGCACCTGCACTTCGATTTTGCTCGCTTTTTGCGGAGATCCGCTCTCGAACAACGGCCGTGGTTCTCATTTCATTTTGCAGAGAAAAAGAAGCTCCTCTCTCGCGATCCCAAGCGCGCAACATCAAAATCTTTTTCATGCGACATGCTTATTTTTTTCAATAAATAATGACACTGAAGTACAGAAAAAAAAAAATTTATCCAATTCGAGTAGAGCTTTTACTCGAAGAGAATGAAATTCTCAAAATCTGTTTGGCCAAACTTATAAGTAATCGTATAATGAGAGAAAGGCCTTGAAACGATTTCCACGAGTGCCGTGTGGCTTAATCGAATCGACTGAATGCGTCGTTTGAATCTGACGGCAGACTTGGAAAATCGATTTTTCAACGGCTTTGAAGTAAAGTTTTATGAAACATTTAAACGTCGCGTGCTGATTTCTTCCGAGTCTTCGATATTTTAGCTCGTGTAAAATGAAGGACTCGTCGATTTTATTCTATAAACACGAGATTGCCAGATGGCAGTCGCAAGTGTATTTTCTTCACGCCTTCTTCCTTTCTCCCACACGCCACTAATGCGTCGTTTCAACACTCCCCCCCCCTCCCCGCTCCTACCTCCCCCGGTAGTGAATCCATTAAAAACAAAATTCTAAATAGAAATAAAAGTGCTCTACATTTTTTAAGCTATCCAGGCTCTCTTTGCATGAGAATGAATATGTAAAAAATACCATGGAAAATCGACGAAAATAGTGGGAAAAAAAAACAAATCGTTTTATCCGTGAATTGATAAAATTTCATCTTCGCCACCCATCCAGCCCATTCGAACCTTTGAGAATAAAAATGAAAAAGCAAACTCATTTTTCCGAATAAAAAAAGAGATCTCGTGCGGAAAAAAAAGAAGTCGAATGCCATTTTATATCGTAAAAAAAAAAATAGATTTCTCGTTGAAAAAAAAAAAACCCCCGCATCCAGCATACGGTATAATTGCGTTTGAGTAGAATTTTCCGATCAACGTTTATTTCATTCTTGTTTCACCGCGGAAACGCGGCTGTATCTGTAATACGATATTTTCGACCGGTGTACACTCTTGCACACCGGATTACAAACGCGCGCGCTTCCACGCTGTGAGCCGAAGAAGCGAAGCGCGCGATTTTGCCGTTCCCGTCTCACGTATCGCCTCTCGTTGGTGAACGCGAGTGCGTGCTCCTCGATGAGCCGAATATAAAAGAAAGATGGAGAGGAATAATGATAATAAGAGTAATAAGAAGACAAGAAGGAAGAGGAGGAGGAGGAGGAGGAGGAAGAAGAAGCTGTAGAAGATCAAGGAAGAGTGAAAGAGAGAAAATGAGAGAGAGAGAGAGGGAGACAGAGAGAGAGAGAGAGAGAGAGAGAGAGAGAGAGAGAGAGAGAGAGAGAGAGAGAGAGAGAAAGAGCCGCTGCACTGGACCAACTCTTGGCTGCTGCTGGATACTGTATTTTGCTGATACATAGGAGCGACAATCGTCGGTTCCCAGCAGCTTGAACGACCTTTCGGCCTCTCTCTGGCGAGAGAACCGCGCCCACCGTAAAAGAAATCCCGCGCGCGTTATTCTCTCTCTCTCTCTCTCTCTCTCTCTCTCTCTCTCTCTCTCTCTCTCTCTTTCTCTCTTCTTTTCTGCATCGAGCGTACAGAGATGAACCGGGAGCGTGTGTAATGTACACCGGAGTATAACGACGGTCACCCTCTCCCTCGTCGCGTACACCACCGAGACAGCGATTGCAAGGCTTTGCCTTCTCGCCACTACTCGCGATCACTGCGCGGGTACAGCAAAAGAGAGAGAGAGAGAGAGAGAGAGAGAGAGAGAGTGAGCGCGAAGAGAAGGAAAGGAAGAAGAAATAAAAGTGAGAGAAAAGGAGCAAGTGAGCAGAAAAATAAGGGGGGGGGGGATAAAGATAGAGAGAGAGAGAGAGAAAAGTAATTTGTCCACTCACACTCACTCCCCTCGGTCATCTTCTCTCCTCTCGCTTCACAATTTCGTTTCATTTTCTCCTCTTCTACGTATATGTGTGTACCAGGCTCTCTCTCTTCCTCTTTCTCTTCTTTTCCTTTGGTTACACGTATTCGAACTCTCGGTATGTCAGGGGCGAAGAGGGGAGTCTCGCGCATGTAGCTTTACACCATCCAGATCTGTACAGTATATACAATGAGAACCATCGCCAGATACAATTACACGTACTTGTATGTACTTATACCTCGAGACGTATGTACCTATTATACTCGGTTTAACTACAGTATCGCCGCTTTTGCTTCGGCAATGCCAGAGAGTGACGAAATTTCGTTTTTTTTTTTGTTAAAAAAAAAAACAAGATTTGATTTTGACTTAAAAAAAGTTATGCATCGTCGTAAAGAAGGAAAGGGGGAGGGAGGGAGGGTAGATTGGTTTCAACTCACGGAAAGTTGTTCGTCTTACAAATAGCTAAAATGCAAAAATTAAATTTCATCGATTTTTCGTGTGTCACGTGTTGTGTAAATCACTCGATTGTATTCGATAATACACATGCAGGTTAAAAATAAAATCTCAATTAATTAAAAGTATAAATGTAACAAAATGTATCAACTTTTCGTGTATTAAAAACGTTGAAATTCTTTAAATTATTGCAAGGGAAATTTGTTTCGAGAACAATACTCCTAAAATAAGAATTATAAAACTTGTCAACGGTCGACATAAATAAGTTCATTTTAACTTCATAGTAAATGATCCGCAAAATTCATATCAGACCTTTTTGGATACGCAAAAAATTCAACAGTACATTTGAGTTTTGGGGAATGAGAAATTGATAAACGAGTATGGTGGGTAGATTTGATCATGAAAAGAAATATATTCAATCCAAAAGACGACAGTCGTAAGCACAAATACATTTGCAGATAATGTATACATGAATTTTTATAACGTTGGATATTCAATCTGTCAGATAGACGAAATTTTCGAACAATACGCATGTATCTCTGACGAAAGAACAGATTTTGAAAATCTACAGCGCGAAAAAAAAGCGAATTATAGTTTGAGAATGACCGTGTGCATGTACCGAAGCGTTTGCGAATTTTTCCTATTCGTGGAAGGAAACGATCACCAAACATTCATATACGAGTGTCATATTTTTTTTCCCTTGTCCTCTGACTACCATATCACTGGTCTTGATGATATTCCAACGTTTTTCCTTCGCCCTGTGAAAAAAAAGTGCCACAGGCATATATCTCAGCCTCACCTTCTCGTACGAAACAGGATTGATGCTGCGAATATCGCTTCGTATAGGTTGGCTAACTATACGCGCGGCTAAACCGGTATAATAACGACAGGTAAAATATAGCACGAAGTCGCGGTATGGAATATCGGCAATTTAAGGGTGCGCAAGAAATCGCGGTAACGACTTCACACTCACGACAGATACGACTATGACCTCGCGGCTTCGAATGGACCAGGCTTGCGTTCGAACTTACACGTATAGATGTATTTATACCAGATCGTTCCTCTTCTCGCTGTGTGAAAAGAGAGAAATTCTCGTATGGACTCTCGTATACACAGGCGCTATATGTGGGCTTTAAAATAACGAAGAGAGAGAGGATAACCAACGGCGGCTAATGCCACGCAATTTTCATACTCTCGATACCGTGCAAGAGTATACAGAAGAGAGTCGTAGCGCGCTGCGGCAAAATCCAACGCAAGGTGCGCAAATAACGACCATATGAGCCAAAGTGTGCGATCTCTCATATAGTGTGCCCATGGAGAATACATCGACGTTTATCGTATATCATCGGTACATGATAATTTCAACGAATTTTTCACGCCGCATAAACACGATGACCCAATATATATATATATATATCAATATATCGGCATCGGAATACACAAATTATCGGAATTTTTCGCGAAATAATTACGATCGCGCCAGCCTATCGATATGAGTGCTTCGATGTTTGTCCATTTTTTGTTTACATTTTTCTTTTTTGGCAAAGATTTCTACTTGTATTCGATTTTCAATCGAGAGGAATGGCAATTGCTTCTCGATTCGCTATAGGCAGATGGAAGACCTCTCGCTAACCGCTTGAAACTTCCATATCTCTCTCACGACCTCTCGAGATTCTCTCGAGATTCTTCGCGAACCAATTAATTCGATAATTGAACTCGCGTTAGCCGGTAGTACAAGTCGCGGCACAAGAAAAGAATAGCATCTGGCTTGGATTTTGGCACGGATTCAACGTGAGCAATGAAGGAAGCGATTAGATAATTGGTCAGTTCGAAAAAAAAAAAAAATTAATCCTCAATTAATGCGCTGTTAAAAAGTATTAAACGCTCAAATTTTCATACAACTGATTCAAATGATTTCATTTCCGATTTTATTTCATATTTTATTTTTCATTTTATTTAATTTTTCTTTACATTTTTATATTTTTATTTTCATACAACTGAATTAATTTTTATTCCTGTAAATAGTCCATTTTTTTAACGTTATTATGTCTCATTTTGTGAAAATATAAATTCTTAATTTATGTCACTATCAACTAAACACTTAATTCCATCAATTCTCAAATTATTATTTCATTTCACCATAGTGGCGAATTATAAGTCATCTAAGGTAAACGTCCCAATAGCCGGACGTGTAACAGAGTAGCCGGACATCTCATTTTAAACTATATCTATATAGGAGTATATAAATATAGTCTAACATGGGGTGTCCGGCTACTGATACACGTCCGGCTATTAGAACGTTCACCTTATGTTTTTTTTTCACAAAATATCTGATTCTATCAATAAATAATCCCATTGTAAGTCACGTCATTAATGAAGCACAGCATTACATAATTTGTGTACAGTAGTTAATGGAAATTATTTTGTTCGCACAGTTTGCCGGATGATAATCATTCATGGCTTTGGGTAAAGATGGGTTCGAATTTTAAAAACCTTGTATTTGATTGAAATGAAATTTCATTTAATATAGGATTAGCAAACGAAGTAATTGACCCCGAAGAAATAGTCTCGAGATACTTATATGGATCAATGGGTAATCTTCAAAAAATCCTTATACATAAATACTAAAACTATATAAATAATTCATGATTTTCACAACCTTTATTTTCCCTAATTCCCCTGCATCCTTAAGATCGACGTAATTTTTATTTACGACACGCAGAAATAAGTCTCGTTTTTTTCTCCTTCTCTCTCTCTCTCTCTCTCTCTCTCTCTCTCTCTCTCTCTCTCTCTTCCTCTCTCTTCGGGTATTTTTTCTCCGCCCTCTATCAGTCCTTTCCACGGTGCTAAGTCATTTCGACTTTATTGCCAGGGCGTTTTTGTTCTCCGTTCTTCCAGTATCCCTCCTCTCTTTCTCTTTTCTCTCTATCTTTTTCACGATCGTCGTGCCTCAGTTCTTTTGGGAAAAAGCATCTCGAGAAAAAAGGGGGGAAACTAAAAGAAAGAGAGAGAGAGAGAGAGAGAGAGAGAGAGAGAGAGAGAGAGAGAGAGAGACGGGACCTGGAGAAAACAGAGGGTTAGAGAAAGACCTCATTGTGTAGAGCACTAATGCATCGTGAAGTGCTAATTACAGGCTACCCTCGGTTTCCCCATAATAGCCAAGAATTTTATGGACAGCCCATATACAGTACAGCTCGAGAACACAGCAACATTTCACCATTTGCTCCTGGAGTCATGTGACCCTCCACCACCCCCGTTGGACCACGAGAAGACGACAAAGCATCTCTCTTCTTCGACTATTATGTGCTCCGACCGAATTGCCAACGTCCAGACTATTTCGTAAAATAAGGTTTGCCCGTAATATCGAGGAGAAGCTTCTCCTCGTGGCATATCCTTTGGGTATGGGCAATTCTCCCGAATCCCACAGGATTGTCGTTGCAACACGCGCGTCTTCTATATACACGAGCTTCGGTTCGCACCAGTGTGTAAATTCGCGTCGAATTAATGCGAAGAACCGACCAAAGCAGCGCAGCCTTTTTGAAAATCCCTCGCGGTTATTCTCCCAACCAGAGGAAACTCAAACATGGTAAATTCCATGCAAGCTCGAACAAAATCCGACCATCACCATCACGAGTTTTATCCTCAATTTTTATATTTTGCATCTTTGAAAAGCAATTTTGTTATGGCGTGACACGTTGTCCCATAGCATTGAACATTTCACCGGATGTAACATAAATTCTGATGCCAAAATCCATGATTGTTGATAGGAGGACCCAGGGAGATCGATTCATATAAAATCGCCTAATTTAGTGTGTTGAAAAGAAATAATTTTCTAAAATGTCATCCAGGTAAGGTCGTATCAAAGACAATGTAAAATGCACATACAATTTATATTTTTCCATATTTTTTTTAGCAGCCAGAGATGTATTTGCACTGTCAAGATATAAAAGTATTGTGAACTTTGTCGAGACGATAACAATTTTCAGTCTGTTGATAACTGTCTAATAATTACTTTGTATTATTATTAGACATCATTGTAAGGCGTAAAATTTTTCAATTATCCTTTCTCGACCATACAGCTTCCAAATTTTACTTCAAACCGATGAAACCTCATTTGCCAAGAAAATATTGGACAATTTAAACAAGTTATTACTTTTTTTTAACGCGCAATTGATTTCCGAAAATTAAAATACCCCATATATATTATTTATATACAATATACAGCTATGTGGTAATGCGTCGGCTTGGTCTGTGAGATGCTGTGAGAGAAAGTGAGAGAGAGAGAGAGAGAGAGAGATAGCGATACAAACAGGCCCGCGTCTCGGCAAAGGCCGTACTGACCGTACTTCATTACCCCGGAGCCCTCGGCCCTCACGGGTCATCCGTTATCATTTTTACAACTGCCGGCATTCAACAATGTCGAATAAAGTCCGTTAGGTATTGCCGGTGCGTTTGAGCTTTCGTAGCTGGCTCGCGTTCGCGAAAACGCCTCGTTCACTCTAGGGATAGAACGATAGTCGAGGCTGACATTTCGGTTATAGAGGCCATGGTTCGATAGGCGCAAACTCGTAGTAATTTTGAGAATATATTCCGCGCATAGCATATGTACACGAGCGATATACACATATACAGTTTCGATTGTTCCATCGGAGAATCCGGGAAATTCAATTTCCTCATTGCCTTCGGGAATTTTCCATAATTCAACCTGGTAAACCAAAATCGTGCTTGCAACGAAATTTATTTCTGCGCTACATTGTAAAATCATAGATGTAAAATTTGTACTATCCATTTGTGGCGAATGAAGAGATCGATTATTTGGAAGGAATTCTCACTTTATAATTCTTCATAATTCTCAATTTATAATAAAAAAAATTCGCCGCGCAAATTCAAAAGGTGTTTTTGATAACAAGTTTTATGCAATGCATGATTATAATTTTTAGGATTGAGGGAATCTTAATTTTTTTTTGCTACATATTGACATGCATGATCCTCCCTCGAATATTTGTAAATGAAAATTTTGCCCAAAGGTTACATTATGAGGAAGCAAGATTGTAGTTTTAAAATTATTGTAATGATAAACAAACTCCTCATAGATAAATATAGCTATTGAAGCTGGTATATATAGATAATAGAGATGCTTTGGGGAGGGTATTCAAGTTAAGTAGAATTCAAATATCAATGAATCGTCCATTAGTTAATTTTTCAGTCGAGCTTAATAGATTATCGAAAGGAAATACGTTTATTTTCACTGATCTTATAGAAATTAAAACGCAGTTATAATTAGATTTCGTGAATTTTCTGAAATCGATCGAAAAATCCTCAATTACCATATTTTTAATTACCACCATCGAGAAATGAAAAATTATATGCCACACCAAACTTACGATTGTTTGCACGAGATAATGACGGTTGGCCTAAAGAGTAAACCCCACAGAACCATCATGGAATTCGAATCCAAAGCAGGTCATCACTCAAACCTTTTTCAGCTTCCCTCGCGGACTAGACCGAAAAAAATAACTCGATTTGTACGAACTAATCAACCCAAGCATTGATGGCACATTGGTTTTATTGACAACAACAAACTAAAATCTACCTCCAGACGATTAACTCTTGCATTCAAATCAACTATTAACCTCAGTCCACCGGGTTATCATTAATTTTTTTTTTTCAATATTTTACTTTGTACCTTCATTAAATATCGGCTAATTCCAATTGGAATCGTATGATTTCGGCCGAAAATTCAATATGCCGAAACGACGATTCGGCAGCATTAATTCATTCGTACTCAGCGAAATCATATGCCAATTTCATGTCGTGCATAACTCATTTTCTGTGGCGATTTTTTTGGGGCCTCAGGTAAGAATACAATTAATATTATACGTGACATTCCATCAAACAATCATTCACCGCTAAACTCGCTCTATCGCTGATAATTGCCGAATTAATTGGTCGGAAAGATTAAAAAAAGGAACATTCGTTGTGTGTGTATCGAGCGGAGGAAGGTTGAAGGGCCAGGAGTGCGAGAAACAGAAACAACACACGGCGGTGTCGTGAGCTGGTCGTTTAACAAGGCGAACTCATTACCATTCGTCAATTTGAGGTACGTTCGTACCGAGTGACCAATGGCTCTCTATTTCGCGTAATGGCCAACCGCCCGACATCAGTCACGAGGTAGAGAGAGAGAGAGAGAGAGAGAGAGAGAGAGAGTCCCTTCGCCGTGAGTCCGGGAAACGACCTACTGCTCTTTCTATGCCTCTGCGAATCCTCCTGCGCAAACGAATATCTCGGTTGCAATGGGCAATGCCAAGCTCTCCGTTTCTCTGTTGTACATATATATATATACATTACCGAGTGTTATATAACGACTGCCAGGCACATTACAAACGAAACGATGGACGGTGCTCTGCTCCGGGGAAATCCCCTCGACTCGACGATTCCGCGTCGTCGAAATTCTCGACAAGAGCGACGTTCGTATACACAAGGGTTGTATCCCCGTATGTATATATATATATATATATATATATATTCATATTCTGTCGCTATTCGGTTCGGTTGTGACGGAGAATCGCGTGACGAGAGGGTGACCAACCCCCGAAAAACTCCGAACACGGAGCTCTCGCTACTAGTCCGCGCTCTAAGTATTTCATTTGGCAAATTGTAACGTGAACACTCTCGTTGCGAATTGCGACAGACTATCTGTCAATTTTAGCCTTGAATGTTATACGAACGAGAAAACTTTTATAGATTAGGATTCTAGCTGAATTCTCGATTTTTATCATTTTCAAATTCATACTCACCTGTTTACAGTCAAGAGAAGTCTCAAGTTGACACATCTACGGTAATGGTGAACGAAAGCAGAGAGACGTTGATCAAATTCATAGGGCTCTCTCATATTTTATAAAATTAAATACTTGCAACATTTATTTGACTATTTAAGGAGGTTTTTTACCCAGAGAACAACGGTAAGAACGATTCTAAAATTTGAGGGAAGGCTTGTGCTGGTATTAGGAATACATCGTAATTATTTTAGATTTTTTGACCGCGTAGTTGAGAAGAAAAAAAATATCATAAATATGCCGCTTATACGTGAGCTCTTATGAGAGAAGTATTCGAAGCTATGATTGGAGATTATTTTAGGAGTAAAAAAAACGGTAAAATTTCCCCGTAGAACCGCTTAAACGATAAATTAGACCTTCATAGTTATAATTTGCCCATAATGAAATTTTTTCACCGTGCCGATTGTGAAATATACTTGCAAACAGAATTGAGAGTGAGTAATGGCAAATTAATAAAATGAAAACATATTTGGTGAAACAAATTCCGAACGCAACCAGCCCAGCGCGTCGCCCGCGCCGCGCTTTACGTTCCCCTGGCCGCACAAAAGTAAAAAATGTCTGAACCCGCTGATCTCTCAGAGCCATAGGTAAAATGGGGCAGCGTGCTAAAGTTTTCATGTTGCAAAATTGAGCTCTGAATTAAATTTAAAAAAAAAAATTTAATTAGCTCTTAGATGATAAAAAAAAAGAAAAAAGTCCTAAGATTTTTCTCTCCCATGTCCATACTATATAAGAGCTGTAGCGTGTCAAAGTTCAATTTTGTAGATATTTTCAGGGTCATTATTGTGCGTTTTTTTTTTTGATACGCCGAGAAAAAATGACTTTTTCAAATTCAAATAACGTTTATTTGATTACAGTCAATTTTATTTTATTTAAACGAAATCTTGTTTAGCTACAGATTATAACGGTAAATTTGCTGCATCAGTCGTTGCTCGATTAAATTTAAATTTAATCAAAAGAAATACTCAATTTATCGTCTTGTTCGGCGCGAGGACTTTTCAAGTAGATGAGTTCCGTTATAGGGCAGACACCCTTGTCACTTCGAAGACTTTCATGTGCCACCCTTGCAGGTCAATTGTGTCCACTCTGGCTGACATAGTGATCGCATATAAACACACGCACATATACATACACACAGGCACAGAGCATGGTCGTAGGAGTCAGAGAGCGAGTTACGTACACGAGATCATTTTTGCAGAGGGGTCAAACGAGTTCCACTAACGAGTTGACAAATCGTGTCTCACGGGGGTCGTGCCAGAGAGCAGACCTATAAAGCAAAGGAGCGAGACTACCGAGCCCTCAGAGAACATCAAGCTTCCTTACTTTGTAGAACAAAAACACATCTAGATATATACAAACACATATATAGATACTATAAAGTAATCTTCATGGATGCATATATGAGTAAAAATTTATTGGACCTGTTCGCAGAGCAGCTTGCTTTTCTCATAAAAAGAATTACCCCAAGAACTGCCGAATATTCTTTCGTCAATTATTTAATATTAATTTTTCACGTGTAAAGATAAAATAAGCGAAAAATATAATATTTATAATTTTTATACGTGAAATTTATATTAAATATAAAACATGTATGGAAAATCTACGAAATATGTGCGCTTTAATTTCTCTATGGATCTCATAAATAATTTTTTTGTATATTTTATAACTGCACAAGTTTTCATGGGATCCCGAGATATTTATTCAATAGATCGTAAATATATATTTTCTCTGGTACTGGTACTGGTGGGGGCACCTGCCTTGCCCTATCGGGCTTAAGGCTCCCTTTATACACTGGGCACATAGTTTTTCTGTTCATTTACGGAACTATTAGTTTCTGTTGATTTCGCAACCTCTTCGATACCGGCCCAGTGTATTTGGGAGAACCTACAATTTTAGGTGGGTTTCGAACCACCGAGCTCGCAGAAAAAGCATCTGGAAAAATCCATTGGTGCCGGCCGCGGGATCGAACCCTGGCCGCCTGCGTGGCAGTCCAGAGTCGGACCAACTGGGCCACTGCTCGCTCCTCAATATATATTTTCTCAATATTCTAACTATCACTATACTATGTATACTACTGCTTCGCTATAGTTTACTATACTATACTACTTTGCTTGATAATAGGAGATGAGACTTTGAGTTCAACGGAATCGGTGATTAGTCGAACATTGTAAGTATACGGTAACCGTGGCGTTGTGGTCTTATGTTTGCATAAGTCAGTGGCATATTCTTACTGTTTATTGAGTTAAAACGTGTGCAGTTAAAAAAAAAAATTTGCTGCGTATTTTCCGTACACTATTTGCTACAAATTACATTTTCCAAAATTTTCAAATATAAAATAGCAACGAAATTGATAGTCACCATAGATGTGTCACTACTACAGATTCGTGGGAACCTATTTTGACATTATCTCTCGGATGTATTTCACGATTTATTCCGTGCAGCCTAAAAGAAAAAACCTAAAACATAATGATCACGTCGTCAGTGTTTTCATGCACATTTCTTCCATCGATATTGTACCCATGTATTATTAATATTCTGACAGTTCATAGCGCTACTGCGTAGAAGGTTTACCGTAAATCTTCTTGCGTACGACGTGAGGTCACAAGCTGGGAAGCTAAACAATTTATTTTCAATTGATGGTAGCATGAAAATTATACGACATGCTTCATAAATATTTAAAAAATATTTCATAAATAATTAAAAAATATTTCAAAATATAATTTTTTTTTGTTAAAAAATACAATAATTTTGCTACAATTTTGACGGATTATGCGTAGACTTAATTTGACAAAAATCCTAATAGTGCCACTGTTTGAAATATTTAAGAAAAAAATTTAAATAAAATTCGCTCAAAATCCCGTAAAGCTGCCCATAAGCTAGCTGGAAAAAAAGCTACTCACGAAAAAGTATCGATGATTTGATGTTTGAATATGCTACGCCATTGCATACGAAACTCTAAAAATAGCATATATTATGTTACTAGCAATAAAATTTTACACGAATTGTAATCTTATACGTAAAAACAGGTGGATTAAAAAAAAAGTTTTTTATATCCTCAATATCTGAATGAGTATAGCATATCTGAATGAGTCATCAAGTTAAAAGATTTGTAGCTTCCAGCCCAGCCCGTAAGTATCGATTTCTCTGTGTCTTTTGAACACGTTTTCAGTTATATACGAGATGCATGATGTATAAGGAAACGATAAAGAATGTAATTGCACAGAAATGTTACAATTTTTCAATTTATTTTCTACGAACAGACAGAGAATTTTTAACCCGGTGATGCAAGTGGTCCGTACCAAATCAATTGACACATTTACTTGAAAAATATTTATCTGAGAATCAGTAGTAGAATTTTTTCCTGAATTATTCGCATATCATCCGGGGACAGCAATACGGAAACTTCTTGGTGAGATCAGTTGGGCTCCGACTAACTTCTTTGCCTTCTGCGCAGCTGGCTTGTGGGTATCTGGAATAAATACAAACAAAAACGTTTATAGACAAGGATCTTCAGTTGTGAGATCGTTTATTCGCGATCGGATACATCAAATAATCGACAACCATGTAAGAACGGTTGAAAATGATAACAACAAACAGTTGGGTCAACTAACTAGACGATTCAATGCCGAATTTTCAACTAATTCGTGAATCCAACTAACTAGTTAGCCCCACTTTTAAGAAATTTCCCGATTAGCATGAGTATATTTATGCCCATGTAACTCACCCTAATCCATCGACCCGTAATCATTCTCCATTTGCATTCTTTGTACAATGAAGGCTGGTACATCCGGCAAGAATGCCTGCTGAAAGGTCTAGTCCGTTACAGCTATCTGTGTACAGACCAAAAAAAATAGAAGGGAATACAATCGATTGATTTGATTCTTTAAAACGATGTGTCGCGAGATTTAACAATTTACATTGCCAATTAAGCCGGGCAACTGTGATTTTTAAATTTTTTCCACTTCTTTAAAGATCATTAGTCAGGAAAGTAAAAATTTGTTTTCAATTTATTGTATCATGAAAATTGTACGGAATAAAAGCATGCATTCATAGTCGTAGTGAATGTATTTCGGCTTCGTTTTATTTTAACTCAATAGCTCCCCTATTTGAGGTATTTAAGGGAACAATGAAAATAAAATTCGTATAAAATCGTATAAAACTGATTATAATCCAGCTGAAAAATAATTTACCCACCGAGAGGTATCGATAATTTGATGTCTAAATAAGTCTATGCCGTTGCACTTAGATCGACAGATATTAACGGACTAAGGAATGAAATAACGCTCAAGCGAATTTTCGATTTTTTTTTTAATCGATTGGATTGTAAAGGCTCAATATAAATCAAGGAAAAGAAAACGCCAAGTGACTCTTTTGGCCTGTCAATCTCAATAGAACTTTGCCGGAAAGTTCATGGAAGAAAAACAAAAATTTGAACCGTAAAGCGAAGCAATCCTCGACGTGAGTTTAGGATTGACAGAGTCACAAGGAAACCGTGGAAAACCCGGCCGATATAGCGTGGCTGCATTTGATTGAATTTCGTCTATATCACCATCGGAAACTCGGAAAAATTATAAAAATACACCGAATACATACCAACCATGTTGCTACAATGTATGACTGAATATTTCGAGTTTCCGAAAAGAGTTCTGAACGCTAACTATCGATATCAATGGACGTGACAGTCGGCACCGTCTCGACGCCAAGTGTCAAATTTTTGTAACATAGTGTCGTACTATTTGTTATTAGTTCCTTCTCTTTATAGATACACACAAATTGTATAAGTACGTACACAATAAATTATACACAATGTTACGCTGGACAAAAGCTGGATTAGGCATGAGCCTTATCACTCGATTGTACCACGTAAAATTATATAACCGGAGCGCAAGCTGATTTTCGTATCTAAGTACCAACACGCGTCAACATTCTGATTTATTATAGTAGCGACGGTATAAACTCTCGAGTGCCTTGTAAACGTTTTACCGGTGGCGAGCTTATCGAAGAATAAATATTCCACGATTGATGAAGTAAAAAAAAAATATGTCGTCTTCGAAAAGTATTATTTGAACTACCGATTATCATACTTTTTATCGTATTTTTTCAGACTAATTGTAATCCTCGTCAGCTCCATCATAATTATTTCATAACAATAATCGCAACAACTTTTGGCATAGCTAGTTCTTTACACGGCTTGTGCTATATGATAGAACAAGTGATCCATATCATAATATAGACCCTAAATCAGCCGTGGTCTGTTTCTTGTTTTCTGTTTCTTGTTTTGTAATCTCACGAAATCAAAAGTTACCTAGTACCGACGACAAAAAACGACCATCACATTTTACAGATATTTGAGAGTTTACGCGGGCGTAATGTTATACTGAATTGCATGATTCTAAAGACGAAACAAGCAGGGTTGAATTTTTTTTCAATTCTGATTTACTCAAAACATAGTTCAACCGAAGAACATCTAAGGAATACGATCTTTCTTTCACGAAAATTATGCGGCCAAATTTTTTATTAAAAAATTTCCAAGCTCTCTTGCAACGATCGTAGTATGATTGCCTGCCGAATATAGCTTCGAACCAAGTCCGCGAGTATCTTTTTTTCTGTATCTTTTCAATCCCTATTCAGTTGAATGTGATCCATGATAGGCATCCATTAATCCATAATATTAGAAAGAAATGTAATTACAGATATTTGATAGTTTTTCTATTTATTTTTTACAAATGGACAGAGAATTTTTAACCTGGTAATGCAAGAACTCCATACCAAATCAACTAAAACATTTAATCTAAAAATATGTATCTGAGAATCAGCAGTAGACTTTTGTCCTGAATTATGTGCATGTCAACTTGGGACAGCAGGCGGGATACGGTTTGGCGAGATCAGTTGGGCTCCAGCTAGTCTTTTTATCATCTGGGCAGAGGGCTGTTGCGCATCTGGAATAAATACAAACAAAAAATTTCTACACGAGGAACTTTAGTTGTGAGATCGTTAATTGCGATCTGATTCATGAATAATCGACTACGATATAAGAATGGTTGAAAATAATAACAACAAATAGTTGGCTTAACTAACTGCATGATTCAATATCGAGTTTCGAACCACTAAGTTGGTTACCCCAACTACCCAGTTAGCACCTCTTTTACGTTATTTTCCGGTTCGCATGAAAATATTTGTGCATGTGACTCACCCTATGATTGAAGTCGATATTCTTCCTTCTGATTCCTGTGCACACGTAACGCGCCCACAATCGGCACGAACTTCTGTTGGAACGTCTAGTCCTTTACAGCTGTCTGTGAAGAATTACTGTGATTGGTTTTTCTGCTTTTTTCTGTATCTCAAAAAGTAGAAGGAAAAACAATCCATGCATTTCTAGTTGTTTTGATGTAGAGTCAGTGCACTTTTTGATAGAAAAAAATACACCAATTTTTTCGTTAAAAAATAGAACATTGATTTTGCTGAAACATTCATGGAATACGAGCAGACATATATCCAATAAACTTAATTGCTCCACTGCCTGATGTTTTTCAGGGAAAAACAAAAATTAAATTTATATAAAATCGTATAAAATTGACAATGGTCAAGCTGGAAAATAATTTACTCATAAAAAGGTATCAATGATTTCATGTTTGAATATACTACGTCATTGCACTAAGATCGACTGAACAAATTTTACATCAATTTTAAATTTTTGCATTGAATGAGGTAAATTTCAAAGAAAATAAGTTTTCGGGGTGTTCTGATCAAATGTTATAATAAAAAAGTTGAATTCATAACTTTGACAAAACTCTGACTGCAACTTGATTAAAAAGTCGTAAGAAACGACTATCCACACGTTATTTTTTTAGCGATACGGTTCATAAAAAATGAACAGCATGTCCTGAGGAGTGAGGTCGGAAATACTAAAATAACTTGCATGTCTTCTCAACTGAGCCTTATGAAAATGATAAAATACGAGAAGTATATACATGGTCGATAAAAAAAATGTGTCAAAGTAAGTTTACCAGTCACAAAAATGATAAATTTAGTGGTATTGAAGAATATTTTTCAGGAAAAGTCTTCATAGAATACGAGCACTTATTTGAATCATTCAGCGAAAACATAACTTTTTTAATAAAAATAGATTGTGATTATTGGAAGTGCAGAGTGAAAACTGATTCCCCAAGTATCACGACAAAACTTGTGATTTCCGCAATATACGTACCGTCGAGTTGGGCTGGACCATCGAAGCATAGAGCTTCGTGGTATGCCAGAACGACAAGCATGGAAACGAAAATTCCAAACTGCATCTTGAAAAATTTTATTAACTTTCGTCGAAAATGGTGCAGTTCTCGAGTTGATTTCGACAATCGCGACAAACTAATTCTCCTCTGAACGACCGTCTTATATACCCCGCAATGACCCGTGATATCTCCTTCTCCAACTGGTCGATCGTTACGTAAACTATGAATCAAGAGACACTCTGACGCGCCAGTGAAGTATAAAACAACCATATTTTTTTCATTAATTCGATTGTTAGTATCCGGACTAAGCAGCACGTTATTGGCGTCTTGAGTTAATTGAACAATAAGAAATCTATTTTTTTACTAAATCACTCCGAACGAAAAAAAATCGATTATTTATTCCTTTCTCCAGCGTTAATGAACTTTAAAATATAAAAGAGAATTTTTAACAAAAACTTTTTGTTGAATAGATCAGTGCAGACTATTGGAATGACCGCTGACACATCGGATTCATTTTTAATAACGAAATCTCGAAGTTATCAATATTCACTGATAAATACGCATGATGCTGCAAACACTGTAATCCGTAACTATACCATTAATAGACTGACACATATATTGCTATATTTCTGAAAAAAAATGACCGCAATAAACTCGGCCTTATAATTCAAGCAATCATAACAAACTTACATACAAAAATGTGTGTGTGTGCGCGCGAGCGGGAGTGTGTGTGTGTAATTACATAACTATAGTGAATACGTCGTATTCTTATAAATGAAAATGTGGGGGTGGGAGGGGGGGGGCGGGATTCTTGAAAAATTTAAATAGCTTCGAAGATTGACGCAAGCAATGCGCTCGTTTTGGCATCGAAAAATATTTTTCCCAGCCTATAATTAATTTTCATTGTAATGTATGGAATCATTATTACTACGATATAAATTTATATGTATATAAGAGGTTCCCACGGCTGGTGAACTACTCTCCTTCGAACTCAAACCGATACGGTTTTTAGCGATACGGTTCATAAAAAATGAACAGCATGTCCTGAGGAGTGAGGTCGGAAATACTAAAATAACTTGCATGTCTTCTCAACTGAGCCTTATGAAAATGATAAAATACGAGAAGTATGTACATGGTCGATAAAAAAAATGTGTCAAAGTAAGTTTACCAGTCACAAAAATGATAAATTTGGTGGTATTAAAGAATATTTTCCAGGTAAAGTCTTCATGGAATACGAGCACTTATTTGAATCGTTCAGCGAAAACATATACTTTTCAATAAAAATAGATTTTGACTATTGGAGGTGAAGAGTGAAAACTGATTCCCCAAGTATCACGACAAAACTTGTGATTTTCTCAATAGGGGAGACCGGGGCAAAATGGTATAGCGGGGCAAAACGGTACCGGGGCAAAACGGTACTGGGGCATAATGGGATCGGGGCATAATGGGATAGCAAAAAATGAAGTTTCTTGGGTGCTTGATTTGGGGCAAAATGGGATAGGGGCAAAATGGGACAGAGAGGAGTGGAATATCAAATTGGGGCAAAATGGAATCGGGGCAAAATGGGACACACAAAAATGAAGTGTCGCAGCCCGCTGAATTTGGGGCAAAATGGGATGACAGGAAAATTCATGCTTCGGCTCTATTAAAGAGCTGTTGAAACATAATCTAATCTAAATGGTGCTTGTGGTTCGTTTCAGTCCACATATACGCAGATAATACGGACTGACCGATATATTTGTCGACACATATCCGTCGATTTCATGGGGAGCGGCGGTCCTAGTTTCATAAAACAATTTACGTAAAAATTGACAACAGTTAGATTTTCATCAATGGCTTGAAAATCAGTATCAGTAACGTGCAGTTGGCAGAAAATAAATTAAAAAAAAACAAAGAAAGATAAAAACAAAAAAAAACCAAAAAATTGCACGCGTCAGATTATAAAAATTACTTGATTATTTAAATAATTAATAACGACAAAGAAATTGTACCAATCGAATAAGAAGGCTCAAATAACAATTTACGTCAAGTTTGGTACAGTTCTGACCGCAGAATCAAAAGTAATTGTTTAACAAACTTTAATAACAAATGAAAAATTAGTATTTTTTTGAATGTTGAAGTACTTAAATTTATTGGATTCAAGGTATCCTGACGAGCCGAGCACGAACTGTTGTTGTAAAGTCAAAAATAATAATAATTGTTTAAGCGATTGAGTTAACAAATAAAAATTGTCGTCTTCTTTAATGTTAAATTACTACGATTGATCAAATTTCAACGAAATCGAACGAGTTGACCTTGAAACATTGCCTTACCGCATGTCCAATCATTATATTTGGTCAAACAATGAATATCAAAAAATCAATTGAAGTTTTAGACTGCATTAATAGTCATTAATGCATTAATAGACTACACCAAACTTGCGAAGATTCTAACCGAATGATAAAAAATTATTATTTAAACAATTTCATTAACAATTAACTTGTTCGAATCGAATTGTTACGCTCGATTAACAATTTCCAAGAAATTTCAGAAAATGCCGATCGTACAATGAAGAATAAATTTTGAACAATTCAATTAACAAATGAAAACCGCTGCAGTCTTTAATATTAATAAATTATTACGCGTAATCGAATCTCAACGATATAAAATCAGTCGATATCAAAATACGTCTTTAAAAATATGCTAATTAATGCAGTTTAGTTAAACGATAAATATCAACAAACTTATCGTATCACCTGGATTGTTAAGCTCAATTAGCATATCCATTGTTGTATTGAATGCATCGGCCCATTTTGTCCCATTTTGCCCCAATCTCGTGAAATTAGTGGTCTCCGATTTTTCCTGTCCCATTTTGCCCCGATCCCGTTTTGCCCCAACCGCCTCTTTCTGAGGAGCCTGATTTTCTCCGGCCCATTTTGCCCCAGTCCCGTTTTGCCCCAATGACGTATTTTCCAGCAGTGTTGATTTTCACTATTCCATTTTTCCCCAAACCCGTTTTGCCCCGGTCCCATTTTGCCCCGGTCCCATTATGCCCCGCTATACCATTTTGCCCCGGTCTCCCCTATACGTACCGTCGAGTTTGGCCGGACCATCGAAGCATAGAGCTTCGTGGAATGCCAGAACGACAAGCATGGAAACGAAAATTCCGCACTGCATCTTGAAAAATGTTATTAACTTTCGTCAAAAATAGTGCGGTTCTCGAGTTTATTTCGACAAACTAATTCTCCTCTGAACGACCTCTCCCTCTTATATACCCCAATGGCCCGTGTTATCTCCTTCTCCAACCGGTCGATCGTTACGTAACCTATGAGTCAAGAGACTATCTGACGCGCCAATGAAGTAAAAAGCAAACATAGTTTTTCATTAATTCGATTATAAATATTCGGACTAAGCAGCATGAAATTGGCGTCTTGAGTTAATTGAACAATAAGAAATCAATTTTCTTACTAAATCACTCTGAACGAAAAAAAATCGATTATTTATTACTTTCTCCAGCGTTAATCAACTTTAAAATACAAAAGAGAATTTTTAACAAAAACTTTTTGTTGAATAAATCAGTGCAGACTATTGAAATGGCTGCTGGCACATCGGATTCATTTTTAATAACGGAATCTCGAAGTTATCAATATTCACTGATAAATACGCATGATGCTGCAAACACTGCATCAGTCTATAACTATGCCATAAACAGGCTGACACATACTGCTATATTTTTGAAAAAATAATCCCCGCAACAAACTCGCGCTTATAATTCAAGGAATTATAACAAACTTACATACATAAAATGTGTGTGTGTTGTGCGTGCGTATGTGTGCGTGTGTGCGCGAGCGGGTGTGTGCGTGTGTGTGTAATTACATAACCAGAGTGAATACGTCGTATTCTTATAAATGAAAATGAGGGAGAGCAGGATTCTTGAAAATTTTAAATAGCTTCAAAGATTGACACAAGCAATACGCTCGTTTTGTCATCAAAAATATTTTTCCCATCATATAATTAACTTTTATTGTAATCTATGGAGTTATTATTACTACGATATAAATGTATATATCAGAGGTTCCCACGGCTGGTAAACTACTCTCCCTTGAACCCAAACCAACTTAAGCAAACGGTTCGTTTGGGTTGGAGTTGGGTCTCCATTCTTGTACACGGCGCTGGCAGCGGGAATATATTTAAAAAGCATAGAAATGGTATATTCAAGGCATTCCATTCTACATCGATTCAACCCTTATCATTAAAATATCCTCCATTTTAATAAGTTATAGAGCATCACGAAAAAAACACTCCAACGAATTTTCAATTTTTTTTTTCAATTGGTTGGATTGTAAAGACTCAAAGAAACCTCAAAGAAACCTCAAAGAAAGAGAAAGGTTAGTTGACTCTATCAGCCCGTCAATCTCAATGGAACTTTGCCGGAAAATTCATGAAGGAAAAGCAAAAATTTGAACCGGAGAGCGAAGCAATCCTAAACGTGAGTTGAGGATTCAGCGCGGCTACGTTTGATTGAATTTCGTTTATATTACCATTGGAAACTCGGAAAAATTACAAAAATGCATCTATTATGTACCAACCATGTTGCTACAATGTATGTGTGAATATTTGAAAATTCCGAAGATAGGTGGGGACGCTAACTATCGATATCAATAGACGCGATAGTCGGCAATGTCTCGATGCCAAGCGTCAAATTTTATAACATATATAGCATCATGCCATTTGTTATCAGTTCCTCCTCTTCATGCATACACACGAATTTTATGAATACGTACACAATAAATTATACACAATGGTACGCTCAACAAAAGCTGGATTAGCCATGAGCGTTATTACTTGATCGTACCACATAAAATTATATAACCGGAGCGCAAGCTGATTTTCGGATCCAAATACCGGCACGTGTCACCATCCCGATTTATCATAATAGCGAAGGTATAAACTCCCGAGTATCTTGTTTGTTTTTTCCCGGTGACGAGCTTATCGAAGAATAAATCTTCCACGATTTATGAAGTAAAAATAGAATCTCTCGTCTTCGAAAATTATTATTTTAACTACCGATTATCACACTTTTTATCGTATTTTTCAGAAAAATTGTTATCCTGAACAGTTCCTGCATCATTATTCCATAACACTATAATGTCAAGAACTTTTGGTAAAGTTAGTTTTTCACACGGCCTGTGCTAAATGCTAGTACAGTCGCCTCTACGCAAGCTGCCGCGTTCGGGACCGTAGGAGAGTATTTTTCCTGGAAACGGTGTTCCCCCACTCTCGAGCCCAGCGGGCTCTCGACGCGATTTATTTCGATCCCTACGTAAGCTGCAACGCGCATCAGCGCACGTGGGTCCCGATACAGCGTGCTACAGTTGTATATTTCGATTTAAGTTGCGATCAGTTAATACCAATTTTTCGCGACAAAAATGTTTCTTGTGCAATTAGAGAAAGTTACAGCTTGAAAATGTTATCAAAGGATATCTCAATTAACTTTCTTCGCAAAAATAATGATCTCAAAAAAGTAATATTCGCTCAATCGAAGTAATCGTATTTTGAATTTAAAATCGTATTGAATATTCGTAGTAAAAAATAAAAGTCTTTCAATTGAGTCAACATAATATACTCTTTTTCTTTTAGATAGATATTATGCGATTTTATAATATTGTCTTGAACTTTGCTAACGACGTATATAATGACTTTTCGCGCTTTAAACTGGCGTGAAATAACCTAAAACACCGACGGCAGTTTAGATAGAGAGCAAAACAATTAGGAGTATGAATGAAATTTTTTTTTTCAATCGTTGGGGCGCATAATGTAGAGTAAGTAAAAATAATGAGGACGTATTTTTTATTTTTCGTTAAAAATGACTGATGCACCTGTTATAGGCAATTTAATTTCACGGATTTTGATATATATAGATATAGCGTAACATGTTTGACGTCATAATGTTATAGTTTTAAATTTGTTATATCAACGGCAATTTTGATTCAAATAAAAAAATAAAAAATACGTACCAAATGTTTTTTCCTAAACTACCGGATTTTGAAATAAAAAAATTTAATTTATACTCCCAATTCTCGAGCGCCGAGCCGACGCGGTCGTGGTGGGGGTAGAGCTCGAGCGTGCATGAAGGGGAACGGCAGCTTAGTGAGTGGCAGCTTTTACGTAGAGGCGACTGTACAAATTCCCCATATCATATATACACCCTAAATCTGCCGTAGTCAACTATATTTCTTTCTCGTTTTATAGCCTCGCGAAGTCAAGACTATAGCTTATGTAGTATCGAAGACAGAACACGACGTTCACATTTTATAGTTATTTGAGAGTTTACGCGGGCCTAACTATTTGAACTTAACGTCAGAAAAAATTCTCGTAAACAAGCTGAAATGAGGGGAGCATGAGATAACATTTTATAATAAATATGAGGGCCACATGAGAGAAAAATGTATGATGAATTTTTTATTAGTTGGTGAAATCATGGATTTTTCGAAAATTCTCGATGGTCGCTGCAATTTGAAAGAAAAATTAGTCGAACTAATATTTTGTACATAACTCGAATAGACCAAGAGGCGTAGAAGGATGGATACTCACTGTTCTGGAAAGTTCATTGTAGGATTTTTGCCAGCAATTAGTTGTATATGAGATGGGGACAGCAATCGCGATACGTCTTCGTCGGATCATTGTCGATTTTTCGTCCTCTTGGGCAATATAGTTCCGGGCATCTGAAATACACATACAACCTTTAGCAAACTATCTACAAGCTTTGTCCGAGTAAATGACCAGTTTTGAAGGGGTTTTAAAAGTGCTCACTGAGTGATTCGCCTAATAAAATGCTTATCTATATGCGAAATATAATTCACACTAAACTACTACATTGGTTTTTCCATGATTTTCCTTGTTACACGATACTTCGATGCAGTTATCGTGTACATGTCCCAGCAGTACTATTAACTGTCAGTTACCTACATGTACGAGGGCAAAGTAGAGTATCCAGATAAAAACCAGAATTTTCGTTGATTCAGAAATTGTCCTCGAGCTATGGACTGGTTGACATACCTGTCAGCCGGACATATCCATCAATGCACAAAGTTTCGTGACCGGCCAGTACGACGAGATCCGAAATAATAATTTCCGATTTCATATACAGTGTGATGAGTTTTTTTTTTACGAAAAGGTTATTGAGGAAATGATAACCTTCAGTATAAACCCTTGATCTTATATAGTACTGTAGTATGCTCTCTTCATTGTATAACATCGTCGGATGATAACTTTGCCGTAAATGATGCAAAATATTATATTGTATCGAGAAAACAAAAACAAAATGCTTGGGCACTGGTAGGCACGATACGTGAGTTTATGAAACGGTAAAGAAAATACTTTACTATTCAATACATCGTATATCCATATGATGTCTGACAACATGCAGCATTCCATGCAAACTACGGACTTTTCAATTAAATCTTTCGTCGTAATTGCCAATAAATACGGGTAATTGCCGAATTATAGACAAATTAAGCTTATTCCAATAGATTCTCCTAATCGTATATTCCATACTTACCAACACCGACTCTCTCTCTCTCACACACACACACACACACACACACACACACGCACGCACACACACACACACACACATACATACATGCAAAAGTAGTGATCCAACAATCGTTCTGGACTATTCTGGAATATTCATGTTTTCGTCAAACTTACTTTCACTTGCTAATTAAGAAGATCAGAAGTACAAAGCCAATTTTGGACCATAACTGACGCAACAGGCTATTTTGAAATTCGCGAGTGATGCGAACATATAGCCTTTAGACTCTTTTCCCTCGTATGCTATGATGTGATTATTTTACGTTAAATATTCGTGTACACGTTTATCAGAATTCACAGTGTAGGATGAAGGTCGCTTATGTAATACGTATTTACATTCTGTATTTTAAAAAACGTAGGTTATCGCATGAAGATGGTAAAAAAAGTGTTCACAATACAGACCGGAAAAATAGATGTTATGGGTCAACACAGACGTATAGTCGATGCTAGAATTTGTTTAGTTTCGTATCAGGAAATACATGCGACACATTAATATTTTGAAAATATTTGTATTTTAAGTATGTTGGGCGAAAATACGATATTGATTTTCGAAATGGGGATGTATGTAGGAATTATGGGTTCTCACCTCAATGTTTTTATTTGTACAATTGTACACGAATGATGTTTCACGCTCGCTTGGAACTACATTAATACTTATAAAACTCCAAGGCGTGGGCGACTTTTGTTAGGCATCAAAATTCAGGATATCAAATCTCTGCTACGATTGATTTTACGAAATAGCATTAACAACAAGTATCTCTGGAAATATTCCTACTGCTTCAAAAAAACTATTTCGGTGTCTTGTCTTTTCGTCCTCGATTTCTCCGCTCTTCCTGACATGACGAACAAAAAAGTAGGTTCTGCAGTTTCAATAATCAAACGGAAGCACAGAGTTAGTATAATCAGTCGCACTATTCCAAATCAGACGAAAGATGCAGGGTTCGGTCTTTTTCAATTCTGATTCAGGCGACGTATATAGTCAACATAAAAAATATTCAACAGATCCGATCCTTCTTTCACGAATATTACGCAGCCGAAATTTTCGTTGATAAATTTTCAAGCTTCATTGCAACGATCGCGGTATCGTTGCCTACCCAATATAGCGTCGAACCAAGCGTGCACATAGTGCATTTTTCTCTGTATCTTCTCAACGCCTATTCAGTTGAATATGATCTATGATAGGTATCCATTCGTCAATAATATAAAAAAGAATGTAATTAAACACATACTTGAAATTTTTTTATTTATTTTCTACAAGTGGACAGAGGATTTTTAACCTGGTAATGCGAGTGGTGTGTACTAAATCGATTGAACCATTTACTGAAAAAATATTCAGTTGAGGATCGGCAGTGGAGCTTTTTCCAGAATTATTCGCATGTTATCCGGGGACAGCAATCAGGGAACTTCTTGGTGAAATCAATTGGACCGCGTCGAGTTCTTTGGCTTTCTGCGCAGCGGATTTCTGTGCATCTGAAATAAATACAAACAAAAAATGTATAGACACGGAACTTTAGTTGTGAGATCGTTAATTGCGATCGGATACATCAAATCATCGACTGCTATAACAATGGTTGACACTAATAACAACAAATAGTTGAATTAACTAAGTAGACGATTCAATGTCGAGTTTTCAACTAGTAAGTTGGTTGACCCACCTAACCAGTTAGCCCCTCAATATGTGACTCACCCCACTCCTGCCCACGATATTGTTCCGTTTGGATCCTTTGTACACGTAATCCGGCCACAATAGTTACGAGCTTTTGCTGGAATATCTTTCAGCAAACAGTTACCTGCAGAGAAATAAAAAAAGAATAGAAGGATCAATTTAATAGTTTTATTATATATATGATTTATTATATATTATATAGGTTTAATAGTCTACAGTGCTACTTGAGACGTGTTACTGTGATGGTTATTTTTTGTTTTACTTTTTTAAAGATCACTTGCCGGGGCGAATTGACACTTTGTTTTCTATTCATTGTATCGTGAAAAGTAGGAGTGAATACGATTATACATTCCTAGTTTTATTGATGTAGAGTCAAGTGCACATTTTGATTGGAAAAAATACAAATACATACATTCTGGCATTAAAAAATATCACATAGATTTTGCTAAAACATTCATAGAAAATGAGTAGACTCAATGGTAAAGAACTTAATAGCTCCACTATCTGAGGTTTTTCAGGGAAAAATAAAAATAAAATTCATATACATTCGCATGAAACTGACCATATTCTAGCTAAAAAATAATTTACTCCCAAAAATATATCAATGATTTGATGTTCGAATATGCTAGGTCATAATACCGACAGATATTAACGTGCTAGAAGAGAAAAGTTTTAGATATCGTATGATAAAAAGTGATAATTAAAAAATAAACTTTTTAACTTTGTCAAACTTGCAACTTAATTGAAAACTCGTAATGAACGACTATTCAGACGTTATCTTTTTTATGCGATACGATTCACAAAAAATGAGCGGCATGTCCCAAGGGGTGAGGTCTGAAATACAGAAATAATTCGCAGGTCTGCTCATCTAGCGCTATGAAGCTGAAAAATAAACGAAAAATACATGGTACGTGGAAATGTGTGGAAAAATAAGTTTACCAGCGATGAAAATTATAAACATGATGGTATTGAAGAATATTTTCTGGGAAAAGTCTTCTTAGAACACGAGCATTAATTCAAATCATGCAGCGAGAAAATAAATTTTTATAGAAAAATAGATTATGACTATTGCAGATTAATAGTAACAACTAATTCCCCAAGTATCACGATAAAACTTGTGATTTCCTCAATGCACATACCGCCTTCGAGTAGGGCTGGACCATCGAAGCATAGAGCTTCGTGACATGCCAGAATGACGAGCATGCAAACGAAAATTCCAAATTGCATCGTAAAAAATGGTATTCACTTTCGTCAAAAGTAATATGTTTCTCCAGCTTATTTCGACAAGCTAATCCTCCTCCGAACGATCTCTCCATCTTATATACCCCAATAGCCCGTGATATCTCCTTCTACAAACTGACCATTGTTACGTAACCCACGAGTCAAGAGACTATCTGACGCTCCAACGAAGTAAAAAAAAAACACAATCTTTGACGTATTAGATTGTAAATATTCGGACTAAGCAGCACGAAATTGTCGTCTTGAATGAATTGACTGCTAATAGCCAAATTTTCGTATCAAATCACTCCAAACAAAAGAAATCGATTATTTATTCCTTTCTTGCTGTCCCTAGCCGGAAGTCTTCATCGGATCATTGCCGATTTTCCGTCCTGTTGGGCAATAATGTTCCGGGCATCAGAAATAAATGTAGAACCTTTAACAAACCACGTGCAAGCTTTGTCCGAGTGCATTACCAATTTTGAAGGGATTTCAAAAGTATATTCAACAAGTGATTCGCCAATTAAAATGCTTATCTATGTATGTGCAAAAAATAACTCACACCAACACTGCAATATCAATTTTTCCATTTTGATCCTTGTTACACGATACTTTGCTACAGTTATTGTGCACATGCCTCAGGAGTACTATTGGCTGACAGTTACGTGTACGCACAATGAAAAAGTAGAGTAACCGGATAAAAACCAGAGATTTCGTTACTTCGGAAATTGTCCTCGAGTTGTGTATTGGTTGACGTATGTCAGTACTAGGATATGGCCATCAAGGCACAAAGTTTCGTGAATGGCCAGTACGACGAGCGCCCAAAAATAATTTCCGATTTCACGTAAAGTATGATGAGTTGTTTTTTTACGAAAAGGTCATTGCGGAAATGATAACCTTCACCATGGACCATTCATCTTATATACTGTAGTATTCTCTCTTCATTGGATAACATCCTCTTTTGATAACTTTGACGTCAAAAGATGCAAAATGTTATATTGTATCGAGAAAACAATAACAAGAAGCTGGGACACTGGTGGTATAAACAAATTGATCTTATTCCAATAGATTCTCCTAATTGCTCGCCTAATTGTATATTCCTTATATATCAATACCGTCTCTCTCTCTTTCTCTCTCTCTCTCTCTCTCTCTCACACACACACACACACACACACACACACGCGCGCGCGCACGCACGCACGCAAATTAGTGATTTAACAATCATCCTGGAAATTTTTCAAATATTCATATTTTCGTCGAACTTACATTTACTTGCTAATTAAGAAAATCAGAAGTACAATACCAATTTTGGAGCATAACTGACGCAACAGGCTATTTTGAAATTCGTGAGTATAGTGAATGTATGTGGCCTTCAGACACTTTTTCCCCTCGTATGCTACGAAGTGATTATTTTTGGATAGATAAGTGTGGACACGTGTATTTGAATTCACAGTGTGGGATGAAGGTCACGTTATACATTCTGTATTTTAAAAAACGCAGGGTCTGGGTGATCGCTTGACGATGGTAAAAAAGTGCTTACAATAAAGACCGGAAAAATTGATGTTATAGGTCAACACAGAAGTAAGGTCGATGCTACAATTTTTTTAGTTTCGTATTAGGAAATACATATGACACATCAATAGGTATATTGAAAATATTTGTATTGTAAGTATGTTGAGCGAAAATATGACCCCCCAAAAAACACCATAAATGGTGTACAAAAAGTTGAGACAAGTACATTTCCTTGCATCGTTTTGTCTATCCTTACAAAAATATGTCAAACATAAATAGTTGTAAAATAAATCCTCACAAAAAGTTCTCAAATAAATTCTAATCATCCAACTCACAGTTGCCAAGTACATCCAGTATTTTTATTGTTTACATTGTTTATTAACCGTATATAAGTAAGTTACAACGCCCGAAAACGTCTTAGGGACTTAGGGACTTAATCTAAAAATGTATTGTTTGAAAATTTTTTATTGAAAACAAATTCGCATTGAAAAAAAAAAATCGAACGAAGTACTTGGCGAGTTATGTAAAATTACTGTACGGACTACCTGTTACGAACTCGCCAAGTACTTCGTTCGATTTTTTTTTTTCAATGCGAATTGTTTCGTTTTCGTCGAATATAACGAGAAGTTGTTAATTCTTTTAACATATACTACATGAAGTTATCGGTTGAATGACGTAGTCAAGTATGCGAAGAAAACAGCTGATCAAGTGTGCGAAGAAAACGGATGACGACGACAAAATGACGAAATGTTTGTAGCTCCGTGAAAACAAGAAAAAGGGATATCACCGATTCGTTTATAGCAACGATATTGATTTTTATCGCAATCGAAAGACAAAAAAAAATAAAAAATATTCGTGTAAATATAATTACCGAAGTCCGCATAGTTCATTAATAATTAGGAAAAAAAAGTTCGTTATATAGATATGCTCCCGTGTATAAACAAGATGGGCAGCGTATAATGGCTGTAGTCCCTCTCGACATGCCGGTAAGGAGGAAATGTACTTGTCTCGAGGCACTACCGTGCCTCTTGATATCGATTTCCGAAATGGGTATGTATGTACGAATTATGGGTTCTCACCTCAACGTTTTTCTCTGTGCACGAATGAAGTTTCATGCTCTCTTTTGGAACTACATTAACACTTATGAAACTCCAAGCCGGGGAAATTTTTGTTATGCATCAAAATTCAGGATATCAAAACTCAGCCATAATCGATTTTAAGAAATACTATTTATAACAAGTATTCCGGCAAGTAGATATTTTGAAGGCTTCGAGATAACTATTTTGCTGTCGTTTCTTCTCATCCTCGATTTTTCCGATCTTCCTGACATGACGAACAAAGGGGTAGGTTCTTCAGTTTTGATAATTGAACGGAAGCATAACGCAAGTATAATGTGTGGCACGATTATAAAGACGAAAGATGGAGAGTTAGATCTTTTTCAATTCTGATTCAGTCGACGTTGAGTCGAAACTAAAAATATTGAATGGATCCGATTTTTCTTTCACGAAAATCATGCCAGCCGAAATTTTGGGTAATACATTTTCAAGATTCATTGCAACGATCGTAGTATCGTTGCCTGCCAAATATAACTTCGAACCAAGCCCGCAAGTATATTTTTTTCTGTATCTTCTGAACGCTTATTCAGTTAAATGTGATCCATGATAGGCATCCATTCATCCATAATATTAGAAAAAATGTGATTACACAGATATTTGATAATGTTTTATTTATTTTTTACAAATTGACAGAGAATTCTTAGCCTGGTGATGTGAAAGGTCCAATACCAAATAAATTAAAATATTTAATTGATATACATTTATCGAAGAATCAACAGTAGAATTTTTTTTCTGAATTATGTGCATATCCTCCGGGGACAGCAATATGGAAACTTCTTAGTGGGATCAGTTGGGCCCCAACCAGTTTCTTTCCCTTCTTCGCAGAAGGCCCTTGCGCATCTGGAATAAATACAAACAAAAAATTTATAGACAAGGAACTTTAGTTGTGAGATCGTTAATTGCAATCGGACACATCAAACCATCGATTACTATATAACAATGGTTGAAAATAATAACAACGCATAGTTGGGTCAACTAACTAGACGATTCAATATCGAGTTTTCAGCTAGTAAGTTGATTGACCCAACTAACCAGTTAGCCCCTCTCCATGTGACTCACCCCGAACCTTTCCACGATACTTCTCCGTTTGGGTACTTTATACACATAATCCGGCTACAAAAGTTACGTTCTTCTGCTGAAAGGTCTTCCATAGTGCAATTACCTGTAGATAGACAAAAAATGAATAGAAGGATCAATGGATTTCATTCATCAAAATCATAAATCGCAAGATTTAATAGTCTACAGTGCTACTTGAGACGTGTTACTGTGATGGTTTCTATCTTTTGCTTTATTAAAGATCACTTGTTAGGGAATTAAAACTTTGTTTTCCATTTATTGTATCGTGAAAAGTATGAGTGAATACAATCATACATTCCTAGTTCTATTGATGTCGAATCAAGTACACTCTTTGATTGAAAAAAATATAAATACATATATTTGGTTATCAAAAAATAGCACATAGATTTTGCTAAAACATTCGTAAAAAATGAGTAGACTCAATTGTAAAAAACTTAATAGCTCCACTATCTGAGATTTTTCAGGGCAAAATAAAAATAAAATTCATATACAGTCGCATGAAGCTGACCATAGTCTAGCTGTAAAATAATTTACTCGCAAAAAAATATCAGTGTTTTTATGTTCAAATATGCTAGGTTCTTGTACTTAGATCGACAGATATTAACGTACCAGAAGAAAAAAGTTTTAGATGTCTTATGATAAAAAGTGATAATAAAAAAAATAGACGTTTTAACTTCGACCAACTTGCAAATTAATTGAAAACTTGTAATGAATGACTGTTATCGGATGTTATCTTTTTTATGCGATACAATTCACAAAAAATTCGTAGCATATGTCCCAAGGGATGAGGTCTGAAATACAGAAGTAATTCGCAGATCTTCTCATGTAGCGCTATGAAGCTGAAAAATATACGAGAAATATTCACATGGTCGATGGAAAAGTATGAAAAAATAAGTGTATCAACGATGAAAATTATAAACATGATGGTATTGAAGAGTATATTCCCGTAAAAGTCCTCTTATAACACGAGGACTGATTTAAGGAGGTTCTGCTCGTATGCTTTGGTGCGGCAAGGGGAACGTATAGCGAGGCGCGAGCGCCGCGACGTGCGGGGCAGGTTGCGTTCGGCTTTTGTTCCACCAAATATCACTCGTATTCATTTAATTAATTTTCCATTATTCACGCTAGGCGTCGTGAATCACGTACATTTTTTTATGCGCCTGATACCGAACGATTCTTAACGTCATAACGGTTGATGCCATAAGACTGTATGCATTTCAAGAGTATCCGTACGGATTTTTATCTCGGAAAGTAGATGGTGAATCTCGTTGAAATTTTTCGGGTACACGAAGTACACCTTTACAAACCCGCTATTAAACTTTCAAGTCGCTGTAACTTTTTTTAGGTTCGAGCAGAACCTATTTAAATCATGGAGCACAAAAATAATTTTTTACAGAAAAATAGATTATGACTATCGCAGGTGAATAGTAAAAACTAATTCCACAAGTATCACGCTAAAACTTGTGATTTCCTCAATGTATACGTAACCACCTTCGAGTAGGGCTGGACCATCGAAGCATTGAGCTTCGTGGCATGCCAGAATGACGAGCATGCAAACGAAAATTCCAAATTGCATCGTAAAAAATGTTATTCACTTTCGAAAAAAATAATAAGTTTCTCGAGCCTATTTCGATAAACTAATCCTCCTCCGAACGATCGCTCTACCTTATATACGCCAATAGCCCGTGGTATCTCCTTCTCCAAACTGTCCATCGTTACGTAACCCACCAATCAAGTGACTATCTGACGCTCCAATGAAGTAAAAAAAATCACATTATTTGACTAATTAGATTGTAAATATCCGGACTAAGCAGCATGAAATTGTCGTCTTGAACTAATTGACTGCTAATAGCCAAATTTTCGTATTAAATCACTATACGAGAAAAAAAATCGATTATTTATTCCTTTCTTGGTGTCCCTAGCCGGACGTCTTCATCGGATCATTGCCGATTTTCCGTCCTGTTGGGCAATAAAGTTCCGGGCGTCAGAAATAAATGTACAACCTTTAACAAACCACGTGAAAGGTTTGTCCGAGTGCATGAGCAATTTTGAAGAGATTTCTAAAGTGTTGAACAAGTGATTCGCCAATTAAAATGCTTATTTATGTGCAAAAAATAACTCACACCAACACTGCAATGTCGATTTTTCCATGCATATCTTTGTTACACGATACTTGGCTACAGTTATTGTGCACATACCCCGGGAGAACTGTTTGCTGACAGTTACCTATAGACGCACAAGGGTAAAGTAGAGTAACCGGATGATAATCAGAGATTTCGTTAATTCAGAAATTTTCCTCGAGTTGTGTATTGGTTGACGTACCTGTCAGTAGGACATGGCCATCAAGACACAAAGTTTCGTGACTGGCCAGTACGACGAGCACCCAAATAATAATTCCGATTTTACATCGAGTCTGTTTAAGTTTTTTTTTTACGAAAAAGTTATCTTCCTTGAAGTGATGTTCAGGAAATGATAACCTTCAGCATGGACCCTTCATCTTATATGTACCCTGGTGTTCTCTCTTCACTGAATAACATCCTCTTTTGGTAGTTTTGACGTCAAGAAATGCAAAATTGTATAGCGAAAAAAACGAGTTGCCTCGGCACTGGTGAGCATTTTATGTGTGTTTATGAAGCGGTAGAGAAAATAGTTTACTATTCAATACGTCATATTTTCATTATATCTCTGACACTATCCAGCTGCCCATGCCAACTACGTACTTTCCCATTGAAATTTTCTCGTCGTAATTAATACTAAACCGATGGTTAAATTAAACTTAAATAGTTAAATTAAACTTATTTTTAGATTCTTCTAATCCTGTATCCCATATTTATCAACACCGACTCTCTCTCTCTCTCTCTCTCTCTTGTTTGTCTACTTTTTTTGTATTCATCAAGTAGTAATTTACTTTATTATAATTTGTTTATATTATGCTATTACTTATTCTCAGTATCATAATCTTTTGTTATTCTGTATTGCCAAAGGCTTGCCATGGCATAATTATTAAATCAATCAATCAATCAATCAATCTCTCTCTCTCTCTCTCTCTCACTCTCTCCCACGCACACACGATATAATAAAAATACGAAAATACGATATTGATGTCCGAAATAGGGTTGTGTGCAGCAGGCATTATGGGTTCTCACACCAACGTGGTACTTTGTACACGAATAAAATTGCAGTTCATCCGCGAACTACATACAATACGTATGAGACTCCAAGGCAGGGCGATTTTTTATTGTTTATCAAAATTCAGGAAATCAAAACGCTGCTACGATTGATTTTACGAAATAGCATTTATAACAAGTATTTCTGGAAGTATTCCGAAGGCTTCGTGATAACTATTTCGCTGTCTTTTCTTTTCGTCCTCGATTCCTCCGCTCTTCCTGATATAATTAACAAAAGGGTAGGTATTTCAGTTTTGATAACCCTACGAAAGAATAGAGTAGTATAATGAATTTCACGATTCTAAAGATGGAAAAAACATGCAGGGTTGGGTCTTTTTCAGTTCTGATTCAGTCTATGTATAGTCGAATCGAAGACCATTAACGGAATCCGATTTTTCTTTCATGAACATTATGCAGCCGAACTTTTGGGTAATAAATTTTCAAGCTTCATTGCAACGACCATGGTATCGTTGCATGCCCAATATAGCTTCGAACCGAGCCCGCAAGAATATTTTTCTCTGTGTCTTTTGAACGCCTATTCAGTTGATTGTGATCCATCATATGCATCCATCCATCCATGATATTATAAAGAATGTAATTACACAGATATTTGACAATTCATTTATTTTCTACAAATGGATAGAGAGTTCTTAACCTGGTAATGCGAAAGGTCCGTACCAAATCAATTAAAACATTTGATTGAAAAATATTCATCCGAGAATCAGCAGTAGAATTATTTCCGTGAATTATTCGCAGATCATCTGGGGACAGCAATCAGGAAACTTTTTGGTGAGATCAGTTGGGCCCCAGCTAGTTTCTTTCCCTTTTTCGCAAGAGGCCAATCCGCATCTGGAATAAATACAAACAAAAAATTGATGGCCATGGAACTTTAGTTGTGAGATCGTTAATTGCGATCTGATACATCAAATCCTCCACTACGGCAGAAGAATATATAGTTGGAAATAGTAACAATAAATTAGAAGATTCAATATCTAGACAACTAACTAGATGATTCAATATCTAGTTTCCAACCAGTG
Organism: Rhorus exstirpatorius; assembly: GCA_963564615.1. Lineage (NCBI taxonomy): Eukaryota > Metazoa > Arthropoda > Insecta > Hymenoptera > Ichneumonidae > Rhorus > Rhorus exstirpatorius. The sequence continues at coordinate 14,682,954 of OY751321.1, forward strand.
AGTTGGTTGATCCAACTAACCAGTTAGCCCCTCTTTTACGAGATTTCCTGATTAGCATGAGAATATATATGTATGTGACTTACATCAATCCAGATGTCGCTATTGATCCGTTTGGATACTTTGTACACGTATAGCGGGCACACTCGTTAAGAGTTTCTGCTGAAATGTCTTGTAGTGTACAGTTACCTATGGACAGATAAAAAAAGAATAGAAGGGTATGCAATGAATGGATTTCATTCGTCAAAATGGTATGTCACGAGATTGAATTATCTACAGTGCTAGTCGATACGGGCTACTATAGGATTGTTTTTATTTCGTTTTTACTTTTTTAAAGGTGACTAGTCAGGGGATTGAAACTGTTTTTTATTTATTGTATCGTGAAAACGAGAAGGGATTACAATCATGCATTCTTCGTTCTATCGATGTAGAGTCCAGTGCACTTTTTAATAAAAAAATATAAAAATACAAACATTTTTTCGTTAAAAAATAGATAATAGATTTTGCTAAAACATTCATAGAATATGAGTAGTCTAAATTTGAAAAACTTAATAGCTCCAATATCTGAGGTTTTTGAGGGAAAAATAAAATTCATAAAAAATCGTATAAAACTAAAACATAATTTACTCGAAAAAAGCTATCGATGATGCGATGTTTGAATATGCTACGTCGTTGCGCTAAGATCGACTGATATTAACGTACTAGCAAAAATAATTTACATTATTTTTAATTTTTTGCGTGAAAAGGGATAAATTTTAAAGAAAGAAGATGCAGATGTCTTGATAAAAAGTAATATTAAAAAAAAAGACTTGATAACTTCGAAAAAACTCTGACTGCAACTTAATTGAAAAGTCATAAAAAACGACGATTCAGAAATTATATTTTTTTCATGCGATACGGTTCACAAAAAATGAACAGCATATCCCAAAGGAGTGAGGTCTGAAATACCAAAATAATTCATAGGACTTCTCAACTAGCGCTATGAAGCTGAAAAATATACTAAAATGATAAATTATACATGGTCGATGGAAAAGTATGGCAAAAAAAGTTTATCAGCTACAAAAATAATAAATTCGATGGTATTGAAAAATATTTACCTGGGGAAATCTTCTTATAACACGAGCAATGATTCAAATCGTGCAGCAAGAAAACATTTTTTTCAATAAAAATAGATTATCACTATTGGTGGTAAATAGTCAAAACTAATTCTCCAGATATCACGATGAATCTGGTGATTTCATCGATAAACGTACCTTCGAGTAGGGCTGGACCATCGAAGCATAGAGCTTCTTGGTATGCCAGAATGACGAGCATGAAAACGAAAATTGCAAATTGCATCGTAAAAAATGTTATTCACTATCGACAAAAATAGTAAGTTCTCGAGCTTATTTCGACCAACTATTCCTCCTCTGAACGTTCTCTCCATCTTTTATACCCAAATAGCCCGTGATATCTCCTTCTCCAAGCTATCCAACGTTACGTAACCTACGAGTCAAGAGACTATCTGACGCTCCATCGAAATAAAAATTAATCACATTCCGTCACTAATTAGATTGTAAATAGCCGGACTAACCAGCACGAAAATGTCGTCTTGTGTTAATCGAATGATAATAGCCAAATATTCGTACTAAATCACTCGAAACGTAGAAAATCGATTATTTTTCCTTTCTCTAGCGTTAATCAACTTTAAATTATAAAAGAGAAATTTCAACGAAATTCTTTTGTTGAGCGAATCAGTGCAGACTATTTAAGCGGCCGTTGGATCTTGGGAATTACTTTTAGTAACGGATCCTCATAGTCATTAATATTTACTGATAAATTCTGCAAATTCTGCGGCCCATAATTATACCATAATTAGGCTGAAGAATATTTTTCCAGAAAAGTATTCTTAGAATGCGAATATCGATTTCAATCGTGCATCAAGAAAATATTTTTCAAAATAAAAAAAAGTGACGATTGAAAGTGATTAGTTGAAATGTATATTCCTTCAATTGACAGTTACAAAAGCAAAACGGAGTATATTCGGAAAACAAAAATTACATTTCACTCGTCCGCAAAAATTTTTTAAGCACTAAAATTATCTATTTATTTATTTATTTATTTATTTATTTATTTATTTATTCAACGGGAAAACCCCTTTTACATTATCACGTTTTATGCAAGTGGAACACTTGTACAAATAATACATTTAGATTACCACTCAACAGGGCGGAACCATCACAGACCAGAGTTTCATAGCAGGCCATTACGATCAGTAGGAAAATGGAAATTCCGGATCTCATATTGAGTAAAAAAAAAGGTTTTTTTTTCTTCCTCCGTTAATGTCGGGTTCCTTCAGCTGATTTCGACAAACTGATAATCGTCTCATACATATCCCAACGATCTCGCAACAATTTATTCTTGCTCGTTCCGTTACCAATCCAGAGGCTACTATAATAATAAATCCAATTCATGTAACCCGTATAACGTACTGAAAAGCGATCTTGGCACTTCGAAGAGTGAATCGAATTGGCATAGACGTGCGCTATGGCTGGCACACAACAGCAATGGCTAGAATAATTAAACCGCGATAAGAGAGGCGAATCGTCGTGATGAATTCTGCCCGATTGTTTCGTTCGCTAGTATATATAATAATCTGCCTCGAAATACAAACGAGAATTCGAGTTTTGAGCTTGAAATTTCACGAGTTTGCATTCATAAAGCGGATTTGAACCGTGAAACTATACACTTTTGATTGGAATTGTTTCGTTCGATTGGTCGGTGCAGATCGCATAGTGGTTGGATTTCGGTATTTTTCAACGAATTAATTTAAATCTTAGCATTATCGCTCGTTTACGGATCATAAAACTCAGTAGAGAGCGTGAGCACTGCAATAGCGTATCACAAGCATTTGAAGAAATACCGTAAACATATCCAGTTTTTTTTTTTTTTTTTTAAATTATTAACATTGTGTATTTTTCGTCAATTAGCAGAGTGGTCCCTTTTCGCGACGAGTTTCTTAAAAGGTTGAACAATCAAATAATTCAGCAAGTCAGAGCTTCATTTTGATTCAATAACGATTCAAGGTGGGCTCTTAAGTGAAGCCGTGCCGGACCACAAAAATTTCAATTTCATGGTGGCAATTTCTGTGCAGGTGAAGCTTATCAATTGGTCCAAATTTGCACCAACTTGTCTACGCGGTAGACGCATCCAATAACTACAGTGAAATACGTGATCGCAGCGAAGGTCACAGAAATCTTTCCGAGCAGCAGAGCCATAATACGAACCTCGCATAGACGTCCATGGTTCATATAGCCAAAAGGTCGTATCGAGTATGCACATTAGGATAGACTTGATGCTTTTCTGGTGTTATAACATTGATACGTTGTATACGCAGCTCTTCCATACTTATTCGAGGCAAAGTACGTATAAGTATAGTATACGTTGGGTCTCCAGTGTGCGATGCTGTATGGACCATATGAAAGGCAAAAGCAGAGAGAGAAAGAGAGAAAGAGTCATGGAGGGAGAGATGCTATGTGTAGGTTGTAGAATAGGTCCCTCTCTTTTCTTTTTCTTTCTCTTTCTCCTCTCTCTCTCTCTCTCTCTCTCTCTCTCTCTGTAGAGGGAGCACACCGGCGCTACACACCCTGTTATTTTCTGTAGGGCAAATTATCTGTGGGTACACGTTGCTCTCGATGCACTTGCTTCTCGACGGCGCGTTTCAATGCATTTGCCAGACAGTATCAGCAGGAGCTCAACTGAGAAGAGCTGCGGTGGGACTTCTTGTCATCTCTCTCTCTCTCTCTCTTTCTCTCCCATTCATTCTATCTTTATCTTCTTCTTCTCTCTCTCTCTCTCTCTCCTCTATCTCTCTCTCTCTCTCTCTCTCTCTCTCTCTCTCTCTCTCTCTCTCTCTCTCTCTCTCTCTCTCTCTCTCTCTCTCTCTTTCTCTTACCACGTGTATTATACACCCATAGTTGCACGGAAGAAGGTAGCATCTTCGCGCACGTATCTCGAGCCACCACGCCGCATCAAGGCACGTCCTACTGGATTGCGGCTCCCTCGAACGATCCATTCCTCTGCTACCAGAGCGAAGAACTCGGGAGAAGAGAAACCTAGCGATACTCTCGTTACATATATATATACATATATATAACATTTTTACAAGAGATACGTTTTGAGACCGTATCATTGCTATACAAGCATGGCAGCTTGGGCAGTGTCCATATTATTTGGGTGCATCGTTTTTCTCAAACTTCATACGCATTTGGACATACTAGGGGATAGTTTTAACGATACAGCACGACCAACTACGAAATCCTGATCCTGGTTTGGTCAGGAACCAATTTTTCAATTTTAATTTCAGAATTTTTTTTCTCCTCATGTATATTTTAAGATGTACGAATCTGACGATCAAAAGTTCAGGTAAAATTTAAAGCCATTGATCGATGCCAAGACAAGAAAGTCATTCGGCAATGATCGAGCCACGAAATGAAGCTGCAATCTCACGATAGAGTTCACTGTAATCTTCCCTTAAACGAATACTGCACTATAGGTTTGTAGTTTGTGAAAATTGCTCGATTTCAAGGATGCACGTCCTTGGAATCGATGCAAATGAAGCTGCAGTTACAGTCAGTATAGTAGAAGCGAGCCGAAGAAAAGATTGGGAGCTGAGAGATCGGCAAGAATATCTCTTCTTCTCTGTAAGATCTCCCGGTGGACCGTGGGACACACGCGATGCAATATGACGACTACCGCGAGCATCTCAAAGCTTCCACCATCACACGAGTATATAAACGTGCATACTCGTGTTATTATACACATATATAGTCTGCACTTGTACCAGAGGGCAGAAAGCGCTCAATGAAATTTATCCGGCATTGCCGTACTCTCCGCGAGTTCCGCGAGAAGAGCTCGCATAACTCGATCGCGCGGGGAGAAACGCAAAAATTAATTAGCAGGTTGGCAGAATTCTCTATCTCTCTCTCTCCCTCTCTCTCCCTCTCTCTCTCTCTCTCTCTCTCTCTCTCTCTCTCTCTCTCTTCTCTCTCTCTCTCTCTCTCTCTCTCTCTCTCTCTCTCTCTCTCTCTCTCTCTATCTATCTATCTATCTATCTCTCTTCTAGTGTAGTAAGAGTGCAATATACGTGCACTCTCGCTCCAGACTGTGCGCTTTCATCGTCGTTCTCGTACTCTCGCGCTCTACTCACTGTGTGCACGGAGTTATTCTCATTACGAACGTCAGGAAGGGGCTCGATGAAATTGCGAAAGAAGATGCGATTGGCGGTGGTCCGGTCGAGCGGTTGATGGGTAGAAATGGGTAAGGCAAGCGTGGGATAATATGATTTTGTGATTAAAACGTCGTAGTGAATGTGAGGATATGGACGAGAAAAGTCGAGGCATCGATATCGATTAATCCGTCCGGTGTGCGGAGAAAAGCCCGTGTTTGTGATAAAGACGACGAGAGTAATATGGAGGAGAAAAAAAAGTCATGGGGTTATGGGGTCTTGAAGCTCGATTGATTTGCCGAAAATTCACTAATTTATCCGTCGGATGAGCGCACTGGTATACGAATGAGGCATCTTCGACATAATTTTTCACGAAGATCGATGATACTGAGAGCCAATACAAAAGCACTTTTTGGAAAAATGACAACAGGAACGCTGACGTATATCAAATTCGAAAAACTGTTAATGACAATAATTAACATTGCTGCAACTATTGTAAGTCAAACGTTGAGTCCATTAAAAAAATCGACTGTTATATCGGTACGTGAGTCGAAAAGTATATGACACCTCAGATTAATGCCCGAAACTATATATGACACCTCCGGGTAAATTTAAATGGAGGTGTCATAGTTTCGGGCATTAATCTGAGGTGTCATACTTTTCGACTCACGTACCGATATATTTGTCCATGTAATCGTTTACTTCTAGTTCGAGCGTTGTTACTCAAGTCAGTAACGGTTGACGCCCCTCATCGTACTGTATGGCGATGAATACAAAGATCTTCCTTCCCATTTACTATCAACACCCGGGAAATAGTTTAGATCTACGTAGTTATTTTTTAGATCTATATGGATCAAATTTATATCTGCGTAGATCCAAAGTTTGAAAAATCGTGGATTTATCTGTATCTAAATTTTAAAAAATCGCAGATTTACCTAAATCTTAATTAGATCTACCTGGATCTCCGTTAGATCTACTCTCAGATCTAAGTAAATTTACTGAGATTTAGTTAAGTAAACGGAGATTTAATGAAAAAAAGTGTTCGAAATATTCGGTCAACTCGACTAGATCAAACTAATCGAACTAGATCAAATTTAATTTAAATTAGATCTACGTAAATCTGAGCGATTTTTTTTTTCCCCCGGGCAAGCACACGTGGTATCGATCTCGACGTCTTATTTTTCCCTTTCTCGATACTTCAGCTCCCCTCGCTCCTTGACAACGAAGTCAAGGGGAAGAGAATGAAAGAGCGGAAGTCGATAATTTAGCGAAACCAGCGCAGAGACGCCTAGTAATGTGTGGGTATAAGTAATTTCAAGCGCTCGACAGTCAGAGCAACAGACTATATATATATATATATTTATGTGTATAAAAGAGCATACGCGCAATGGTTAAGCTTCTAGATTTCTCGAAGCTTTATTGGCTTAACGACAGAACGTCATCTGGTCCGATACTAAAAACGATTGATACGCCTTTTTGACTATGAGCCATCGATATATCGAACGCTAGCCAACGAAAGGACGTAACTCGCTCATTTGTTGGCATAGCAATCGATATACATGTATAATATATACGTATACGAGCACGCGTGCTTATGGAACTCGGGATATTTCTGGTACGAGCACGTGCGAGAGTGTATATGGAAAACGCACTCTCGCGTTATCGCGACTTACGAGACTCGTGTATGCCTGCAAGCTCTCTCGTCTCGCCCTCGATGTCGCGCCCTCGGTTTCGTGAGTGTGCATGACGTCACGAAAACGACGTGATCAGACACTCTCGTGGTCCGATATGTTTGAGCTTGTGGCTTTCTACTTGCTCGATTCTCGATATAGGAGCGCTATCGAGCGTCTCCTGAACTTTCGTGTCTCTATCTGTCTCTTTCTCTCTCTCTCTCTCTCTCTCTCTCTCTTTCTCTATTTTTCTCTCTTGTACTGCTATGACTCTTAGATTCCAGACACGAGATTCATAGCACTTGAAACTGATGATTGAATTAGAAAAAAGCTTGTCTCTGTGCCGTATGATTGCGAGCTCGATCCGTCTCGGGATTGATGCATCAACAGTCGGAAAAAAATAATTCGTCGAAATTAATCATTTTGTCAGAAATATTCCCTCTTTTTGGTGGCTTATGCAATTTTATTTTCCATCAAATAGACGGATATTCATTTTTTTTCTGTTGTCGATTTTGTTGAATTTTATACAAGCGAATTAATTTTCTTGTAGCTGAATTTTCTTCGAAATGTTATTTAGATTTTATGACCAATGGGTTATAAAATTTTACAGGCATTTGTTGATTAGAATTTGTGCTTATAAAACGGAATAGACTTTACGGAAAAACAAATTATTCATAATACAAAAAGAACTATCGGAGTACCTTAAAAAAAAATTGACGGCTATTAACAAAAAAGTATTGATGAGAATTCGAAATAGTTCAGAAAATAATGATCGATTTTGTCATTCAAGGTAGTCCTCGTGCAAATGCGTTTGTGATGAGAATTTCTTGAAATTTATAGTGGACGAAGAGAATACTAGTACCCAACTTCTCGTGAAATTTGAAGCAGATTGACCGTTCCCAACTCGAAATATTTAATGTCAAAGTTAGCAGCCATTACGCGTAGAGCATACAGCAAACATTGCTGTACCCTGATACTAGCACGGTTTTTTTTAATATTACAACTAAACGCGTAACCAGATTTTGATAAAAAAAAATTGTAGACGGGAGAAGACTATTATTAACATGTTAGGAAAAAAGAACAAAATTATTCACCGTTTCGTTTACGAACGACGATCACAAAAAAAAATGCAATATGAATGAAAATTCGACGCGTAAGCTGCACATTCTATGGTGGGAATGGATCTGAATATGCACGGTTCCATGTGTAACAGTGATTTCTGTGCAGACTCAATTAAAAGTTCGCTGCATATGACCACTAGGGCCGTGTATATTTTATCATGTGGCACATAGGAAACTTTCTCGCACTATTGTAGCACGAGGCACGAGGACTACCTTAAGGGTATTATCCGACAGCAGTGATACGAGAAATCCAATGTTAAAGTTTTTTGAAAGAAAATTCGATTTTCCTTATTTCCGATTTTGATATCAGAAGTAATAAATTGAAGTACTAAGCAAGCATGTTATACCATTTTTCATAGCATATATAGAATACGAAAAAGTTTAAACATTGCTTCCTCATTCATCTGGATTATTTTGTTTTTAAGTCAAGCCAACTTCAGATTATAAATTCCAAGACGACAAAAGAATGCAAGGGTGCAAAGAATGTTGCTTATTTATCACTGTGGCTTCCTTATTGCGGAAACTTTTCAAGTCCGCAAAATAATGTTAACAAAGCAATATGCTTCCTAACCTTGTCTTCTTCACTCCTCTTTACATTTATAATCTGAAGTTGGCTTGATTTAAGAAAAAAAAAAAAACAATCCAGATGAATGAGCAAGCAATGTGCAAGATTCCAATTGACACGCTTTTTTTGTAATTTATAATTAGTGTATCACGTGACCCCTTAAGCATAACCCATTAAGAGATACCAAACATCTTTACCTACTAGCCTATTATTTTTGTGCAAAGTTTTGAATCAATAATTGGAGATTTATAAAAAATAACGTTTACACATTTTCTTTTCATTTTGAATTTCAAGTATACGTAATAATGGACATCTATGAGATATTTAAAGTCGATCTGTCATAACGTTCTCTAATTCCAACGCGAGCACACATTTTTTTCAAAAAAAAAATAAAAACTAAATAATTTCAAATAATGCTGAATACTTCACAGATACAAAAAAATAAAATGAAATAACATAATTTTAAACCCAACTTGAAACCCCTCAGGGATTCTTATTCACATTCAATATCAACCATAATATACTTGTCCCGAATCTTGTGTGTGTGTGTGTGTGTGTGTGTGTGTGTGTGTGTGTGTGTGTGTGTGTGTGTGTGTGTGTGTGTAAAAAGTTCTGGCTCGTTATCCTCAAATTTACGGATCATAGAACGCATATACGAACATTTTTTGAAAATTTCAAAATTTTCTAAAATCCGAACCCCTTGAGCGATTCTAGAGAAATTCAATACCAATCATTCTTGGCCCCTAGACTATTAATGTAAAAAAATTTGGCTCAATCGTAGCTTCAAATTTACCAAAGTTACAGCGCAAACACCGATTTTATCATACACATATACAGACGGACACTCTTTCTATAAATGTGTTTTCGCGACATTTCAGGATATTTTGAACATATGTTGGCATGGAAATCTCAAAAAAAAAAGAAAAAAAAATTCACTAAAACAAAGCTTCCTTCATGAGAAAGCAAAAATCTATCTTTTTTTTTCATATTACGTAACCCTCGTTTCTTATTTCCGGTTTCTGTATCATCTGTTTAAAATCTGTCTACGTCTACGATTATCATTATCGTTGTTACCGGGTATCTTGTTTATGATAGTTTTTTTATTTCTCAATATTAAAATACCCCGAGCGATATCGAAATTAGTATCAGAAGGAGGCTGCTCGCGAGAGACATCAGCCGATATATACGTAGTCGCGCGGAAGTATTAGTTGGATACGTCGTAGAGAGAGAGGAGGCTGATGGACCACTGTTGATAGTAGCCAGAGCACGCGTCGTGCTTACTTGGAAGCGCTTTATCATCTCGACTTAATTCGGGACTTTAAATATTTATACCGAAGCCGGGGTGACCTCACGACACGATGATACGCACACACACACACACGCACACGCGCGAGCGCGCGCACACATCATCTTCCCCCGCGACTTTCTGGCTATCCCTTCATCCTCCTCTTTTCTTAACGCTTTTTTTCCTCCCCTCTATCTTTTGCCTCTCACTCGAGCTATTTTTTCACGTCGACATGGCCCCGCGTGAGCATCACGTTCCATAAAGACGCGCGAGCGACCCGTGTACACTGCTACTTCGTCTTCGAGTGTGATTTATGCGAGTAAACCCAAGAATATCCAAATTAATCTACCATCCTCGAGACGCGAACTGAGAGCCGCGGCCCCGACGACGTCGAGTATAGATTGTACTGTGTTTCGTCTTGACAGCAGACGAGAAAAGGGAAAAAAATGAAAAATAGATTTTAAATAAAATTGTCGCGTAGAGAAACAAAAAGGGCCAAACGGTAACTTCATATTCGAATGGCATGAACAACGCCCATTCTTTTTTCTTCATCGGAGAAAGTTCTTTAATTTTTATCATCAATTGCGAGGACTTAAAAAAAAAAACCCCCCAAAAATTGCTTCAGCCACCTGAACTGTCAGTGGCAATGCATAATCGATGTGTTCACAAGGAATTATTCTAATCTTTTCAAAATTACACTTTTTTCCCCGTCGAGATGTTTTCAGTCTGACTTTTTTTCGCCAAATTCAAATTAATAATTAAAGTGCCGCATTTTGTTTTCTTTTTTTTTTTTCGTTTTTTAAAAATCACCGAAACCTCCTCTCCGCAGATAAGTGACGGAACTCGCAATATTTTCACTCTCGGCATTCCAAGACGAATTCTCGTTCAAGTGGCAAGCAGCCATTTCTCTCATACGATGAAACACAATGTAACAGGACGTGAGAGCGTGTGCTAGTCCGGACCCTCGCGAAATCCTCATGTCGTTCTCTCGTTTATATGTGCGAGGACCCGTAATACCGAGAGTCTTTTCTTTTCTCCCCTGATTCCCAAAGGACTCGCGCCTACTGCGAGAGAGAGAGAGAGAGAGACGTGCGCGATGAAATCAACAAGAACGACTACAATTGTACGGGGAAATATACGGCGTAACGGAGAAAAGAAGAAAACGAGCGAGAGAAAGAGAGAGAGAGATAGATAGATAGAGAGAGAGAGAGAGAGAGAGAGAGAGAGAGAGAGAGAGAGAGAGAGAGAGAGAGAGAGAGAGAGAGAGAGAGAGACGCCACTCGGGGATGGAGTGACACTTGCCCTCGTGAAAGGGTTGAAACGCTCGTTCTGTTATCGGTCTCTCCTTCGTCGTAAGCGTCAACCCTCCGCCACTTTTATCCTATTGCTTTCCGATATACCAGTCCAAGTCGTGCTCTTTCTCTCATTTCTCTTCACTATAAGCATACCCATACATGAGATATTCCATCTCAAATTAACTAGCTTCGAGCTTTCACCATTTTTAATCTGATTCGTATCTTCTACAATTATCCTACGAGAATAATTAGAGTTGGTAAAGTTTTTTGTTTTAAAATTCCCTAGTTGAAAAATAAAATCCGATTTGTACAAGTCTTGTATGTATTCACTGATAGTTCGGGGTCCGAAAAATTTCACATGACTTATCTGTAGATAAGAAGCGAGAGTTCCCAGAAACGATCGTCTGCGAGGGTGAATTTAATAAAAATCATTGAATCATGAGAATAGATCATCGTTGCTGAGCCTAGTTAAGTCACGTTGAAATGCCCCATATGTAGGCTTTCGCATGTTCCAAAACTTCATCCTTTTCCTGAAAAGCATGAGAAAGGGTTTTCCTCTAACTACCGGAGAGCTCCAAGAGGGTTAGGGGTCTTGATTGCCCGGCTGTTATTGCCTGTCAATTGTTCAAGCATTTCTTGTATATATATATATATGTACATACATACGTTATTAAATTAATATTATGAGGCCAGGAGAGAGTTTCGTTGTGTGCTTTTTTTCTCTTCATGAGTGACAGACACGCGGGATAGAGGACCATATGATCGAAGGGTCATTCTCGTGTGTCCAATAGTTTTATTCCTTCATTTGGAAAGCGTCGGCTTTCCCATGAGGATTTGCCACAACCCTTTCGTCCTTAATACCGTACTTGTATACATGTAACGTCGGTCAAACGTTTCGGACGTTGTATCCTAAATACGTGACCATCAAGTGAATGGGTGTAGTATATATATATAATATATAAATAGCTAACTCTTCTGTACAGTATAACGACTGCGTTGTTTATATATCTTCTTTGATATAACTTGTGTATCACGCCCCGAATGACCACCCTTGTCCCAGTGGAGAAATATCGAGGGGTGTGTAAATACCAATCAAATCGAATATTCCAAGTTTTCGAATTATTCGAATATTATTTTATCTCGATCAGGAAACTTTGTAACTGAGATAACATAATAAGAAAGTGCTCTTGAAATTTATTATTTCTACAGGGTTTTTTTAATTTAGTAGATTTAAAACTTAAGAAATTTTATCTTTCCAAAATCCAGCCACTTTATCGTCCCTCATTAAATTCAATATCGGACAGGCCTTGTTCCTCAGTGTGTTTGTCGAGCGCTAACTCGATAGTTGTAAATTTACGAAAATCGAGGCGAACGTACCGTTTCCTATAAAAATAAAAGTAAAATTTCAATTCGAAATTTCATAAAATTTACCTGTTACGGATTCTCGCAAAATTTAATACCAAACATATGTAAACATTTGCGGAAGTTCGAGCGAAGGAAGATGAAAAATTTTTAACCCTCAAAACCTTCAAAACTATCGAATAAGTATTCATTGAATATTCTAAATTTATATCCTGGTCTAAATTTTCACGAAATTCTATACACTATCTTTACCGCATATATACTATACATGTACTATTACGCAAGGTCGATCAAGAGAAAAAAGGGGGTTTGATCTTCTCGATTTCTTGAAAATGTCGTGGGTTGCGTCCTCCGCGTTCCCTGATGATCCGTCTTTGGTACTGAATTCTCTATGACGTGCCTTATTGCTCGTACTTATATAGGATTGTTCGCAACAGACGGAGGTATTAGCTCAGGGCGAAAATAAGGAGATTCAAGAGGATAAGGCATAGCGTTATGGGTACAAGAGACACACGAAGAGCTTCCGTTGTCAAACGCATTTAGCGACTACAAACGATAACTTTTGGTACACTCGGCATGAGCCTCGGGGCCATGTCGTCGAGTCTTGCGGAGTTTAATTACCGCGGCATAACGCGAGGGTGCACCCACAAACGTATTATAATACATGTATATACATATATAGCATAGAATGACTGATCAGAAGCAACTATACTTGATTCGGAGAGACAAAATATCTCTCGACAATAGTTTGTTCACTTCTGCACAATTTTTAGACCATTTAGCAAGGGATGGAAATAAAATAGTACGTTTTTTGGATCGAATAGGGTAAGACGAGGAAATTTTGAAAAAAATATATATAGCACATTTGACAGCTCGCTCAAATCGTGACAATCTCGAATCCGATCCATCATCATTTCTCATCATTTTTCGAAAGTATAGAACTTTTTTTTGCCCCGACTGTCATATTTCTCGTAAATTTTTGCAGGGGTATCACGAGAAGAGCTATTTCGCATGTCCATAAGAAATTTGACATATTTTATGTGGAATTTGAAAGTCAGGCGACTTTCAGAAATAAGAAATTTATACAATTACAGGTAACTTTCAAAAGTATAATTTTCTATTTAAAAATCATTCGAGTCGGTGGCATTTTAATTTTTTCAAAAATTCAAAATTTTCGAGGCTGACAAAATTTTGTCAAAAAATGGATGAATTTTGTTTCAATCTTACACTTGTTACAAGCATGGCTTACATCTCTGTTATTACAAATATCTTATGCAATGTTAACTTTTCTTTCGATTATAATATAAAAAACATTTTAAACATTTTATTCCCGGGAATCCAAGAGTGCGAATTCCTCAGGGATTTAATTAGGAATTGCAAAGAGGTGAGTCGGGAATGAGGAGAGGCAAGAGAGAAGGAGCAAAAGTTAAAATGCAGAGGGACAACCGTAGGATAGGAATTTATGAGACAGCGAAATCTCTCTCTCTCTCTCTCTCTCTCTCTCTCACTCTTTCTTTATCTCTCTGCCACTGCTCGCAGCAATTCAAATAAAATATATCAGCAATTAACTCCCTAAATATTCTCGCACCGAAGCTGGGTGATCTATGCATGTTTCTGGCTCGGCATATACCAACCAATTCGCGGACTCGTACGCATCCATACAACGCTACGATTCTAAATTACTTCGGTATCTATCGATTTTTCAATTCCAAAGCCATGTACAGAACCCCCTATATACTCCCTCGTACTTAATAAATCGCCGATAATTAGAGGATTTTACCGTTCCAGAGAAGAATTGCCTCAGCCTCTGAGCACATATTGATTCACCATAAAACGCGACAATTTTCCAAGCCGAGAAAATAAATATTAATTCTGGAAAAACACATCGAGATCTTTCGCATCCGGAAAATTTCGATTTTTCAGGTTTCTAACTTTTGAAGCTTGAATAACTCTAATATAATCATGAGAATAACTGTCTCTTCGTTTTTCTCAATTATTCTCAGATCAGACAGTTCCGAGAAAGATCGCTCATACAAAAATTGTTTCGCTTTCATCGAAGACTCGTAATTTTAGTAACCAAGCTGACTCTAGGACGCATAAACTTTTCGACCACCTCGCAAATTCCATTATGGAGTAAGGGGGACACTCGTCCTTGCTAACTAGTCGGCTTCTCGCGAGGCTAACTCATTTTTCTAATTACGCGAGCACTTCTGTCGCTGACGAGAGAGAAAGAGAGAGAGAGAGAGAGAGAGAGAGAGGTAGTGGGTGATGCCCTTGGGTTATTTTTTTTTTCGTGGCTAGCGAAAAGATCCGCCAAAGTGAAAGACGGTCGAGTCAATGATAAACTTAGGCGTATGCGGGACGTGCGCTAGTTCGGATCAACTTGGTACGTACACCAGCATGGATTCTGGTGCTCGATGGTGATGGTGTTAGAGGAAACTGTATTCGTTGAGAGACTCATTCTTTCTCTTCTCTTTTTCTCTCTCTTTCTCCCTCTCTCTCTCTCTCTCTCTCTCTCTCTTTCTGTTTCATACAGCTTCGCGTAATTTTCTCACTCTCATCTCCATTGGCCAATGGTCGATAGTCGGAGTGAGAGGCCCTTTGGGTTAGATCAAAGCGCGACCCTCGAAAGATCAATACGCTTCTGGGATAGATGAGACTCGGCGCTCTCGCGAGGGGCTGTATTATATAGTGTTGGCGTAGGGAGCGAGTAAAATATATATAGCGGAATCGAGTCATCGCGGTATGTGTGTGTGTGTGTGGGTGTGTGTGTGTGTAAGTGTGTGTTTGTTTGTGAGAGACAGGCAAAAGGGATGCTGCGTCCAGAATGAGAGTGAAGAGCAAGAAGCAGCAACCGGGTGGACCAGCCGCGAAGGCTTGATTGAGGGCATCGGGCATTAGGTGAGCGTTTGCCCTCTCGGGCGCTCTTCTATTTCATAAACATGTCACGTAGAGATTTCTCCGTCTCGCTCTTTGCGTAAATAGGCTAGAAGAGAGGAATGCCTCTTCGAAAGGGGCATAAATAGTGGCAATTAAGGGCACACGCGGGATCTTAGGATTTTCATGACGTGTCCAACGGACCCACAGCACTCTCGGACCGCACAGCCGAGATACAAATATCCCTAGTGTGTACGATAATGAGAAAGTGGAGAGTAAAGAAACACAAAAAAAAAAAAGAAAGAAATATCATTTGACTCGAGGAAACTTTGATTATTTGAGTAACGATGGAACACTGATCGAATTAATAATCAGTATAGTAGCCCCTATAATTGTCAACAAAACGAAAATTATTTTTATTTAAGACATTATAAACGTTTTCAAATCTCATCACTGCATTTCAACCTCGCTCACATACGAGACGTCATTTGTTACAACTCCTTAGATCAATGGTAAAAATTTGGCAACGATACATTAATTAATTCGCTTTGAATAAATTTAAAATCCAAAGACAAGTTTTGATCAAGACATAATTTGGAACTAAATGTTAATAAATATTGTTTCAATAAATGAGGAAACTATATATATATATATATATATATATTGGACTAATAATTAAAATAATTCGAACCTTGAACAAATAATCCCGGGAATAAAAATTTATTGGAACGAAAAAAAAAATTCCACTGTTCTAGGTTGAACGGAAATTTGTAAATTTTTCAATCTAGACAAGAAACTCTCGGACAGTAGATATAGAAGTTGAAGATCATTATATTCGATGGGAGGCACGTAGTATTAATTTTCCGAGACTATGAGAGAGATTTCTCGTTTACGGTTTGTTAATAGAGTCCCAGCTTTTCATCCCTCTATCTCTCGCTGTCTCTCTCTCTCTCTCTCTCCCTCTCTCTTCTCCAACCCTTTGAATATACATCTACATCTACAGAAGCTCCGAAGAGCATAGGTCTACCGACGGAACATCCGATGTACGTAACATACGCGTGCAACGTATCCAACTACCAGTATAGAAAGCGAAAGCAAGAGGAAACGAGAAGCATCGTTCCCATATACGTATTATAGAAGAGTCTATGTGTGAATTTGGACCAGGTGATAAATTTTAAATACTTCAATTTCTCAAGATCTGTGGTGCCTTCGCTGATTGGTGAGTGCCCAATGTCCAGTTTATACAAAAGAAATTGCTACAACAGATGACTCCGTAGCCAACGTCTGGTTCTTTGGGTAGAACCTAAGAAAATTCGGTTTGATCAATTTGAAAAAAGCTCCAAATCGTATTAATTCATCCAGAGAACATTGTCCTATTAAGCGCGAGGGCTCCAGAATATTTTACAATACATTCAATGATACGAAACACCTTATAAGTGGCAGATAAAAACGACAATGTAACCAGTGTAAATTTGGAACGTCGAAGAATGATTTGCAGCTTATATTAATCGGGATCTTAAATTGAACTAGTGCTAACCGCATAGGGCTCCGTTCACCTGAGTTTTTTTTTTCGCCCAACTTGTCGACAATTTGTACGAATGATAATGCACGGAAACACAAATGGTGGTCCATATTATCGCCGACTCTTCGCTCTTCTATACATATGTCGTATATGTGCGCTTGCGAGAGTCGCGAGCACGAATAGCCGGAGCGTCCGGATATTTGGTTAAATATTAACGACGTCGTTAAAACAACGCATTTGCGGTTCGTTAAAGCCCCGAGGGGTGCGTAACCGGGCACCCGTTAAGGCGTCCGTGGTACAAGCAATTCGGGCGAAGCACCTCTCTTTCTCTCTCTCTCTCTCTCTCTTTCTCTCATTTACTCAGCTTTTGTACGTACGACTATCACTGTACGTACTACTTGTACTCGTGAAACACACGTATCTCAATGTGTATGTACCATTGCATAACTTTACGAACGCCGCAACGTTCAACGAGAGACTGATAGCTCTCGGAAAATCAGCTTGAAACATGAGAGCGTGCGGTGTACGAAATACCTTTTTTTTTTCTACTACGCGATGCTTCGCGAAAATTCTCTCGACTGTATCACTAGGAATCACTGAAATCAGTTTACGTAGCAATCTCTTCAATCGCTATGAATTAGGTACGCATATACTTCGGATTGCAAATTTTAGTGGCTTAAAAAGAATTATATGTTATGACTACCACAGGAGGCTTGAAGAGCTTGTTAATGAGTAAGCTAGACTGTCATTGCAACTTATTCATAGCCCAGTTGAGGATACCTCACGAAAATTACAGAATGAAATTAAAGGTGAATCATATTGTCGCAGTCGCAAGAATATTTTTTTATTTTTTATTTTTCGACATTGCTTAAATAACTAGCCGGATAGTTTTTGTCACTCGCTGTTTCATTCGTATGTGTTTATGTAACGCTTGAAGCCATGCTTAAATTTTCCTCGTCTGTGATATTGACACCAGATAAAAAATAAACCGTTCGTTCTTTATCAGCTCTCCGAAGTCTGAAAAATCCTATCTAATCGTTCGGGGCCTAGCAACTTTTGTGAAAACTGGGAAGGGGAAGGAAGAAAGAATGTGAAAAAAAATCTCGAAAAGTCTCTAAAGCATATGGAGATTTGCATCTTTTCGTTCGCGAGAGCTAGAATCCCTCGAGGATGACCATAAATCCATCACGAGAGCGTGTGCAGTCTTACTTCTCTGACCCAATGTTCGCGTTCCTACTCTTTATGCACGTACATCTATCCAGTTGTGTGTATATATATATATATATATTCGTGGCTGGAAAACAAAAGGACGTAACTACAAGTAACGAACTCGGCGAATCAAGGCTCTGCGTTTGCTATCAGCCGCGTAAAGTGTATTTCTACGGTAACTCTGTCTTTCACCCGATGTCCGAGAGCCCGGGGGGAATGAAGATCCCGTTGGATAGAGGGAAAAGCTGTCCAGCCATTGGGGCCGGCATAGACATACGAGAGACTCGAGACTCCAACATCGCCTCAAGCTGCCCGATAAATCTGTTGCCAAGTATGTAAAAGCTCCCTTTTACTTATGCTTGTCCGGTGGAGATTTTCGATTCTCGCAAATTCATCGTTGCAGCAATTCACGAGGAAGGGACTCGCATAGACATGAATTTCGGGGGTAAAACACACCGCTCAAATTATTCATCTCTATCTTCTGGCCTTGCTCGATTCAGTCACAACAATACGGATTTAGTCACGTAGCAAGAAGTCAGAACAATTTTAACGTTTCACGAGTTTCACGCCAACACGTTCAAAACGTCTTAAAACATCGAGAAAATTAATTTAGAAAAAATTCTCAAATTTTTGAAAATTTGAATTTTTGAAAGTTTGACGCTGTCGATCTTAAAAATAAAAAAAAAAATCTATAGCACAAGAATGATTGGAATTGAATTTGGCGAGAATTCTTTAAGAGGTTCAGATTTTATAAAATTTTGAAACTTTCGCGACATGTGTGTGCTTTAGCTTTCTCAAATTTGACGTTATTGAGAGCCTAAACTTTTTACATAAATAGTCGGTGGCACAAGGATGATTGGTATTGAATTTAGAATCAATTTCATAAGGGGTTTAGATTTGAATGAATTTAAATTTTTTCGAAAAGTCATGAGCGTGCTTTAACTTTCGCAAATTTGTGGCTATTAAATCAAAAAATTTTACTCCCATACAATTTCACTCCAATGAAAAAAAGCGCGCAGTTTGCAGATTGCTTCCTCATCATTTGATCTCACTCATAGAGCTTTCTCTATGAAGAAGCCAAAATTGAAGAACCCCCACTTCTCACGGAGGGACCTTTACGAGTAAAATAAAATAATGAGGAAGCAATATGCAAGCTTCTAATTTGCACGCTTTTTTAATTATCAACTAGTCAGGTGACGAAGAAACTTTTGCAAAAATCTCACGTGAATTAAAATAATGACATGGAGAAAAAAACGACATAAAATTTTTCCCGATAAGACGCAGCTTATTATCAAGGAAATCCAAAAATTTATAAAGTTCATGTTGTGCATTTTCATGTAGGGTAAAGTCCAAAAACTATAGTTTAACAATTTAATTTCGTTTCATTATGATCTGACATCGGAATTTTTCAAAAGTATTTTTGTTTCACTTTTATTAAAAATAACAAAGATAACGTAGACTCATCCCCGAGACTACGTTCTTCGCCATAAGTTTTTGGAAATTAATGGATGACTCAGCCCTTGATCCGCGGTTCGGGTTGGCATGGAGTATCCCATATATACGTATATATAGCATGAATCTCCGATAAAACCTCGCGGAAGGTGATATTTTAAGGGAGTGTCCAGTCCACCCTTTCCACGAGCCTCGATATAGTCTCGTGAACACTTGCCACCGGTGGTTCCTATAGTACTCTCAAACCACCCTACCGTTCTCAAAACGACCGTAAGAACCGCCTCGCCTTGTTCTTCCTATATACAGCTCGTCGACGATTGCATACATACAGTCCTCGGGGTTTGTGAGTAAGTAAAGTGGATGGACTAGTTACCCTGGTGTGTTAGGGACAACGAGCATAAATTCTCAGTGGGCGACGGTGAGACGAAGGATTACCCCGCTGCACGCGAACTCCCACGATCCTCTTCATCCCTTCCAGCCCCTTAATTCTCGTGTCCGCTTTCTCACTCTCTCGCTCGTCTTTGTCCCATACCTTCACCCGCTCTTCGTTCTTTTCCCTGTTCCGGAAGTCTATCGGGCACTCTTTTTCTCCCTATTCTTTCGAACGCGATGTATCCGCAAGTTCGTCTTTTGTCGTCTCTCAACACAGGGGCATTCTAGTTTCTCGCTATAACGGAGAGAATTATCTGATAAAAAAAACGCCTTAACATCAGACATAATATCGTCGTTCCAATGAAAAAATTATTCTTATTTTTTACTCAATAAAATAGTCATTTTCTAAAATATATTTATATTTATCGTTTAAGATTAATTGTCCAAAATCATTCTTAACTTGCCAAATAATTCCGTATATTTACATGTCCAATTTCTCATTATTATCTTCCCATCAAATTAACATAACAAATTATTTAAAAAAAAAAAAAAAATACCCGAGACAAACCGGAGAACTCCATTATAAATACGTTTCAACGTAGTCGAGTGCCGGATTTCCCAGTTGAGTTGTATGCATTCAGGAATATACCCGGTACATTTTTATATCTCGTTTCGTTTCACGTGAAACTAAAATAAAAGCAAATTTCCCAAAGCCCGAATTTCAAACCGTTAGCCGCCCTTTGCGTCAGCGGTGGCGATCAAAGGACCCCCGAGCCAATTCGAGAAAGCTTTGGCCAGGGCTTACTCGACTCTTGCTGAGCTCTATACGCCCACGCGAAGCCAAAGGTTTTCCATATAATGTGTTTGCTTTATGCTCACGCTCTCTCTCTCTCTGCTTTCTATCATCCGACTGTTCGAATGTATGGACTTTTGAGTATTCACATTGCCTTTTTTCTTTCTAATACGGGCAATCCTGTCAGTTACCACACTCACGCGCGCGCGCGTTATTTTATTTCTCAGCGCTTAAGCCTTTGCTCATCAAGGATTTTCGTGGTTCTTAAGATTTTTCGAAAGAGACCGAAATACACGTGGATGTGTATAGGTCGAGGTAATTTCGCGAATTCGTTCATTCGAAATTCAGTACCGCATATGTATAATGTATATGTATAGCTCCGCGTCTTTTTTGATGTTTGAGGTACAAATGCACCGTCAATCTTTTCAACTAAAGTTCCAACACTCCATGGGATTACTCCGTACAACACGCTTAGCGTTTTTTCATCCCTTGCATCTTAAGGAGGTTGGTCACCTCCGTGCGGGAAGGGAAAATCAGGGAATGACCGCATGTGCGCGGGTTGCCAGGCGGGTAGCGTGCGAAAGAGAGGTCCGCGTCACAAGTTCCCGAGCGAACATTGTAATACAACGAAAGCTGTTTTATTTTTAGAAATTCTTAGTAACTATGTACATTGAAGCATTTCGCTCTTTGCGAACTTCTTCCCAAAGATGTGATGATTATCTAGATCCATTTTGATTAAATTCTTATCATTTTTAACGTTGTTATATGAAGTATTTCATGAGATACGTACGATTTAGTTATGGTCGCCCATGTATAAGAGTACAACTTCAACAATTAATTACAGGGAAACTATGCAGAGGAATGACTTGAAATTTTGCGCAGAGTCGTTATACCTATTCGCGAGTATCCTCAATAAATTTGAACCAATTTTTATCATTATGCGTTAGGCGAGCAACCTCCTTAAAATTAAATTGACATAATTGAAAAAAAAAACAAGAACGTAAATTCGTTATTGTTCAAAAGTTTGTTTGTTCCACAGTTTTTTAGTTCGACGAACCAAAGATATATTCGGAGTATAAACAAAAATCTCGTCGTGTCGAAGAAAAACAAACGATATTTTTTTCTCTCGGTATAAAGCATCGTGTAATTTTTTTGATTTCTAAAAAAAATTTTACCAATCATTTCAACTGCCAGTCAATTTTTTATGGAATATTCAGGAATAGTATTAGCACAAAAATCAAAATAATGTATTTTTTTAAATTACATCCTCCATAACTGAAACTTATTATTCTTTTCTTTATCTCGTAATACGAGATAAAGAAAAGAATAATAAGTTACTGACGAATATAAGAATAATAAGAATACTATTCTCCACTCTCCGAAGATTTTCGGTACAAGCTCGCCGAGCTGGGATTCGTTTTGTCCACGTGGAATATCGTAATTCCGTCACGTGTATATACTCTCTCGCGGACGTCAGACAGCCGGAGAAAGCTACCGCGCATTTCCGTCGAGCTATTTGTCTCAAAGTCGTTTAAACACGTCCAGGCGAGGAGAGAACTTCGGACCCTTGGAGCGCGAGCTCGAGTAGTAAGGATCGCGAGAAATTTCGTCGAAAGACGTCCGCGAGAGATCTGTTGAGCGGCTATAGAAGATCCGTGCGTGTATTGGATGGTATACGCGCGGATCCGCGAAGGGTGAGCGACGTATATAGTTTAAACGGTGCCATGGCGAAGATGGCGACACAAGGGACGTTGAGAGCCATCACCTTCTGGACATTCCCGTGTGGCGCGCATGCCGAACAATCTCGAGATACCATCCGCCACTCTCGCTCACCGATAGTGCCACATTTCCGGTGTATATGCCTGTGCCGGATGCTCCAACGCAGCATCCAACATACTTCGAATTCCAAGACACTCGTGAACGTTCCTTCCCACGCACGCGAAACGTCATCAACACTCTCGCGGTCCGAGAGCTCGCGGATTCGTTTCTTCATCCATTTGACATAGATTGCGACTCATCGACTTCGATAGTTTTTTTTTTTTTTTTTTCTACTTTTATCAACATTTCATATTATATTGTCGATAAAACAATTTCAGCTCAGCTTCTTGGCCAATGCGCATTTTGCACACGCCATGTTTTCAATTTTCCATAAAATTATCTATAACGATAAAATAATTCAATTTTTCCGTCTCTCCGGTACGATGAAGTCGTTGAATAAAAATAGAAAAAAAAAAAAAAACGTCAAAAATTCGCTGTAGTAACCTCGCGTGTCTCGGACGATTGGCGCGGGGGCGTTCATAAAAAAAAAAAAAACCACCCCTGCAAAGAGAAAGGAGACGTGCAAAAGTGCGCCCAATGTAGTATACCGCTAGCAAGCTTGCCGAGAAGTGTTGATCGATGGCCACCCGTCAGTTGGCACCACTTTTAATTAAACCGCCCTCAAGATTAACTCTCCCCACTCCGCGAGAGGGTACACGGGGCTTTCGGGCTGGCACGTTGAACGCTCTCGCGACCAGAGACGCCCGAGCACTACCCAACCCTACTCTCTTCTTTCTTTATTTTTTCCCTTGTAATTGTTTTAAATCTCGCTCCGCCCTGCTATACGAGAAAGCTTAGCCCCTCGAGACGGCCGTTTAAACGCGCAATGTTCGCGAAGCTCGGAGGGGGGGGGGGGGTTGTTGGAGAAGAAAAAAAAACCGCAGAATACGTCTAGCGCGGCTGGGTGACAGATTTGTCGCGGCTCGTCTGACGTTTATAAGATCGTGCGCTTTGCAGAAGGGTTACCCACGAGAAGACATCTGTTTCTTCGTTCTTTTCCAAGGATTCGTCTTTTCCACATCCGTTGTCTCGAAGGATTTATCATTCCCCTCTGGGGCTCCATGTAATATCTATCAGGGAGGGGGTTTCTTAAGACTTGATCCACTTGGTGTGAAAAATTCAACGTCAAGAAAAGTTGAGGAAAACATATTTTATATGGCATATGGCATATTCCAGATAAAGTGGAATGATTTTTAGCGAAAAACTCTGCTGTGATATTCTCGCTGTTTCGCGAAATGAAAATTAAAACAAAAATGCCGAAAGAGTGCACGGATGACCCATTAAATATATCGCGAGATGGAAAGTAATTCTTTAGAAGTGCTCAAGATACATATTGCCATGTTATTATTTTCGCTGGGTAAAAAATTATCTGCGAAAAATTGAATCGTTATGTTTTTTGTAGGCCGATAAGGGTCATATCGGAGTGTGAGCCAATGGCCGAACAAATTAGTTATTCGGAAATAAATGATATAAATTTTAAATGTCAAAAGTGTGTCGACTGAACCCAATTTTTACGTATAAATTCAATTAAAAAATATTCGTGCACGTCTGTGTTTCATATAAATTACAAATCCCTCGACCCTCGACAAGTTCACTCGACGCAAGTATAGAGCGGAAATAATATCGAGGCAGGTTTGTTTATTCAATTATTATGTACCGCTGTATGATCTCCTAGATTGTGGCTTTCTCATATATAATATATATCCATGATATTCGTGGATGAGACGAGTATGTACATCGAGGAGTGGATCTATGATAATTATTAAGCGTGTACTGGGCTAGTTGCGCTAACCAAATTGTAACAACGGACTTCGCATGGCCCAGGGCACTATAACCATCTTTCGACGTGTATCATTGGCTCAACATCGTATTCACGTGCGAAGTTAACGATTCACGTCTATCAGCCTCGAGCCTCGATCATCTCAACCCTCGTTATATTTTCTAATAATACTGCAATGATGGTGAATTTTGCAATCCCATCTAATGAATTTTTCGTCAGGATTATTTTCTGATTATGTAAAAGAAAAAATCAGACTGGTGTATACGAAAAAATTATGAAAAGAATACTATTTTTCAAATATTCGTTTTGCCTTGAAAATAAATACATCTGCGCCAACAATTTTTCGTACATTCGGATCTAAATATCGAAGTCACCATGATCGTTGCAAGCGTTTTCCAACATTTCAGATTTTCTTTCGGCACAATAAAATGGTGCGAAGAGGTCTTTTTTAAAAATCGTTAAATTGCTTATTTTGCTTAACGACGATGAATCCACGAATGAACATACCAAGTTGACGGTGCCTATTTGATAAAAAAATAAAAATAGCGACAATGATCGTCATCAGAAGCATTTTATTTATACATCGGAATCTGGAAATTGTATTTTTAGGTTCAATATTCAAATTTACGTTTTCAAAAAGTCGAAAAAAAAAGATTCCAACGAATCGGTGATTTCAAGTTCTGTTCAACTAATCGGAGTTTATTCTTCAAACTTTTTAGAACGCGTAACCATCTACCGCCGTCACCTATACCGAAAGATCAAAGAAGCGTAACAAAGAGATAGCCCAAAAGCCACAGATTCGTCCAGGCTGGTGTTGTTAGTGCACGCCTTTTGCCGTTATGTGTTTATCGCTGGTATAGGTACGAGCCCAAGAGACACTGGCCAGATGGTCCATCGTCGCGGTTGCTTCACTCAGTTATTTTTGGCATACTACTCCAGTCTTCCAGGCTTATACGTAATTACCTGCGACCTTGCGTATAGTCATCTCCATCAGTCCATGAAAGACGAATTTCGGAATGCGAAAAGCATTCATAAAAGTGTGCGTAAAAATTTAAACAAATTTATGCAAATGGTTACTTTTACAGGGAAACCCCTTGCATTTTTTTTGCTACACCCTTTTTTGTTTTCTTATAGAGGAAGCTTTGCTTCAGTGTAATTTATTTTAAAGCCAATGTCTTCAAAATATGCCAAAATCCCGAGAAATCACATTTATAAAAAATGCCAGGACGTATGCGCATGTGTGTGTGTGTGTGTGTGTGGCCACTTTGCAAAATTGAATCGTCTGTAACTTGATAACCGGTTGAGCTACAGCGCTGCAATTTTGTAGTCAATTATAGCATGATAATTTCTTTATATACTCTGATTTTCATACAAATTCATATGGTGACTCACATTTTATGTAAATTTCAATTTAAAAAAAAAATGGATGTCATGGCTTCAACTTCTAAAAATTATGAGATATCTCTCTCAATTTTTTTTCAACATCAAGTCATCCTTCAATAATATATAGTATTATTGAATTCTTCAATCAGGCTTTATGAAATTTTTAGTTGAAAGAAAATTTTAATTTAGCAAGAATCGATGACAGGGTTCATGTTTCATGATACTTTGAATTTTTCGAAAAATTCATGTAACAATTTTACATTCCCCACATTTTGAGATATCCAGCTATATATTTATACATGCATGAACAGAATACACGTGGATACGTTTTATACAGAATTGAAAAAAAAAGTTGCAAATTGAAACTTGCACACTGCTTCCTCGTAATTTTCGAAATTTTATAAACCTTTATCTATCTCGCTCATGAAGATTCCCTATGAGGAAGCCAAAATTGAGAAGATCACTTGATCATAGAGAGAGCTTTATGAGCGAGATGAAAAAAAGCTTTATAAGATATCGAAAATTACGAGGAAGCAATGCGAAAGTTTGAATTTCCAACGTTTTTATCTTTTTCTATGAAGCAAAAGTTCGGAAAACTAGACAGATTCCTCAGATTCGTTCAGCAAAAGAACGTTATATACTTCGTGCAAAGTACTCCGTGAATTTTACCTCGAAATCCTTGGAGTATCATTTTTCGAGACGTTCAGCGAAGTAAATGAGAGAATGAAGTATTTATCAACCGTTTTACATTGTCATCTTCGTCTCATCTGGGCTGTCAACGCCGCTTTGCATTATGAATGTTGGCCAATTTAAAATTCATTACTGCCAGTAGCAGCGCGAGCACAGCCGTTTCTTCATTCGTCCCCTTCTCTCGTGTTGTCGGCGTTGTCGCTTTATCCCCCCCCCCTCCCTCCCTCGCACTGCCGTCTGTCACTCAGTCAGTCTGCTTCCATGACGGTACACGTATATAGGGGGCTCTCGCACGCTTTCTCTCTCTCTCTCTCTCTCTCTCTCTGCCTGTCTCTCTCACTCTCTCCCACAGCGTCGAGAAGTCGGCTGCATATACTTTGACGCGTGCTCGATACAAATAGGGTGGGGATAATTGTTCGTCACTGGAAACATCAAGACGAGAACTCAAGGGAGAAAGACTTTTTTCGTCTCTGTCTAGATCACGTACGTAGAGAATTCTGAGGGGCTCTAGAAGGCGACCACCACGCGACGAGGAGGCAGCCAATCTTCCGGTTTGCTCCAGCCAGCGCCCTTCCAACACCTCTTTTCCGTTCTCGCCCTTGCCTCCTTCTGTTTATTTAAATAATGAAGGTGCGGAGAGGGGAGATTTAAGCCCTGGAAATGGATGACTACAAAGCCTCCAAATCCGAGGGACTGTATAATCGTGCTCCCCCCCCCCCCCCCCCCCCCCTCGTGTGTGCCATCCCGTGACAACGCGATAGGTTCCACCTGCTCGCCACTTGTGTATCCGCTTCTCTTTCTCCGTGTGTTATGTCAGCAATGTGCCTCGAAAGCCGTTCCATTAGCTTTCACGATACTTCTTACACTTCTTAACCCTACTTTAACTCTCTTTCGAGTATCTTATACCGAAACTCCTT
Source organism: Rhorus exstirpatorius (assembly GCA_963564615.1). Lineage (NCBI taxonomy): Eukaryota > Metazoa > Arthropoda > Insecta > Hymenoptera > Ichneumonidae > Rhorus > Rhorus exstirpatorius. Next base: position 14,710,268 of record OY751321.1, read on the forward strand.
TATTTTCTCTCATATTTTCTCGAGTGACTCGATGAATATGTTTCAAAGATTTTTGGAAAAGTAGCTCGAGTGGCTCGAATTACAAAAGCTCTCTCGTAATAACCCTGCTCGAGGATGTTTTCCAGGAGGTCATTTCCGTAGATAGAATTTTATTTTTGTAAAACTCGTTGAATTTTGAGAAAGTGGTAACGTCGAGACAGTACCGAACGTTCAACTTGGCTGAACGCACCAACCTCAGCCTTAACAACTTTTGGAATCGCAGGAGGTTTTTAGTTACGGGATAAAAATTTCACATTACGAATACATCCAGCTCGTCTCATCCCTAAGCAGATCAACAAACCTAAGATGAGGGGCAACAAGAATAGAGCAAGAGTAAGAGAGAGAGAAATATTGAGGGAGAGAGGGAGCGGGAACACGGAGTCTGGGTGTCGAAGAGATTCGTTGGGTTGAAAAGAGTCCACGATCAATCGCATCCCGTCGACTTGCCAGAGAGTAGATCTCTTCTTTATAAATGAGAGAGAACGGAGAGGCAGGTTCACGATGCCTAGAAGCAGGACAGAGAGAGAGAGAGAGAGAAGAGAGAGAGAGAGACAAAGACCAGCGAAGAATTGGGGGTTACGTTCACTCGCTTGGTGCTTGTGTAGAACGAGAGGAAGCTCCAAGGCAGTTCAGATATTCACCGGTTGATTACCGCGTGCCCCGAAGTCTCTTCGTACAATATATAAACGCACACACATATACACACTGCAGTACAAGGGTGAGAAGAGAGAATGCTGCGTTCAACCCCTGCCCTTTGCTTATAGCAATTCCGACTCTCTCTCTCTCTCTATCTCTCTTTCCCTCGCTTGGCCTTTCGCCTCGCCCCTCTTGGGAATCCCCGCGAGGACGCTAACTCGACAACTGACAAATTAGCCCTGCGTACCGACGACACTTGCAAAATGGGGCAACAAGAAGAAGGCCTTAACATCGTATCTCCAGGCACTGTTTTGGTTTACCAATCCAGCTCGTTTCCGAAAGACATTGAAGAGAAAGAGAGAGAGTGAGAGAGAGAGAGAGAGAGAGAGCGAGACAACGCGAGGAGATAGCACGGTCGAACGATGAAACGAGGGTCTGTTATATTGGAACTGAAGTGGGTTGTGCCGGACTTTGCATGCTCTGGGGGGTCTATATGCCCCGAGAGTCCCCATCCAACATAGGCCAAGAGTAATATCGAAAGGTCTCAGCTGCCTAAGCTTCGTCTTGGCCAAAAGCTCATTCCTCTCCCGTGGAAGCGAAATTTGCATCTCTCTCGTAATCTTCCTCTGGTCTATGCGGTCTTCGTTGATACATGAATAGTAACAGTGACGAAGTAGCTACATGCATAGCAGAGGCCCAACGAAAGATTCATTCAAGAGAAATTTTTTAAGTCAATTTCGTGTCTTGCCAGAGGGTTGGAGGTTCGAGAGTGAAGGACGTTCTGTGATAGCTGCTCAGGCCCATGTTCCAGAGCCCTTCAGCCTCTGATCGCTATACATATTCCCACGAGATTTTCTGATAACCGATTCCAGGTCTATGGCCAATAGCCCGGGATAGACGGGGTGTATCAACTTGGTACGATGTAAAAGGGCATAATCCACAGTGCAATAGATGCTCGAAGCAACGGGGGATTACGACCTTTTCGTTCCGACAAGTCGATGTGTATTAAGACACTGTAAAAATTTCTTCTTCGATCGGTAAGTCGCACAGGGATATCTATCCTGAGTGGATTGAAAATGAAAAAAAAGGAGGTCGTAGGTCGAATAAATGACGTTCCAGTCGGTCCGATCGCTCGCAATAGTCGGAAGGTCAATACTTTTTCACGATTATATGTGCATATGTACATATATATATATATAAATATATATATACGTGTGTGTGATATAGCTACAGGGGAATCTTTCATGCACACACATAGGGTACAGCTTTGCGGAGCGCGCGCGTGTTCCGGAAACCTCCGAGCCTTCACCGCATCACCCCCGCGCCGATTGTTATTCCTGGCGCGTACGGCCCCACGGTGTCGCTTTCACTAGAGTCGGTTACTGATAAACGAGCGGTTTCACCTCCTCCCCCGCCCCTTGCACAGCACCCCGAACGTTTCCCTCTCGTGAATGTAAACTCGCCACCGATTCACCAAATCCCCTTCCCCAGCCCCGTTTGGAATCGAACTCTTTTTTTTCTCTTTCGCGAATTCTCTCGCATCCTGCTCCTCTTTTTTTTTTTTTTTTTTTTTTTTTCAGTGGCTCGTTCACGATAGTAAATCGCTATTTCCACTTAAACCACTGTCATCGATGTCTTATTTGAATGCCCGGCTTGACGATATTTCAACGAGTGATATTTGATGGCAGTTGACCTGCACTGGGGAATGTCTACTTGAAGTTTAAAAAACAATTCGTCATTATCAATGCATACAATGAAAGCCTGTAGTTGTCTTGAAAACATCGTTGCAAGTCCTAGGGCTCAATTGACTGAGTCGTAACTTCAGAACTAGACCTTATCGTCATAGCATTTACGTGATTGAGGGAAACAAAAGATATCGTCGTTGCAAAAATGTCATCATCGTGAAAAAAATCTTTGTTCACGCTGTTCATGAATCTTGTCTTGTCCATTTTGGAGAGCAAAGAAAAACGTCAAATCCGGCAGGAATCGTCATTACGTTTTCACACGTCATTCCTCGATCCAGCTTTTTCTCTGAATGTTTGACTTCTTCATGAACTCTTTCTCTCTCTCTCTCTCTCTCTCTCTCTCTCTCTCTCTCTCTCTCTTTTGCAGCAACAATACGGACACACATACATCACGCTATTTTGCGACAAACGGTAGTGTTCGTCTTCCATACAATATCTATAGTATAGCGTGAGGAACGTGCCGAGGGCAAAGGTGGAACGTCACGTTTCCGGGGCTTCTGAGATCCCGTTGGCCTCGCGGGAACGATGTCTCAAAGCGACCACGGGGGAGTCTCCGCTACGGGAAAAGCCACGCACCTGCAACCGCGTTCTCATCCACCGAGAGCCGCAACACACGTTTTTTTCCCTCCTTTTCCTCTTCCATTCGCTCCTTTCTTTTTTCCTCCCCCATTTCTACATGGTCCCTGTATCTTCCGTTGCCTCGCGATACACGTTTTCTCGGCGCAAAGGGGGGAAAAAAAAAAAAAAAACTATTGGCCGTGTGTCAAATGCGGACTTTTCCCACGTGGTTCGACAATATATGTGCCTTTCTCGGGTTGTATACACGGAGCTTGCGATAAGGACAAGTGGCGTGGCAGACGGAAAGACTCACGCGAACCCCGCAAGGCACGATAAGTTTGTCGTAGCCAATTTATACAATTGGCGCGGCGCAACCCCGTGGCCTGTATCCGTTTCTCGCTATTTGACACTGGGGACCAACGAATTTATTGCTAATGTCCCGACTTATGGCTCTTGGCTTGCGCTCTTTGGGTTTCACTGCCACGTAAAAGTGCCACTCATAATTCTGTTATAGTCACTAGCTCATTCTTCATCTCTTAATTTTTGTTTTTTCAAAGTTCCTTAAATTTGTAACAGCTATGGGCATGGTTACTTGACTAATTCATTGATTTTTCAACGTTCCGTGATTTGTTAAATGACCGAGGAATCCAATTTTATGACATTTTTTTCGATAAATGTCCGTGGTTGATCCAGCTTTGGAAAATTTCGTGACGAATAATGGTCGCTTTCTGGTTTAACAAGACTCGTATTTGATGAAATTGTGGATTGCTTTAAAAATAACTGTTAAATTTTTGGTCAATTTTGAAATCTCAGACTACAGTTTATCGCAAATGAAGGTTTGGCATTCAATTTTTCGAGAATCGGGGAAAAAATTCAGAGCTTATAAAATGTTTAATATTTCAAAAAATCTATACTTTCTGATAATTTTTTATATAATAAGCGTTATTGAGGCGATAAGTAAAAGTCTAAATAATTACCAAAATGGAAACTTAAAAGTGGGAAAATAAAACTCCTCCGATAAATCGATGTTCGACCACACGCCTTTCCGAGCATCCGAAACGAACACGAATTTCGTTTCGTTTATGTGACGAATAATCTGTCCAGGCCCATATACATTTATCCTCGTTGAATGGTTCGAACCCAAACGATTGGTATTCCATAGCCATCGTTCGGCACGTTCCAACACGAGAGCCAAACGGCTTTTCGTGTGTATAGGCTATCCAGCCGGCATTGGGGACATGTGTCACACGACCCTTCCACCACCCCGAAACGATTGCTCGATCGCGGGTCCTCCGATCTTGGGGATGCGGGATAGCTGTTTAAAATTGCATTGCCGATCCACCCGTTAGGGACACGTGCGTTTTTTAATGTCCCACGAATCCACCCGATAACGCACTTTAAACTTTTATCAACGGTTATCACGATTACGTGGCACGAATGACCATTGCCATTATTTCGTGCTATACTCGATACCCACGTACGGGAATAGAATTTACATATATATATATATATATATTTTTATTTTTTTGTGGGAATTCGGAAAATTTATATCGGTGACGAGTAAAAACATTTTTCATCATTTTCCTCGAACGATTTTTGGCTCAAAATATTTTTATTATATCCAGAACAATCATATACAATTTGATTTTTTTTATTTATTGCAACAATGTGACAGGAAAATTTATAAATTCTCTAATTATTATGGGACGTTGAGTCAAAATGAGGAAAAAATAAGTGTTCAAGCAATAACTGAAGAATTCTGATCGTTCGCTCGTGTTTCTTGTATACATTTGTTATCGTTTAATTATTAGTGGCTTATGAATTCTTGCAGCAAGATCGGGTACATGTGTCATTCACGAGTGACTGAAAATCTCTTTCCATCGCTCGACTTTTCCGTGCACACAATCCCGCCGCGAATCGATAAATCGTGGGGAGAAAACGTTCCGAAGAAAAGAGAGTTTGCGGAGTGTCCATTATGCCATTACCGAATCGTGCGAGGGTCCCGTGGTCCCGAGAGAGTATAAGTTTTGTCAATGATTAACCCGAAGTTAAGACCCCGCAGGATACTCAATGCCGTCGTCTCTCTCCCCGGGTCTTGAGGCACTTCTTCATGGGATTCGGACGCAATTTTTTCTGGACTTTCCAAAACGTTGATTTTTTTCGACGTATACTTCGAGTATGTGAAAAGAAAAAATGGTTTCTTTTGCAAACAAAACAAAATGTAAGCTAATAATCGAAAATCACTCACTACCAATTTTTCCCAAGTCGGCTGAGCTATGAGCAAGTGTGAAATGAAATTTTGTCTTTCTCGTAAAATAATTATTGTCTAACAATCAATTGCGTGGAATGCCTCGAATTTTTTTTTTCATAAAATCGTAAATTTCATGGGAAAAAAAACAAAGCTTCCTTCATGAGAAAGTAAAAAATCACTGACGTGAAAAAAAAGTTGACGATCTGAGAATGTGACAGCTTGCCAGACGATCGATTGGAAAACGCGAGGGAGCTGTCAATCCGAGACATTTTCCCATTCTATTTTTCTACGACGCGGCTATTAAAATTCAAAATTTTAACCAGTAATATTTGAGAATGAATACTCTTGCTGTGTCTATGCGATGTCGCGTGACTCAACCGCAATTCCTGTCGATGATTTCAAGCAGAAATACATCACATCCCTGGCTGCATAACGATCTTTCCGTAGGTCAGTAATGAAGAGCAATTTTTTTAATTTCGTCCATTTGTTGCTGAGAATCTTTTCATTGTGAAAATGAAATGATTAATTTTACCTTCATACTTTAGGCTGCGTGAGACTCGCGAGCACCGAAACAAAGTCGGGACTCTTGTCAAGATTGAAAAACATTTTTAACCGTTCATCAGGTAAGATTAAGGCGACTTCATAGATCATCAATTCTGTAGTCTTTTCATTGTATTTCTTACAACAAAAAAAATGGTAACGATACCTACCCATGTCGGCTGGATTTGTTGAATCTATTAAAAAAAAAACAAAAAAAAAAAACAAAAAAATTCTACAGACGAGAGAACCCCGACGAGTCCACGGGTTCGCAGTGTCATGGATTTCGCACCAAGGAGTGTTCAGTCTCCGATCAGGGAGCCAAACATGCCCGAGAAGCGAGAAAAGAAAGACGACAAAAGAGAGAAAAAAAAAGATAAAAAGCCGGTAATAAAAACTGGCAGCAAAGCCGATGGAATAGAGAGAGAGCGGGTTTACAAGTGTCAGTGGGGTGTCAGAGTACCGGACGATGAAAAATCACCAAATTACGTGATAGCCCAAAAATGGGGTATCAATATGTCCAAGTATAAGGAATCAAAAGATTCGAATGTTCAAAGTACGGTGAATGTGGTTAAGGTTGAACCAATAGCCGAAAATTCCATCGAAACACAGATTATTCTGATTCCAAAAAATGCTCAAAAAGAAATAGAAAAATTGGATTCCAGTGTCTCGGCTATCGAAGCATCGGGCACGCATGCATTCATTTTACCCAAGAACGAGGACGAAACGATATCACCAGCTTCAAAATTGACCGTAACACCAGCGGCCGTTTTGAGTTCCGATATACGCGTACACGTAGACGACGATGGCAATGTCTCAGAAGAAGTTCCTCATGACGCTGAAATATCTGCTTGGCGAGACGTCGTGACAAGAACGAAATTGCACGAGGATGACATTGCTCGTAGAATGCCAATAACGTCTGAACTTCAGATTGATGCGATAGACAGCGTTTTCATACGGCCTGAGCCACCGGAACCGAGGATCGATGTCCCTGTCGTCAGATCCATTGGTAAGATCGGAAATTCGGAACAAAATGTCCCAAAAACGCTGGATCTGGGTCTGAACGTCGGTGGAGTAAACGTTATGGAAACGAAGAAGTTGCATACCTGCAGTATCAAGGGTTCTGTCTATCGAGGATTCACCAGAAATTGCCAAACCTTTGGCAGATCCCAATCCTTCTCGACCACAGCTCGATATGCCAAAGACTCGGAATCTTTTCCCTCGGACTCTGAACAATTCACGAAAACCGAGTCCGATGAGAAAAATGAGATTGAAGCTTCGACGGAAATTGATGGGGCCCCGACAACGGAAGCAGTACACTTGGACGATGTTTTGCAGGAATTTTCACAGCGTGAAATGGAAGTTTCCTTGTCTCACGATCAACAAACTGCCGAAGAAAATGAAAGTTGCCCGATCCTACCTACATCCGTGGAAATAACAACGTTTCTACCGAAATCGTTGAACAATACTTCGCAAATCGTGCAGCTCGATGACGACGAAAGCTCGAACGACGACTCGGTCGCAAGTGACGCGGTCACGAAGTTGAAAAAAACGATCTTGAACTTCAAAAGTAACGAGGACAAGGAAGATGTCAAAGAGATCGAGGATGGAAAAGACGTCAAAGATAGCGACTACGTGAGAATACCGGGCGATCCTTATCCCTATAATCGTGAACATTACGAAAAATGGCGACTTCCCCACGGAAAATGCCCGATCGTGAATGACGACGTTCCCAAGGTCAAACCTGTCGAGACCAACGACAGTCCACGGTGAGTGTTTACACCGGGTTGCCTGAAGTACAATTAAACTTAATAATCCTACAATCCTATTGAACAAACAGTTTTTGAATCATAATTAATCTCAATATCGATTAATAATTGCGCATTCCTATTTAACGACGAGTTAATTGTGTGAATATTTAATTAATAACAATCATCGTTGCACCCGGGGTAAATATCCACTTGAGGACAATAGCCATTGTATCTTTTGGTCCTTCAAACTCTGACTAAACTTATTTAAATTCCAGAGTTGGAACGAAAATACCCTCCAATCATCTTGCATACAAAAACGGCAATGAAAATTGTAAAAAAGTAATTGTTTTTTTCTTTTTGTGTTGCAGACCATAAGTCTTCGCAAATTCGGGCTAAAACGATCGCGAATAAATCGAAGAGCATGTCCGACGGGAAGAAAAAGCGGAAGTCGTTTGGTTGGTTTGGGGCGAGAGCCGTCGGTGCGGAACAGCCAACGGATCGGGCGGAGACCATCCATCCGAACATTGATCCACCGAAGCGTAATGTCAACGAAAATTCAACGTCCAGAGATCGTTAGTTCACTCATTCATTTTGATGCTTAGTGAGTTCTCTTGCTGGACAAAAAAAATTGTCATTTTCAGGAATTTCTTTAAAAAATAACTATTGATTGGATTACATTGATTTTTGGAAGTCTTATTAATTCTGCGTTTTTCCAAACACTTGCCTTCGGCTCTCATTATTTTCTAGAATTTTCAATACTTTAAGCCAAAAATTGAGACTCACTGATAGGAGGAAAGTTTAATTAAAATCTCAACCAAATGAAAGAACGATCTACCGAATAGTTTTTGCCAAACAAATACCCCAAAATGACCTGTTTTGGCCATCAAGATATATACAGCACTCTCAATCGCAAGTGCAATCCAGTCATTGACATCGTTAAATGCCTTATTATACAGAAGCCAGTGAGCTTGTACAAAATCCCGAGTCAATCGACGTCAAAGCCTCTGGCTCGATGAACTTGGAAGAGATTTCCAAAGATCCAGAAACGACAGAGCAGAGACGGCAAAGGGGTAAGCTATTCGAACTCCACAATCGTGCAAATACGACAATCGGTATTGACGTTTTCAGCGATTTACGATGAACTAGAAGCCGAGCGAGTTTACGAGATGAAAAATTACGATTACATACGATCGGAGGATAGCAAGGATCCTCGTGAGCTGCTGTCAAAACGAGCCAACAAATTGAATTAATACGATCGTCCAGTCCACAGTTTTCTTAAATATTTTTAAATAAACGTCAATGTGCTCATTTATTATTAAAAAATAAAAACAGTTCCTCAACACAACTTGGCGTACCACATCTTCTTCTTAATAATAATTCATTCCATTTTTTCTTTTTTTTTTTTTTTCTTTTACTTCGACCTTATCGCTTCTTTAATTTTCATCTCCAAAACACTCCCAATTAAATTGAATTAATTCCTAATACACACAGCCCGATCCAGAGTGAAGTTGCGTTAAGAAATTCCGAACAACGTGAACATGGTATCGATGATAATCGCAGTCTCGTGTCACAGTTTGTTGGGGGGGGGGGGTTACGGATAATCATACCCAGCCGGTTTATAACCATCATCTTGACCATCGTCGATTAAATAACGGGGTAAGCCCATGTACGCTCTCATTATTTAATCATTATCGACGAATAAAAGTTGGACTAGCGTGCTGCAAGCCGATTGATGATAGATCGTCGCTCGCGCGGCGCATATTCCGTTCGATTAGATATACAAAGTTCTTTTTACCATGCTCTACGGTGCATCGATTTTCCCTCCGTCCCTTTTTTTCTTTCTTTTCTCTCTCCTCCCCATCGTTTAATCGCTCGAACCATGGAGGATATTTATCGTTTGCCCTCTTCTCTCCTGGATACGTGTATGATCGCGAAATCTTTACTTATTTCTTGTTTCTTTCGTCGGGACTATAGACGTTTCACGGATATGTGCGTGCCGCGCGTCTCTCTGGCTCAGTCACGAACACGCCATAGCTATGGTAGAAGCGGTAGAAGCTATTATTTGATCGTCATCTCATATACGTATGTATGTATATATATATATATATATGTGTGTGTGTGTGTGTGTGTGTATGTGTATGCAAAGATACGCGATCATCCACGAGAATTTTTCGTATCTCTAGCGTCCAATCATTCAAATCCGCATGTATAGTAGCTGCGGATATCGCGCGGCAGTCTAATGCCGTATGGCAAGCCGCGTAATAATCTCTGCTTTGCCACGGAACCTCCCAGTCTTGAAACGAGCACCGTTGTTGGCGTCTTTGCTTCGCTAAAATTTTTGCTCTTTCTGAGTGTTTGCGTGTGTGTGTGTGTGTGTGTGTTGCCGAGTCGGAAGGATTTCGGGGTCGAGACTGGACGGTAATAAGCGAACGGTAATGAAGCCGGGGTTCCGCTTTTGATTGCCCATGCTCTGGCTTCTCTTTCTCCCCTGCCTCTCTTCCCGCTGATATGACAGTAAAGGTGCCAATCTCGTGAATGCTTAGACTCGGCGGACACAGCTGCAACCAGAGTTCTCTTCCTCTTTGTTTCTTTTTCTCACTCTCCTCCTCCTCCTCCTCCTCCTCCTCCTCCTCCTCCTCCTCTCACGCTCTTACCGTTGGCTACCGGCATGCCAATTTTCTCAGGATCAACGAACAAGAATTGGTTTGTTGTTGAGAGCAGATTTTTTTTTCCCCTCCTCATCGAGAAACGATCCGAACGACTGTGCAACACGAGCACACGGCGACCCGGCGTGAAAAACAAAAAAATTGGAAAAGGAGACGATTGTTTCAGTCCGTTATCTTCGTTCCTTCGTAAAATTGTCTATCGAGTGCACTCTGATGTTAGGATTCGTGTTTGAAGCTCCTGCACAGAAGCTGAAGAGAAAAATTGATAAAAATGTCACTTCGTGGAATAAATATTAATCACAATATGAGTCACCGTATCTTCGGTGCAAGAGCTTCGAATGGAAATCTCTACGTCCAGACTGGTTTGAATCTTCTAAGGAAGATAATGAGACCTTGGGCAGCCAATTTGGTTCATCGGTGCAACCTCAATCTTGCGAGATCCCTCGAGATATCGTACTCAGCCGAAAATGGCAAAAAAAAAACCGTTGAAAATTACCAAAAAATATTAAAGCTCATTAAAGATTTGGGTAATTTAGCTTGTAGTGACGAAATAATTTGACTAGTTTACTTTTATAAATTACCCCTGAACCATATTTTTTTTTTTAACTTTCTACAATTATTTCGTAGCATCCGATGAAATGTTTCGTTGACCTACACTCGTACTTCTGTCAATAATTTTTTTTTGTTGATAATTTGCGTTTACCTGCATCAAAAAAAAAAAAATCGAACGATTGCAATAATAAATATTTGTAACACCGGAAAAATATCGAAAGATCGATTTCCACGATCCTGACCTCATATTCAAAGCTCGAGACACTCGAGTCGCTGATTTATAGAAACGTCTGCGAATATTTCTGTCTGACGTTGCCGCTGCATCGACGTCTGAATGTCCTGCCTATTTCGGTATATCTCCTCTCGAAATACGGCCAATAAATGATCGAGCGATTAAAGAGAGCACAAGAAGCAACAGTACAAGAGTGCAGCCTGAGGTAGCAAAAAAAAAAAAAAAAAAAAAAAACAGCAGTCACACAGTACTAACCACCGGTGAATTGACATTGGGTAGCAGCTAGTTCTTATTTACGACTATAGAGGGATTTGAGAGTGCTCCGGGTTCGCTTATCCTTGACCCTCGCGGCTCTCCTTTTCTCTCTCCGGAGCTGCTCTAACGATACGATCTTCTGACGTTACACATACGTGTACACTAATACCACATACAAGGGGTGTCCAATTTCGAATCTCGCTACGCGTCTATCGTTGAAATTATAGTCGATACGATGGAAGAGATTTTCAAGAAATAGTACAAAGGTTACGGGGAGTCTGATCCAGCTGTACATCGCAAACCGTTTAAGTTTTGGCCAATTTTTCCAACCGTCAGTTGTCTCTTCGTCCAACGATCATCACGAACGTTGGAACTGATGAAATTCTTCAAATTTTACCGTGTGGAATGTAAACGATTTTTTCTACGTATTTCCTTGGCTCAGAGTGACGTTATCTTGACTCTTGAAGTGACCTGAAGTTATTGGTCATATATCTCTCCGATATATGTGGGAGATTTCCCCAACGCAACTGTGGACGATAACCCAACGGAGAAATTCCGTAACCGGGTATTGAGTAATTATTCAATAGAGATATAAATTCATTATAAAATATTTTTTAAAAAACCGTACTCGGAGCTAAATTCCTAAAAAAAAAAACGCAAATCGAGATACCATTTCACATTTTTAATCTCACATTTTAATTTTTTAGTCCATTTTCCTCTAATCACCTCCCCATGATGATCACTTTGTGAATATGAAAATGAACGAAAAAACAAAAAGAATATTCACCTCAGTATCATTCTTGAGTTCATTTACCACGAATTAAATACCCCCAACAATTCATCCACAAAATCATTAACGTTGTAAAGGTGAAATTATAAAGAAATCCTATAAAAGCTCTGGCCTTTTCTTAATTTTAGGAAAATTGCAAACGACCTGATGTCTTGCCGCGTATCTGGAGTATGATAAAAACTATTTTACCATTGTGCGCGTTTATAAAAATAAAACAATTTGCATACCTTTCTTTGTGATTCTATCCATGATTGGACAAGCCTCCCTTTATGAACATACCTCCCCGCTCTTCCATATGGAAAATTGCACCGTATAGCTTGCGTTATCAAGTCCCCAACATTTTTTTTTTTTTTTTGTTGAAAGAGATGGAAGCATCGACCTATAGGTTATAATGGCGAATGAAAGAAAAGGGGAATGCTCTTCTCGCCCAATGAAGTGAAAATGTTGCCCATCTGAGCTTGGGATCTTCATTCTTCTTTCGGAAAACTTGCTTGATAATTTCGAATCGTATGATGAAAATTGGACACCCTGTATGCATGTGATACCAACACTCGGTGGATCATACCGACCGTTCGCTTAGTGCGAGAAGATCGAGAGTCGCCTCCGAGAGACACGCCAAGATTCTCCATCTCTCTCTCTCTCTCTCTCTTTCTCTCTCTTTCATTGGTCCGCTCCATACACAAGTAAAAAGATCACCCCTCGCAGGTTCTATATTACTCACGCCACTGTATTTTCACTCGGCGTGGCGATCGGTGCCGATATCATAACTCCTTGTCGTACGAGAAACCCGCGGTTCCGAGGAGAAGCACGTTCAAACTGCCCGCAATATCTGCTGCTCTGCCCACAACGCAAGAACCCCTGTACACATTGCGCGGTGGCTGGGCCGGCGATAGTAAGTCCGCGATAGAGCAACCACAATCCGCTCCTCTATGCTCATTTCGTCAACACTACACACGCACACAACACACACACGCTTCTCATCGCGGTTTTATATATAATACGAACCGAACAACGTTTTATAAGTCCACTTTGTCGACTATACATGTCGGCAAAGTGGTCGGTACGTGTTTTGATCGACAGCAAGTAGCAAATGGAAGCAAGACATCTGGAACAAAGGCTGGTGTATATGGAAAAATATCCAAGTAGCTCCTAAAATGACTATCTATTTTTTTTATCCATCGAAGCACACGAATTTATAATATTCTTGATAAATATTATGGACCGTGGAAAATCATTTACTTCTCCGCATTGGCGGATATTTGGACTCAATCTTGAGTCCAACTGGACAGTTTTCTGAATCACTTGGCAGGGTTGAACTAAGAATATTGGTTAGCATCCAGCAGCAAGACATTGCGATGTCTATGTAGATAGTCGAAACTATATCTGGGGGCTGAATAGCGCGTCCCCGATAATCCTCGTTCCTACCCAGCCACCCTAGCCAGGAACGGTCCAGCTGGTGGCTGCCGTACCTGGTTTAAAATTTAGAAGTTATGTCGTACATCACGAGTGATTGCTGGCTTGGAATACAATGATGTTATTAGTCGGAAAATGAATCTTAAATTTTTTCATCAAATATACGTACGACATTTTTTGTTTCAAGTCAAATTTTTTTCAGATTTTTTGTGCAGTTCGGCAACAAATCGTATACGCACATAATATTATACAAATATGTTCTGAATGCTTTGGCGGCTCAAATATTTATTTTTTCATCGTGCACAATTAGACCGGGAGCCCATAACACTTTTTTTCATGTCTCATTTGTTTAGGCTCAAAACTACCATAGATTCCATAAATCTGTGTCCTGCATCACAAAAATCGCATCGCCGAACAAAATCAGATTTTTGTGATGCAGGACACAGATTTATGGAATCTATCGTAGTTTTGAGCCTAAACAAATGAGACATGAAAAAAGTGTTATGGGCTCCCGGTCTAAATTCTGTCCACTGTACACAAGCTCCGTAACACCTCCCAATTCTCTATGTACTATACGCGATCTACAATACATCCAGACACTTATACAAGGCGCTTGACAATTCTGAAAAGTATCCCCCTTGTACTCGGCGTAGACATATACAGACAACAAAGAAACTTCTCACAAGAAGGAGGTTAGGATAAATTCACCGCGTTTTTATTGTGGAACAAGCCGGAAGCTTTCCCAAGCAGGTCCTGTCTATTGTCTGGTCGAGAATACTCCATCAAAAAGCATGGGCAGACCGACAAATTGAGTTTAGGCATTCCTGGCTGCTGTCTGGACAGCCTTTTGTCTCAAGATGAGCTGAATTGAAAAACATTGATGGTGGCGCCATCACTTCCTATTAATTCTGGATATTACTTGGTCAGGATGTACCTAGCTAGGCTATGCTAGCAAACTGGCCTCAAAATGCGACACGAAAGAATTTTCGCAGCTATAAGTATTCTCGAACGCTTTTCAACAAAGTTTAGACAGACAAAACTCGCCAGTGACTTGACTCAATCCAGGAGTGGATAGCGAAATTTCCACACGGGTCTCGTACATAAAAGTATCTCAGAAACGGTTGGTCTCATTGAAAATTATAATGGAAGAAAATTTTCATTTTTTTTAAATTTTTTATTATCATGTTTTTACGTGCCGTAAACAGCAACAAGACTCTCGAGTTACTTTGCTTCCGCAATTTTGTGGGTCATTCAAATGTGGCACCTCGTTGTTATATACAGAGTACAGCAGGCAACGATCATGACGACGGTGTGTCGCGATTAAAAATAGATGGTTTACTGGCCAACCTTAAATACGTCAACGTTTACCCGAACGTGAATTTCGAAAAGTAAATCGACGAGGAATGTTTTTGTAAACGCGATACACAACGCCTCTGGAAGATTCCGTGACGAGAAACACTATATAACTCGAATGCCGAACAGAAGCGAGAGGGGCAATGGAGGTTGACGTACACAACGCGAGATCCGGCAAAATCCGAGAACCCCCTCTCGCGATTCTGGGCGGCTATTATTAATAACGCAAAGTGGAAGAGGAGAGAATAAAAAGAGCGAGAGACCGAGAGAGAATGAGCCGTTGTTTATGGTGTCGCGAGCATGTATGTACTTAACGCATCTAGCTCGAAGATGATGGGCTCTCGTGAATCAAGAACACAGCCGAAGACGATTAAGGCAATGTTTGTTCGGGGAGAATCTGCTTTTCCCTTAAATTACGAAACATATTCTTTCAAAGAGTAAAATCTCGATGTGAGTAATTTAAATTTCGGCAATCATAGTCGAATTATGATTTTGACACTTTGTCAAAAAAATAATAAAAGATTTTGAAACTGTGTGAATTAGAAACTTGCATCTACTTCCTCATTATTTTGTTCCGCCCTCACAAATCTCCCTCTTCGAGAAAGTGAATTATTTTCAACTATGGAAGCTTTTTGAGCGAGACAAAATAATCAGTAATATCCAAGTCTCTAAATTGATACGAATTCAATTGAGTTTCAAGGAGCTCTCAAAAAATTCTTCATACAATAAATCCTGACCTCTTCAACCGATTATTTTCAAAATGAATACCGAACAGATTCATCTTCTAGACTGACAAGTGCCAGCTCAATGTTTGTAAATTTACGAATGTCTGAGCGATTCTAATAAAAAAAATTAAAAATTTCAAAGCATGCAAAATTATATAAAGTGTGAATAATTTTTATGAATCTGGCGTAAGGATGTATTGGAAGGACTTTAGAGAAATTCTCCCGTAGAAAAGCTGTTGGGAGATTATAATTTTTTTTTTTCATCTCACTGCTGATTCTCTGACACGATTGGACAGTCCTTGCAATTACATCCTGATAAAAATCAAAGTACCAGATTTTTTCTGAGGAATTTCTCAAAGACATCACAAAGAGGGCGATCAGATAGATTTCAGTCGACCATTCGTGTATTTTATTGACGTGCAAGTCACTCTGGGATCGTTGGCCACAGCAGCTACCTTCGGTCGCGAGAGCGACCTCGTGCGTAAGCAGTGACAATACAAAAAAAAATCATCATCGAGCGAGCTTTCCGACCGGATATCTTTCAATTATCGCGATAATATGATAGGCAGCACGGACTCTGGCGAGTCAGCGTCACGTCGTTCGCCGCAGCACACGACAGACGCTCTGTGCAAGTCTGTGATTAATCGACGTCAATCGCAGACCTCGCATAGACCACGAAGAATCATGATAGGTATAGTGCAATCGCGCGATATATGGAAAATCCAGAGGGCGCATAATATATCGATAATCATTCCTCGAAAAAAACTCGATTTAGCATATTGTCTTCCGAATAAGATGTCGCGATTAGTTACAAAGTTACTTTCGTCCTTTAAGCTCCAAGGATACTTGAGCACACTTGGAATCTTTGGTTTTTCACGTTCAACAAATTGTTCGCAAAAGCAAACGATAATCGCCCCAAAAAAAAGACCGTGTAGTGAGAACAAAAAAATGTGCAGTTTTTTTCGTGACCGATCGTTCAGGGTGCTTTGCTCGTGGGATGAGGAGACCAATGAATTATATCACCATCGGATGGCGTTTTTCGACGACACGTAAATGATGGGGCGT
Organism: Rhorus exstirpatorius; assembly: GCA_963564615.1. Lineage (NCBI taxonomy): Eukaryota > Metazoa > Arthropoda > Insecta > Hymenoptera > Ichneumonidae > Rhorus > Rhorus exstirpatorius. Next base: position 14,726,836 of record OY751321.1, read on the forward strand.
GTGATGAGAATTGCGAAGGATATAAGACATTATTCCCCCTGCGCGCGACCACCAATACCGAGACACGAAGTAATTAACAGCTGGTCGACTTTGGTCTTTCCCTTGAAGCGAGAGTATCATCTCTCCTGCTGCGAGAACGCTAGGTACGTGTATATATACGAAGGCCCCGAAGACTCGATATGGTCGACGAGGGTACATGTATCGCCACGGTTTAAGTATCGACCTTCACCTTAAGGGAGAAAGACGTCGGTTCCGAGGGAGTAATTGCCGCGTGGGAAAATTGCCAAGCTTCGTCGTTGTCCTTCTCGTCCTCGCCGTCGTTAACCCACGCGATACATTCTGCTGGATATGTTCGCACAATTATGAGAAAAGCCTCGAATTTCTGTAACTTCGTTTATCCGTTTGTGACAATGCGATGCAGAACACACGGCCCTTGAGTGCATGCTCGATAGGTCTTCGCAGAGTTTGGAATTTTTAATTATACTTCCTAGTGTTCATAATTTCATTTTCGCAGCAATTCTTCCTTTTTTTTCAATTTTTGAGCCTCGAAATTATACAAATCCATGGACATTTGGCCGAAACTTGATGTAGGGAAATAATTTACTTTCATGTATTATTTTAGCATCGAAAAAATCATTGATTACGGAAAAAATTGAGCAACGTACGAGATCGAAGAAATTATTAGCAAAAAAAAATCGATATGGGGAAAAAACATATTGCTAGAATAATTACACGATGAAATTCCAGGGGTAATTAAAGATTGAGAAAAGCGAAAGGATAGATCTGCAGGAGCGAATGTAAAATATCCGTCGTAAATCGATATCAGCATGTACACCTATATACCGTTCTCGTTATAATCAATCGATAGACCGATGAACGTTGGGCAACAATTATGATTTCATTCTCTCACGATAATCCACACGTGCTGGATCGTCGCTATACGTGTACGATTGACGCAGATTTTATTTCTCTCATCGTATCGAGCTAAACACGTGGCATCTCCGTTATCCTTCTCATCTCGCGAAAATTGTCCGGACCTGAAGCATCTCGTATCCATTTTCTAAGTCAGCGAGAGGCTACGCAAGCACACGCTGCTACATTCCTCTTATCTTGCAATTTTACGCTTCATCGCTGTACGAGATTCAGGAAGAACAAAAACAAAAACGAAGAAATCCAAAAATTCATTAAATTGGTCCGCCTATGATTTACCACATCTCCTGTCAATTTTCGTAAGATTCTATATGATCTCACTGAAGCAAATGTTGAGTAATATTGACCACTTGAAAATTAGAGCTATTTAGTGATGACGTAGTCATTTTTGAGTTGGCCAACATACCGACACGTGAGTATATCCAGCCATTTGTTTCACTCTACTTTCCAATCACTTGGCATACATTTTCCATCTCCAATTCTCTTTTCACTCATTCTCTCTCTCTCGCTCTCTCTCTCCTCCGAAAAATCCTGCTAGCACAACTTTCTACGATATGATCCTCAGGTCCTCTCTGCGTGTATACGTGAAAAAACAACGCATTTATCGATTGTCCGACCGAGAGAACGTTCACCGACACGCCCTTCTGTAGCCCGGAAATAGATGACTCCGCGATTTTTTTTTTCTCGCGGTAATCGAAAATCGTTCTCTCGTTAGGCACGTGAGCACCGGGACGAAAATGCAATAATAACTTTGACGCGCGCTATCGTGTGAGAGAGGAGTGGTATAATATCGTCGAAAACCACCGTATCTCGCCCACGCAATCGGCGCGTTATTAATTGTGCCGTGACGAACGTTTGATCGGGTCACGCAACGGATTTATTCCATTACATATATATATATATATATATATATATATATGTTTGTATATGCACACACACATTTCGACTGCTGTTAAAGAAAATAGCGTGAAGGACACAATTTAGCACCTTCGGCCAAGTGTGTTGAGCCTTTTTGCTTCATAGCACATCACTGACAAACAGAAGGGCGTAAAATATAAAATTTTATGAGTAAAGTCATGTGCAGTTGGCTCTTTTGCTTTTCCGCAGTTCATATACATGTATCTATCGACTGCCAATAAGCAAAAGAGCGTGAATCACCCAGCTGCTACATCGGAAAAAAATGTGGGTTCCGTCCTTTTGCTTGTTAGGAGACGATATATATAGTTGTGTATATGCACGCTCGCGGTGGATGCTGTATAGATGATCGAACGTTTCATCTCGGCACTGATTGAACTCTCCCGCGGGAGCACAGATCGTTTCCTCTCTCTCTCTCTCTCTCTCTCTCTCTCTTTCTCTCTCTCTTTCTCTCTCTCTCTCTCTCTCTTTCTCTCTCTCTCTCTCTCTCTCCCTTGCTCTTTCCCGTCATTGGACACACATAGAGCCACGAGCTATTCGACGCTTTGGTCTCTCACGTACCAACGCTTATATCCCGTGAGAAAGATGTCTCTAATGGATGGGCAACGTGGTTCCCGCTGGCTTAGATGCTTACGCACACAACACGCACGCGCATGTACATTTATATTTTTTTTTCCCCGACACCGCAATCACAGGACATAAAGCTTTCGAGTATGGCAAAGCGTTTTCCCCCCTTGCGCGTAAAATATGCGAGATACGTGTATATTTATGTTGTACTACACTGGTAAACTTTTTTTATAGACGTTTAATCGGACAGTAACGATTATTTTTTATAAGCAAAAACCAAGCGCTCTGAGAACTCTTCTATTTCCATGTTTAATCGTGTAAAAATTATAAGAACGACGAAGATGATTGTCGTTTATAAAAGCTTGACACATTTGAATAATGTCGCGAGTGAGTCACTGCTCTCGTGTCAAAAGAAAATCTCTCTGTCATCATCCAAGCTCTCTTCTTGCTCCCTCTTTCTCTCTCTCTCTCTCTCTCTCTCTCTCTCTATCTATCTATCTCTCTCTCTCTCAGTTCAAGGTATATCTCGGGACTGTTTATTTTATCGGCGGCTAATACAAGCTCTCGTTTTCCTCCGTGGACTCCACACGTTGACAGCTCATATATATGCTCCCGCGAGACTGGTATTTCGTCGTCATTTTTTTTTTTTCTGTTTCTCTAACCCGACACCCGCGGAATTATATGTGCGTCTTCAAACAGTGGAAGCACCGGGTGTCAAACGTAAAAACCCGTCTCGGTGGATGAAAAGAAAGAGGAAGAAAGAAGAAAAAAAAAAGCTTTCAGGGGACATGAAAACGATCCGGGAGACGATATGTTTGACGCTTCTGTGAATTTGCCTCGTGCTGCTCGTGCATTTTTGGATACTGTCACAAAGGATCAGAGGATGGGAGGAGAAGGGAGAACGCGCGTTATTTGGTTAATTCACGCATCGCTGTGGTAATTAGAATCTAGCGAGAGAAATACCAGGCGTATAATCGCATCATTGTTACTTCACGACGTCAAGCGACGTGGAATAAGCCGATATTACTGGGGTAACCCTTTCTACGTTAAAAGTCACATAACCTCTTGCTTCATCGAGGAGTTATACGTCTTTGATGCTCGACGACGAGGCAAATTTCATGATCCTGCGAAAATCATATTACGAACGAATCGTTATATCGTTCCTCGAATCTTCGAGGGTAGAGTGCGACGATTTTCTCTTCATTGCGGTTCATCAGTTTATTACGCATAAATCGTTACAATCGTTAATTTTTTTATGAATATATGACTTCAGGACCGTAAAAATCCTTTTAGTTTTAGTTTAGATAAAAAAAATAATTCCTTTCTTCGCAGGGTCCCTCGCAACATTCGCAAATCGTAATGGCATTTTTCTTTTATAAATCGTTCAATAATTAAATCTATCGGTATGGAGGATTTCCGCAGGATCGAAAAAATGAGTCGGGTATTGGAATGATGAAGGGCTTTGTACTTTCACCTTGCATTGCAATACTTTCTTATATAAAAAAAATCCTGTTCGAAATACAAAGGGTCGAGCCGGATAAGAGTGGTGAATCTGCCCCCACCGAACTTTGTGGTGCCGATTTTTTCAAAAGTTCCTAACCTAAAAAAAAAATTTTGTGCAAAATTACAGCTTTCTACATCGATTCCGAGGGGTTTGTCTGTTGAAAAAACGCGTTTTTCCGATTTTTGCCGTTTTTAGATACCAATAACCGACCGAAAAATCTGAACAAATTTTGATAAATCAGAAACATGCCAACATTCATGGAACTTTTTTTTCAATTTTTTTTATGCTCAACTCTAATTTGAATCATCGAATCTTCCTCTAAAAAAATTATTTTGTAGTGTATAGATTTTTCTACTATTATGACAAAAATTGAAATGATTCTACTCTTCATTCCCTGCAAAATAAAAAAAAAAAGTTTTAAAATTCGACCTGCGACACATTTAAAAAAAAACGCAAAATTTCACATTTTTCGTTGAAAATCCATACATAAGTCACTCTTTGGGCTTAATTAAGCGACTATATACACCTTCAAATGGGTTTGAATTCTCAGGAAGAGATCATTTTTTTTCTTGGAATTGTCACTAGCGTAGTCCTGTAATAATATAATAAATTAAATTAGCAATAAAATCCTATTGTTTAAATCTATTTTTTATGTTTCACAACTAATCCAACTATGATCACCCGTTTCATTCAGCCCAAAAAGTGATTTATGTATGGATTTTCAACGAAAAAGGTGAAATTTTGCGTTTTTTTTTTAAACATGTCGCAGGTCGAATTTTGAAAATTTTTTTTTTTAATTTGCAGGGAATGAAGAGTAGAATTATGTCAATTTTTTTTAATAATAGCAGCAAAATCTATACACTACAAAATAATTTTTTTAGAGAAAGATTCGATGATTGAAATTAGAGTTGACCATAAAAAAAATGTTTTAAAAAATTTCCATGAATGTTGACATGTTTCGGATTTTTCAGAATTTTTTCAGATTTTTCGGTCGCTTCTTGGTATTTAAATACGGCAAAAATCGGAAAAACACGTTTTTTCAACAGACAAACCCCTCGGAATCAATATAGAAAGCTGTAATTTTGCACAAAATTTTTTTTTTTTAGGTTAGGAACTTTAAAAAAAATCGGCACCACAAAATTAAGTGGAGGGCAGATTCACCACTCTTATCCGGCTAGACCCTTTCACCCTCCCTCCAATGATTTATTCCTTCAACGATTTCTTCCAGATTCTTATTGTCCTTGTAGACGTTCAGCGATCACAAAGACTCTTCCTCATATCACCTGAAACGATACAACAGGGATTCGTCAGAAATTCACGATTTTTCGTGTTATTTAGCTTTCCGAAAATTGGTTTTCGACGAAGCTTGACTACAATTTCGTTCTCAAGCATCGTTGATCATTGAAAAACTTCAACAAAGAATTTTCATTCGAGGGGATGTCCTGAAATATCTTTTTGACCAAATAGCACGAATCCTCGAGTACTTCTGCAAAAAAAAATCGTCTTTTATTTCTCCCATACTGCGGTTCGTAGCACAGTTCGTAGCGGTTCTTCGTAGCATAAAAATGATCGGCATGAAAGCAAAGTCGTTTTAACCTTCTTCGAGTCTGGCAGTTCCTTGACCCTCCCTGAAGAAAAAGAACGATAGAATTTTTCTATTATCGGTATTGAAAGTTTGCTCTTTACTGGATTTGTCAGATTCTGAAAATTCTCATTTTCGATATAGTCATCAATCGCACAATTCTTTCATCAGCCATTCATCTATGAGCTTTTCGCGTTCTTGTTCGTTCTCCAGTAGAGCGCACCGTGTAGTACACGTTGAAGAAAAACGTCGTGCAGCGTCGTAGTCGGCGCGCGCGCGTGAGGTTAAAGACGCGCGGGCATCGGTCGTTAAATTTCGAAATAACCATGCACCAGGCAGTACCCAGCTGTTGGCGTCCAGCCTCTTCATGTTGACACAACACCGACAAAGTCGTTGACAAACTCGTACTCCGCGTGTCTCGTATCTTTTCTCCGTGTGCAGTTTGCACTTTTTACGATTTCTCGGATCCATTAAAAGACCCGATAGATGGAATCCTCGCGAATTCCAGCAAAATGCCGGGCGTTTGGTTTCGCACACGTCGAACGTATAACATCCTCTGCTCGCTGTCTGAAGAGGAGAGTAGTACATAGGGAGTGACAGAGGGCAAAATATATCGGGGGAGGACTTTATTTTCAAAGTCACGACGATGCTTCTATTTTCGGTCGACTTTTCATCGTTCTACTGGCCCGTTGGCTCAAATTCCCTTTACGCACATACATATATATATATATATTTTTTTCTCTGGTATGTTCTCCTAACCGGAGTGCGTCAAAAACTCGCGGGAGATCTACGACGATGAGTAACAGCCTGTACAAACATACCGCGGTACGATTAACGCGACAGTTTGTTCCCTCTTTCGTGCAGTTGGGGGGTCCTCTCTTTCTCTCTCTCTCTCTCTCTCTCTCTCACACACACATACACACACGCTCGTTCCTCTTAAGCTCCTTAAGCTTTTCATCGCTTGGTCTTTTTCTTTCGGTTTTTTCTTTCTTTTTTGTCATTCTTCTCAACCCAACGCATGTTTGTCAACCGTTTGGCTGCCGTGTGCCAAACAAAGTCGTTGCAAGAGATCCATCCGTTAGTAGTGACACGCCGTTATCGTCGCTGGGCATCGAGGCCTCGTGTCGGCTCTTAGCCAGTATTATTAATAGCTAGATGTCGACTGATTCTCTCTCTCTCTCTCTCTCTCTCTCTCTCTCTCTCTCTCTCTCTCTCTCTCTCTCTCTCTATTTATATTAACAAGTATGTATGTATTGCTCTATCCGTTTACTCTTCGTCGCTTTCCTTTGGAACGACGACGAGAGCCATCGACGGATATCGAGGCGCATGCGGCGCCAACCGGACGCGTGTTTTCTACCCTCAAGACAGAATACACTGCTTTTTCTCATATGCAGTATCTATATTGGTCATATATACATATATATATACATATATGTAATCTCATCTCCGGTCGAACGTACCACAAGAATTTTTCAAGCAGCACCACTTGAGAGTGAAACTTTTCGTAAAAATATTTTTCGTCATCGGCTATATATATGTACTACACCACGTGATTATGACAAGGTCGACGTAGAGGCTAGTCATATACTAGTCGAATGAGTGGTAAATTGAAAAAAAAAAAAAATTGATTGCCCAAAGTCCGAACTAGAGAGTCTAGATAGATGACAGAGCATTTTTTAATCAATAGAACGATGGATCGAGAATAGAAGTTTAAGGTAGTTGTGCTCCTATACTTGGGTGCGGCAAGGGGAACGTACAGCACGGCGCGGGCGACGTGCGGGGCAGGTTGCGTTCGGCATTTGTTTCACCAAATATAGCACGTTTTCATTTCATTAATTTGACATTACTCACGCTAGGTACGGTGAATCGCGTCCATTTTTTTCTAGGGCTTTCAATCCTGAAACATCCTTCTACCATGCTATATAGTTTCGTAACAATATAGAATGGTTTTCGTACTAAAATTAGCAATATGCGGTTTCCACATACTTAACATGGGGAACGCATGTGAAAAGTTCCAACTTTGAGGGCGATTATTTCGCGTTCCAGACGGGAAAAAAATCTGAAATAATTTGTCCACCTACATTTCACGTTAATAAAACTGTATTCCAAATTTCAGCTGATTCTATAGAGCACAACTACCTTAATCAGCGCTGTGGTTCACTTTTTCGAAAAGTTAAAAGAAAATTTTCACTATTCAAAAACGGGCATAACAAGTGGATGCCTTGTTATCGATGGTTTTTCGTATTATGAGCACATTGCTGTGTTGAAGATCACGCCTCATCATTACTTTCGGCCAATTTGCGAAATTTTACCAAACTATACAAATCTAATTCAAAGATTTTGTTAAGTGCTGGAAGACTCAGATTTTAATGACATTTGCCTATTTTCCGCTTTAATTCTAGTAACGAAGAGAAGTCGCTTACTGGTGCAGATTGACAATGAGCAAGGATCAGAGTAAAGAAGCTCCGAGGTTAGAGTCACCAGAGACAATAACGAAGAGGATCGAGGGCCACATTATTCGGTGAGAGACCAAAAAAAAAGAACAGTCACATTCGGAATAATCGTTTTATTTTATCGAAGCAAAGTTTTTTTTATTTTATTTTATTTTATATTTTAAATCGTATATTTCGCCTTTCACGTATTCCATCCTCTTGCTACTGACCCCTTGCTGCTGGTTAGAAATAAAATTTATTTTATTGAAACGTTATTCGATTTTGATACCTTATTCAGAGGTGCTCCATAATTTTTTTTAATGAAATTCAATCAGATTCATACGTAGCAATCGCATAATAATTTATGTTTGACTTGAATCAAGTTCATTGCAATATTGGATCATTCGATTTTTGGCTCGCAAGTAGAAAAGGCAAGAATTGGACAGACAATGAAAAAAATATTTCGCATCGAAATATCAATGGATTTATTCTATTTCAAGTGTACGTTGCTTTTTCAATCAAGCAACTTTGATGTGTGTTTTAACATTGAAAGCACATACTATCCTGCGTCATGAAGATACACTCTATTACTGAAACATATCTCTCGGCACCTGAACTACGTTCATGCTCGACCGAGATTTCTTTTCCTTCCATTAGTTCCATTTTTTCTCGTTGCAAGCTTTTTTCTCCGCGTACCTCTGTTTGCCAAACGTTATACGTTCAGAATCCTCATATTTCATAAATGAAAGAAAAAAAAAAAAAAAAATCAGTATCGGAGATATAATGAGAAGAGCCGGGTGAACTCGCCTCGGGGCTAATATAGCCCGGGCGTGCTTGGGCCAAAAGGGGTAAAAGACTTGAGCCGGGCCCGGAGGTCTTTCGTCCATTGACCATCATGTACAACGCAACTCAGGAGCCCCGCGGGGTCCTCTCGGTTGATTACCGAGACCCAGAGAGCTCGCGGGGCACCGAGGGATTTTAATTAGCGTCGTTTGCTCATCACAAACATCGGCAAACCGATATGCCCGACGAGTATCTCTCTGCACCTTTTGCCAACCAACGTTAGCGCAGAAACTTTTCAGAAATATATATACCTACATATATACCGCAACATTCTTTCTACAAACCTTCTTTTCCATCTGCTCAATCTTCAATGATTACGGAATAAAAATTTACATTGCCACATTTTTTTCCGCCGACATTCTTTCAAGTTATCACGTGAATTATATCGCCGTAGTTGCTATCCACAATATGATTGTTCGATGAAAAATCTATGAATTTTCAATTTTTTAATCCCCGGATTTTAATTTTTGATTATTTCGTAAAATTCATGAACGAGATTTTCTCACAAATTGGGATTTCATGAAGTGCGGTTAGAGTTATCCAAAAATCGTTAAACTGAAACTACGAAACAGTTGAACCAATGAAATCTTAAGACTGCATTAAAAAAAAAAAAAAACACTACTCGAAGAACAGTATACATAATAGAACATTTTTATGAATAAAACAATTTTTTTCCGCAGCCCGGCACATCGTTATAAATTTTCGATCTGTTTTCATCTCCTCGTAAACATCAGACTGCACTGATTGAACCAAACAATTTTGTTGGAGAAATCATAAATGTATTTTTCTCGAATTTTTTTGAACCAAATAAAAACTTTTATTATACGAATCAACGGCAATAAATGCTAATATATCTCTGAAAAATATTTTCGAAGTATATACAGCAAATATGTCAACAATATTTTCCCAAGTTAACGCACCTCGAGGTCTCTTAGTGTCCTCGATGAAAAATAATTTTAATGTATGAAAGAATTTTTGTCACTTTCGTGTCATTGGCGATGCGTGCGCGTGTGTCGCGCAGGTGTGAAAAAAAAACCCCCCTTTGAACAGGATTCCTCGTTATTGTATATAATAAGCCCCGAGTGTCTCTTCGAGAGGTATGCGTGACACGGCGTCTGTCCAACGTAAAAAAGAGCGAGGGAAAAAAAACGGCTCCATCGACGGTATATCTGGGGATGCGTAATATACAGCCGTGTCACTCATTAACGTCGTCAACCCAGCGTGACAAATGAGACGCGTTGTCGCGTACGGTGTTTGTCGAAATTGCTGCTCATCCGCTGGCCTCTTGTTCCTTCGTCTGCTGATGATGCTGCGAGAGGCACGCGAGGCATTCCTCTCGCACTTTTTCTGCCTTACCCCTCTCTCCCTCTCTCTCTCTCTTTCTCTTTCTCTCTCTCTCTCTCTCTCTCTCTCTCTCTCTCTTTTACTCTCTTTCCGGAGTCATCGGCGTCGCAGAATTGCTTTGAAATATTACGCTTATACTCGTGTACGTCGACGCTTCCGTCTCCGCGTGACTATATACCCCTCGTGTATACAGTAAAATATCTTACTTGATCGCGACGAGAAGTCGAAGACAGTTCTCAGCTCGACGTCGACTGACCTTTCGCTCGTAAAGTCAAAAATTTCATTACACATTAGGGTGTTTCATTTTCGGCTTTTTTTTTTTTTTTTGTTTTTTCTTGATGTTTATATAGTCAAGAAATACACATGACTTCCTTCAAACTACACCTTGTCAAATGAGCTCGCTAGTCATTGAGTTTAAGAATAAAAGGTGTCTCATCGGACATTTATATGCATAAAAAAATATCGCTCTTTGAAATTTTCAGAGGTCAATGAAGACTCTGAAAAAGTTACAACCATAATATCCAGTCCCAAATATCCAGAAATTACTTTGCACGAATATTTCCATAACAATCGACTTCCTCACTATAAAATTTCATCAGAGTATACATCGAAGTGTTGTGAAATTTGAATACATTTTTGTTCTGTCATGACTTTTCCCACGGCTTGGTTGATAAAATAATTTCTCCCGCGAATGAGTAGGTAATCGACGAACATTTTGCTGCGACGTGAAGCGAAAACGAGACATTTTTACGGCAAATCATCGGAGACTGGCGCGACTGAAACCAGCGCCGAGCTTTTTTTTCTCTCATCCCTCCCTTTCACTCTCACTCTCGCGGGCTCTTTCCTTCATAATCATTAATCACTCGCTTCTTAACGCGAAATTCCCTCGCGCCTAGTTTACAGCCTGAGAGAAAGAGACGAGAGTATCGAGCTCACCGGAGCGAGAGTATATCGCGAAGGGGTCGCCCCGAAATCGCCTCGTCACTCGTGCTTTTGCTTCTCCAGCAGTGAGAGGGTTGTTTTCCTCTGCGATATTTTTCTCTATGTATACACTCCCAGAGGAGAGCTTGAGCATCGAAATATCTCGAATGCTCGTTCAATGAGAATCGTCTGTTTCTAGGACAAAATCAAGGAAAAATTCTCAACATAAATCCCCCGAAGATCTTGAAGGAAAAAAAAAATCATCGCAGCTGAATTAGGTGCGAAGACTGAAATAACTCGAACGCATTAGCTGCTTGGATGAAAGTGAGATCGTGACGAGAGAGAAAGAGAGAGAGAGAGAGAGAGAGAGAGAGAGAGAAAGAGAGAGGAGAGAGAGAGGGACGTGTGAAAAAAATGAAAGATGACGAAGAATTGGGAGAAAAAAAACTACGAAAATAGTAAACGCCACACAGACGGTCGGTGTATAACGCGCTCCGATGAGCAAAAGCATTTTACGCGTATGTTAATGCTCGCCGAGAAAAAGAGCTCGAGCATTCTCTTCTCTCACTCTCGTATAGATACGTTGCACACATACTCTATAATTAGCCCGTGTATTGTGTTGCTCGCGAGAGGATTATTGCGCTCGTAAACCGCTCATAAAGTTTTTCGAAACGTCGTCAACTATTATAGCGCCAGGATACCACGGGATGACGCGCCGTTCTCCTTTCTCTCGCTACTGCCAATGTCCTCATATTCTCGCTCTCTCTCTCTCTCTATCTCTCTCTCTCTCTCTCTCTCTCTCTCTCTCTCTCTCTCTCTCTCTCTCTCTCTCTCTCTCTCTCTCTCTCTCTCTCTCTTTCTATATCTCTCTTGCACTTAGAGTTTTTGACCGGAACGGATCTGCAGCCCATCTTTTTTTTCAGCCTCTGCCAATTTTTTAATGCACATGTGCATTGTAGTTGAATGTTCAAATTTGGATTCGAGAAACATGAGAATATCACAGAAACACCGCTACCTCAATCCAAGAAAGATGTCGAATAAGCCATCGCAGTTGTTTCGAATAAATCAAATTAAAACGCAAATCAAAGCCATTCAGTTGAATCAAATTTGGTACAGTAATATTACTCCATGCATAGCTGTAATTTTTTTATGATAAAGTTATGTAGTATTCATTTTCTGTAGATTGGAAAGAGAATAAAAGAGAATTCCGTTGGATTTTAGTCTACGCAATTGTAAATACGAATTTAATGCAAATCGAAGGGCAAATTGTCATTAACAACCGGATTTTTGCACTACGAATTGACATTGACGATAAAAAAATCGTTGCTGAAAAATGATCCAATGTCTCCAAGGGAGAATAAGTTTCGCGTCACTTACGACTTTGGATTCATCGTTAAAACGTTTCTCAGTAAGCTACTTCCTCGATAGGATGACTCTGATATTTTTCATTTTTGGTTTTCTTCTTCTTCTCATTCGTTAGAACGTCCCGCTGCATAGTGTCCCCAGATGTGATGAAACTCCATCGTGGAGCGATTCGTACGGTCGTGTCGAACACCACGAGAAAAATACAAAACGCGTATATATAGACTGGAGCAAAAGTCAAATTACTTTCACATTGTTGTCGTCGATGAGATATGTTCCCGAAGTCTCGTGCCTTTGACTCTATCCACTTTTATGTCTGACCATAGACCGATGTTACCAGTTCGAGGCTCGTTTAATTCGTCGTTAAACGCTAGAAAAGGACGCAGCTGAACGCTGCAAGCGTCTTCCAAGCTTGGCTCCGACTCGAATAATGTCGCAATACCGACTCCATTTCAGGTTTAACCGTTATGTCATCGCGGAGTTGTAGATCGAAATAAGAGGCACAGTGAGAAAGAGAGAGGGAAGAGAGAAGAGAGAGGAATTTGAAGTGAAGTTCTTGGGAGGCTGCGCGACTATGTATCGACTGCAGTGCTCGTGCGGGTCAAATCGGGTCCACCGATAGATATTCCAAAGCATAAATGCTCCGATACAAAGAGAGCATGAGAAAGAGAGAGAGAGAGAGAGAGAGAGCCGCATACAGCGACCTACAAGATGAAGAGAGTTGTATAAAAATAAAAAGTGTGTATCCCGCTGAAGCAATGAGGAACCGGACTATGCGATATACTCCCGTGTGCTTTCCTCGCATGTTTCATACACGTTACATTCACTCACGCATACAGGCCGGGCTTTGAAACGCCAGAGCGATACGGGTTACAGCTGCGACTAACGATGCACCGATGACTCCTCGGAACTTGCTCTCGCGGTTCGTTCCTTTTCACGGGTACATATTGAGTGCTTTTCTCTCTCTGCATGTCTACATGTATATATACATAAATATTTATATATATATATATATATATATATATGTATATGGCAGATCTCATTTCCAAGCGTAAGAGCAAACACCCAGCAGTCGCCTTACCCACATACCATTTTCGTAGCCAGCCTCGTAACATTATTGATACTCTCATTCCTCAGCTCCCCTTCGGCGACATTTCGAGCTGTGTAAAACATGGCAAAATATGCACCGCAGTGCCACGAAGCAAATCATTATTATCAGTTAAATTAATTAAACATTATCGCAACGAAGATCGGTATCGGCACTTGCCGAGTCAGTCCACCAGGTGAGTCATACGAGAAATTCCTATGAATGTACATAGATGCGTATGTATATATATATACATATGTATTTACACATATATATTTATTTATTGCGTATATATACTCGTAAGATTTCCCGTGTGTGTCTGATCGGGTTGCAGCAATTCGCAGCGCCGGTGCAGCTACAGCAAAAGTACGCATCGAAGGCGTGACTCGTTCGTGATGCGCGAGATGCTACCGAGCCGGTTTACTTTTGTAAAAATTGTTACCCGTACGAGGCCACTGCAGAGTTCCTCCTCTTCATTCTCTTCAAGAGAGAGAGAGAGAGAGATGGAGGGAAAAGGCCGATAGCAACCACGCAGCTTAATGCAACGATAAAACGGTACTATATACATTGAATTATAATTCACCCAATGACAATGATCAATTTGACAATTGCGATTTCCCTGACGGAAGAATATCATTCTTTCGCCCGGAGTAAAAGGTCAATGCATTTTATTTTTAAGCAAGATCGGTCAATTTTGAGTTTTTGCATTGAGTGTGAATCGTTCAATGAGTGCTTGAATGAATGAGAACGGTTGAAACTTGTATCCTATAAACATACAATATGAATGTCTTGTTAGTTCAAATTCTACATAATTTTTTCAAAATCGGTATGCCCAAGTTTGAAAAGGTTATTACGAAAAAATAATGCCGATTTCAATTTAAATATTCTTCGTTCGGTTTTCTATAGCTTGATAGTCAATCTGAATTGAATTTCAACGATGCGGTATATTTTGTGGAAAATTTTGCAAATTTTTTAAAAACCTTAAACGTTCGTTGGGTTCCATTATAATTCAATACCGAACAGCCTTATATGCTTTATTGAAATTTTGTGCACCATTTCAGCCCGATGCCTCAGAATTTACTCACGCTCTAGCGAAACGGATGAAAGTGAGATCTGTCATTTTCGTTTTTAAGCGATACGACGATGCACAAATAGTTTTGCACCGATAATTATCTACCAAGTGTTTTAACAAGCTTAATCGAGAATAGAATATAAAACGACAAAGCTACAAGAATAAAAAATGTTGATTCCATTTTGTTTGTCAGTCGAAAAAATATTTTCACACGCTTGAAAAATTGTATTATTTATATAAGAAATAAATAATGCACATGGTAAATCTATACGACACATATATTTACGTTATATTTTATCGACGAAATCTGGTATGTATGTATGTTATTTACAAATATTTTTACTCGTATATTTCCGTTGGGCTGATCAACAATTTTAGTCATGAATCAACCTGAAAATGGTTGTTATTAGATTGGCAAACTTTGAACGAGTGTCTCATCAAATACAGCAACGCAAAACTTGTAAAAACCCATTATTTCTTTTATAGTTAAAAATTGATTTTTCCCTCGACAATTGTGACGGCATTTGTCTAAGATTCTGCGCGGACGATACTCGCGTTATTCGAAGGATCTCGTTAACGAGCTTTGGGTCCCTATGGTTCATTCTCCGTTATACACACACATGGTACATAGATATACGGTAGTAGAAAAGAAAGATTTAAGGAAAAGTATAGCGTGTGTGATGGTTGTACGTTCATGGGTATGGTACGGTGTTCGCGGGTAATAAAGTCGCTTGGACCAGAGGCGAAGTAGGTTTTGTCTCGTGCCAATAATGGCCGCACTTCATCAACGAGAGCTTCTTCGTTTCCTCCCCCTTCCTGTGGGACACTCGTCTCCTATATACAATACTCTTGGACTATATATATACAAAACATACGCGTCTTGGTCTTCGCGGGTTTCTTCCATCCTTTTCTCTCTCGCGTCTTTTTTCACGGCGAACATTGCTCCTCTCATTCCCCGCAGGAGGCCATCTGTTTCGTCATTACGAAGAGGCAGTAAACCACCTAGCTCTCTCGTCTTTGTCTCTGTTACTGTCTATCTATCTTTCTTTATTTTGCCAATGCTTCCTTCCAGTGCCCTCTTTCTATCCTGCAATGCGCAGTCTTTTTCTCTCTCTCTCTCTCTCTCTCTCTCTCTCGTTCTCTCTCTCTGTCTCATTCTCTCGAAAAAGAACCAGCACAAAACTCGAAACGCCGGGCCAAAGCCCACTCTGTCGTCTCCCTCGGGTGATACATCGTGTTTCCTTATTTGTCGGACGTGCCGCGAGAAAATCGTCCGAGAAAATCGAGTGATTTGTCCTGGCCGAGGTGTTAACGACCACGGACAGACGAACGACTTCGGTGCTCCTACTTTCTCCGATAGTTTCTTCCTTCGTCTTTGACTTTTCTATTTTTCGTTCGAGGACTCTACCGGAAATTCCTGAGTTTTCCATTGGTGAAGGGAAAAAAAGGATTGTGGTCTTTCGTGTTGTGTCTGACGACAGAAAATTTGGGCCACACGAACAGCTATCTTAAAATTACTGTTTTGCCATCAACAATTTTGTTAGAAATAACTAATTGATCGAAGCTTGATCCCTGACTGTCCCTGGTTCAATTGATTCTTTTTTAGTGATTTGAAAAAAAATCCCTTACGGTGTCACTCCGATGAAAATGGACCATTCATCAATCCTACTCGCGGTCAAGTTTTTCGATCGGGAATATATCGAAGTTAAAAAGATGGTCCAAATTCTCACCAACTTCTATTCATATCGTTCACATTGATGTTACTAGCATTATGCATATCCGGTGCAATATTAATGGCCGAAACAGTAGCACAATGTTTCATAACATTTGTTAATTTCGTTTCGCACGCGGGCATTGTAGCCAACTACAAGTCTGCGGGTCAAATTTGGCAAAGCAATAACATTAATCCAGCAAGCTCGTGCACGGTGGCTCTTCGCGGTTTCGAACGTCGGGGAGTACCTTTGCGGGACTTTGCCAGAGCTCGAAGAGTGATCCTTGGTGGTCAACGTCCCTGGACGCTGCCCCGCACTATAACGCAATATATATACACACTCTGGCATATACGAAAAGACAACTATAGAAGGGGTTGGTGAGTTTGGTCGCAGCAGCGGCACTTCTCGGGCAAAGCTTCCCCTTGTCTCTCGGCTGTCTTGGCAGAAACAACGAGGCATCGCCGTGGTCCATCCCCAAAACAGAATACGGTCGAAGGTTGAGAGAACGTTGTCCGACCCTGCTCGCAGAATGTTCGTTCACTACACGACCTCTCACTCTACAATCTCTTGCCTAACCCGCGTCTCTGTAATTTTAATAAGCCGTATTACGACGTCGCTCTCTCCTGCACGAGTTATAACGGTAACCTTCCTTCTACCCCCGGCATCTTCGGGAAATCCTGACAGAGCAAAGTCTATCCCATCAAGTGCACAATTCAACTATCAATTAATAGGTCATAAGATCGTAGGGATATCGTAAGATGTTATGAGAATTGAAGGAACAGCCGAGTAATGATATTGGAATATATAACAAGCTTGTTATATAAGCCTTGGATATCGAAGCTCGCGGATCTGCTTTGACTCCGCGGTCAAATGATGGACGTTACAGATCGATTTTTAATAGGGTTATTGACATCGCGAATTCCAAATCAGAAATAAATAAAACAACAATATTTATAGTATCGAGTATCGAGAACAATAGGATGGTGACTTTTATCACTACCAGCAGACTGATTTCCTGTCAGTCAATAAGGATAGCATTGCCCATTCAGGTCGACTATTCATTTTGACATATCGAATCTCCGTTAATTTGAACTTGGCTACGAGATTCGATCAATTAAAAAAGCATACTATACCGGCTTTTTTCTAGTGACTTTTTCTTGTGACTCTCTTGAGTATCAATTAACGAGTGAAAGAATCATACAACGGCACCAAAGGGAGAGCCACGATCGTTCCACACGCGAATCCTTTTTTTTATCCGATCTACGTGTCTGTGTATATATAGACATAAAGACATTACAATTCTAAGCTGCGAGTGAAACAAGCCCTCACTCCCGCACACTTTAATTGCTCTCCCCCTTGGGTACATTTGTTACGTTGTTTAATTGGAAAATTGGGGAGTGTCGCGAACAAATGCGATAGGCCGCTCAAGCTTTTAATGAATCCCTCTTCGCCCCCTCGCCACCCCCCCCCCCCCCCCCGCCGCTACTCCGATCTTTCTACAGTCGTTTACGGTGAGTCCAAAACGCGTCACGGAGACGAGAAGCGTCATGCTAGCCAATCTGCCCCCACCCCCCCTTTCCAACTCCACGGTTCTTAGGGATTAAGAGGGGCAATCTGCGGCCGCGTTTTTTTTGCCACGAAAACGAGCTGCCGCGCTCTCACGCACCATCGATCGTCATAATTTCGAGGGTACGTCGAGGATTAGCGGTGAGAGGAAGAAAGAAAAAAAAAACAACGGGACGAAACAACGACCACACCCTTACCACACGGTCCGTCTCGTATTTTTTATAGCGTTAATCCTCCCGAATTATTCAACTGGGCGACCGCGATTGCCGACACCCGAAAGAAAAGAAAGGAAAAAAAAAAATTCTCGTACCCCTGCCACCGAACTGTGAGGTAAGCGTCCCCATTACTGAATGCGAGTAAGACTGAAGCTTGAAACTAATAAATCTCGAGTTAAATTAAGCTTATGGTCAGGATTGATGTTTGCATTTCGCGGCTGTTTGTAAATTCTCATTTCTTTCATAGTCAAAATGTGAACCTATTCATAATGGTATCAGATCCTTCTCAGTTATGCGACTCGATGACTAATTATATTGACTCAATGGGTGTTTATTGAGACTTCACCACGTATCACCTATCAAGATTCCTAATTAACCTTTTGACCGCCGGAAAGTCTTATATAAAACGCTACCTGTGATCGGAACTTCGTTGGGGTCAAACCCAAGAAATATGAACAAGTTTCATTAACTTTCTCAGAAAAAAAGTCCCAAAAAACCCGGCGGTCAAAAGGTTAACTCAATTTACGTTTTTTAGTACGTTTTTGTGGTCTTAAGGTATTTTGCATCCAAATCCCTTACTACAAATTAAAATTATTTTGCCTGCGTCAATTTTTCGTATCGAAACACACAAAATTATTATCAATTTGACAATTTTAATTATTCGCCCCATGATGATAATGATGTATACGAATAATATTTTTATAGTAATTAAAAAATATTAATAATAATCACATGGTCATATACAAGCTTTTCCCTATAATCCGGTAAACTTTGAAAATTTTTCGAAAACTCGTGCGCTCTAATGATTCCACGAATTTCGGTGCCCTGCAACTTAAATCGCTGCCACTGCATATGCTCTTCTCGTTAATTAGTCGAGTCAAAGTTCGTTGAGATGGAAAAAAGGCTGAAAAAAAAAACTCCGACTAGTTTTGGTTGCACTGAGAAGGGCAACAAAACCACAGGCGGAAATTGGAGAAATATTAATACATATATATGTTCTCGCAAGCTCGGAACGCATCGAGCCATTCTTTTGGCATTTCCATTGCTGGGTATTTGCGCTCTCTTTTTCACTCGAAATAATTCTCCCGGCATCGTGGCAGAACGACGTCGCGTTCGTGAAAGCTCCGGAGCGCGAGAAAAGCTTTTCCTCTCTCCTCTCACCTCTCCCTCTCTTTCTCTCTCTCTCTCTCTCTCTCTCTCTCCCTCTCTTTCTCTCTCTATCTCTCTATCGCTGTTTTTCGCAAGTCTGGGCAAGCCACGTTCCATTTCCTAACTCTGGCTCTTAGCGAAGAGCAGCAGCAACACACAACGAAAGTGCAAAACGCGAGAGCGAGCCTTAAAGTTATTCCAAGTTTCGAGTGCGCACGGAGGCAGTTGATTTATCGGACTCATTACTGCCACGGGGTATAGTGCAGACGGGGGTAGGAAAGAACCTTCTCTCAAGCAAAACAGCCACTAACCACCATCACCAATGTTTCCGCGCACCCTCTGCCTCGTCGTCATCCACCCTTAGACCCCTCTCCCCCCTCCGCCCCTTCGGCCCGCGGTGCTCTTCTTTCCTCGGCTTGTTTTACAAGACGGCATTAATTGCTCGAATTAAATATGCACCTCTCTTCTGTACTCTCGTCCGTAATTTATTTCAGTTCCCGCGGAAAGCTTTAAGGTCCTTGGAGCCAGTGCTGCTGCGGAGAAATATGCTAGATGTGGGAAAACAGACGAGAATCATGAGGCATCAGTCGATGACAAAAATCCTTATTTTAAAAAATTTCGACATTATATCAATGGTGGTTAATCGTAAGGAGGAATATATGGACCCTTTGAATGAAAAGCCATTATAAATACATATTTATGACTGCACAAGTCGTAATGAGGCGTTTTATAAATGAAAAATTATGATTGTAGTACAAAAATAAGGAGCTTGACTTCGAGGATAGTTTATTCACTGAGAAAATTTCGATTGTACAACGGAAATATATGAATAATTGAACGACCCTCATACATCAAGTCATCCTCCATTTCTCATTGCTCGCACATCCAGAAAGCTTTCATTTCCCCCCCGCGATTTCGTCCTCTCTATCCAGCCTTCAATTCTATATAAATATATAAATGGGCTTAATTTGTAGTTTTTTTTTTTTTCTCGACCTTGATTTATGAAGGGCATAAAATTTGCATCATTGAGATTTCATTCATTTTTTTTTTTTTTTTTATTACAGAGGTACTCTGGACGAAGAACGCAGGGCTCAGAAAGCTCTGGTGCTGCTAAGGGCCCGAGATCGTAGAATCGCATTTTTGGAAAGAGAAATCATGAAACTGGCGAATCGTGCTGATAATGACTCGCGTCCTACATTAATGAAATTTTCATTGGACAACTCCAGCTGCGAAGATTCTAGCAGAGAAACGACTTATCTCAGTATATCGCCTACCGAGGCAACGAATTCCCGGAGGATCAGTGACGAAATGATTTTCAATCAAAATGACATGAATCTTGGAAAAAACGAAAAATCCATTGAAGAAAACGGGAGTTTCCGTGCAAAATCGATTCCGCCGGATGAATCGATAAAAAAATCAAATCCGCTATCGATACCGCGTTTAAAATTGCCCGCAGTATCGATCACGAATTCCGCGCGCGAGGCGGTGATATTGAGAAACATAAATCCGGATTTTAACGAGAGTTCGAGTCGAGCCAGCGAGGAATCTCGTCAAGACGTGAGTTCGGTCAATCTTGTGGTAACGGCGGCGCTGGCTTTTTCAAAGTACGACGATGCTGAATGGCGGGCTAATGATCATCCAAAAGTTTTACCCGAGAAACGAGAGCTTAACGATCACGTGGATAAGAAGTACTTAACGGGCAAGTCATCACGGAAAAGTCTCTTTTCCGCGAGGCTGTCGACAAGCCTGCCCGGTATTAAGACGCGACGCTCGCGGAAACATCGAAAACGTGGAATCGAGGGAAAAATTGGAAAAACTCTGGACAACAGCAATTTGCTGAGCAGAAATCTTGATGAGATTCGAGCTGGGTGAGTAATGATAATTCAATCGACATACGTTTAACGTAAAAATTTTCGAACAGACGATTGATCGAATTTTCAAAATTCATTTCTTGGAATCTGTTGGTCGTTCGTGCCATTGTTAGAGGACTTTTTTTTACAGAAAGAAGGCTGAAGTTAAATGTAAAAAATGATACAATCCTTACAATTCAACAGCTTATACAAACGAGTCGAATAAATATGAAAATTTTTGGTATTTTTTGCTGAAATTTAGATGGCTTAGGCATTCCGTACCATCCCGAAAAATTAATCGGAACGGATTTTTAATATCTTTAATTGTGGTGAATAACAAATATCTCATGAGGGTATTCATTTTATACCTAAATCAAAATTAACCATCGGCTAGCTTCATCATCGGTTGTCAAATATTTCAATTCCCTCCCCTGAAAAAAAAATTGATTCGATCAAGGGACTTTTCATTTGCGAAATCTCGCCACAATACCGTCCATATACAACAAATTCTATTGCCGAAATGAATTATAGAACTGAACCAAAACGTTGCCCGGGTTCAACTGTCAATTACTACAGCGAACGTCAGGTTAATCATAACAATGGTTGAACACGAATCAAAAGAAAAGCCCTCACCATGAAAAATAATAACAAGAAGAAGGGCGAGAGAGAAAGAGAGAGAGAGAATGAAAAAAAGACTTTGAGATACATGCTCGTCTCTCGTGTACAGAGTTGGTCAAAAAGTTACGGCCACCTTAAGCGTCTCGATTCATCTCGCATGAATGGCAGAAAATGATTACCCGGGTGAGCTTCAAGCGCTATGACGGGTGGCGGGGAGGGGGGGGGGCAATATTATGCTGGCCAGTGAATATAGTAACTTGGGTTCTCGACCGTTGCACTTCTGGTGGCTCTCTCGGAGCGGAGAGCCAAGAGTGCAACGAGCCTCGATCGTCGCTTCTGCACGTACGAGCGATTTTTCGAATTTTTTTTTTTCGCCTCTCATTTTTTATTTTTTTTCTCAAAATCGCTAGCGACGCTGGTAAGCCACGCATCGTCGGGGTATATACACGATCCAGAGAAAATGGCCTTCTCCGTATGCGGGAGAAATAGACAGACGGATAATGTGAATATGCGCAATACACGCGCGGCCATGGACATGAAAATGCATGTAATTAGCTGGAAATTGATGTCCGATGAGCAGCGAACCGAGAGAATCTCAGGCGCAATTTTAATCGGCTGTCGTATGATAATTACCGCGCACCGCGTTAACCGCGACCCACGCTTGATAAATCATCGTCGTATACGTAAGCGATATTCAACCATGTGCTTTCTCACCCTATCCCCCCCCCTCCCTCCTCTTACCCCCATCGGTATACTTCTCATTCTTCTTATACCGCGTACTCTCTTCTCGCTTGATCGACCGCGAACGTTTCTCCAGGTATTCATTTACTTCGTATTAATCAATGATGCGATATTGATTACGATCGTTGGAGGTGCGAGGGTTTCCGACTGGAGATATTGGAGTCGTTTTGTAACTGAGATTCCTCCCCGTCTCTCGGTACGACATCAGATATACGATTATTAAAGCGAAGAATGATCGTTACGTATATGCGTCGATATTGAAACATCGATCGATGTTTTTTTCTTGTTTTTTCGTCGTTACGATGCTCAAATTGCACTCGTGAAAAAATTTAAGCGGAAAATATGCATTTCTTTGGGTAGCTCGATGATGAAAGAGGCAAAATGAATGTGTATAGGAAAATATACATTTTCAATAATTACTATTCCTATTTTTCATCTATACATCATTTCTTTTCAATTTTTGACACATGAAATGTTACATTGAACTTGGAATCAATGACCGCAGAGATAAAGAGATAAAATTATGTGAATTTTCGTAGGGTAGAGTGCTCTAAGATGGCGCACTTAAGATTTTTTTCAACAATATGACAACATTAAAAAATTATAAATTTTTATTTTAAATCTTTGGTCCTTTAATAACAATATTGCACAGCAACTTCATAATTATTTGTTAACTGTCTTTAAGAAAAAAATTGAACGCACAAAAAGTTATTTGCGTACTCTTACAACTATACTAGTGTGTAAGAGTGCGCACTGAGATTTTTAAGAGTGCGCACTGTTTTTTACGCGCATATATCACTTCGTTCATTTCAGTCTTCTCCTCAAAGTACTATCTGCCATTCCCATGCAATGAATTCGCAACAGACCTCTGACTTTGCGATTGACACCCTTTGCGATTCTCTCTCTTGCTGCTGCTATTACTTCCGACGAGCATAAGGTTCGTTCTGAGGTTCTTTTTCTTGTCGACATACTGCATTCGGAAGAGTTTATCATGTTTTAGGAGAAAAAATATCACAAATGACATGGGGTTTGTAAGAGTGCGCGCGCACTCTTATATGCCAACAACATTTATTACAGATGACGCGATTGGCGCCCCTCCACGTTGTAACGGAATAACTATTCACTATAAACACTTGGCTAAATGAATAATAAAGGTTATGTTCACGTTATACAGTCGATATTCGCATAAACCCGAACTGGAAACAGTTTCCAAAACGTCAAAATATTTTACTTAAATACAGTAAATGGCTAAAACTCACCTGGTTTTCCTATTTTTCGTTTTTGCGCGGTAAAACTTCACGACCGCAACCCTAGCGCCTGTAGTGACAGCTAGGAACCGAAGTTGGCTGCATATATCGCAAATGCATTGCCAAATATGACCGCTGCGCACTCTTATCTCCCACACGCCATCTTATTGTTAGAGCCCTATACGTTACCCTATACGTTAAATCACTCTTCGCTTTTTGCCCAGCCATATTGATTAGGTCAATTTAGGTATTGAGAGGTGAGTTTGCTTTTCGAAAGTGATCTTAATAAAAACCCGAGGTATCCATTTTGTTCTAAGTCATTGCGAAAAAAAAAACATACATTTATTACTTCAAATCGTTATAACGTTTTTGTTCTTAGTCAGCTAATATACATATCAATGTTATCATTTCGAATTTATAAATTGCTTCCTTGTAGGAAAAACCCCGTTTTCATGAAGTAAAAAAGTCAAAACTTTTGTGGTAGAATGCTTAAAAATGTTTACATAGTTGGAAAATGATATTTAGAAAAAATGTCCGGAAGGACGTGTGTTTGCTCTAAAAATTCGGTGCAATTTGAGAACATTCGTTGTAAAAAATCGGTATAATTCGAGAATGGCTCGAGCAACGTCTGCATATTTGACACTTGTCGGATAACTGGAGTATGTTTAAGACTATTTTACCGTTGCGTCTATTAAAACCATTTATTTGTATTGTTTTTTTTTTTTTTAATTGATTTTATTGACGTATAACAAAGACATCGATGCCGGTCTTGTGAAGAGAAAAAAATTTATAAGAGCGAATAAAAATTTGAATGGATAAACTGGAAGTCGATTTTCGCCTGTCCAGTGTAATATTCAAACGTTACGCGAGGGTTCTGTGTCGTATACTGTATGTTGCCGCGAGGGAGGGACTCCATTCCCTTTCATTTCCGCAGATCGATGAAGAGCATCGACGCTGATGGCATCAATTAGATGTCAGACTAATATTGGCAGATTTGCTGATTCCCTCAATGTATCTATACCATAGCGAAAATAACAGATTACAGCTACGTATATCCATATACATATACGATTTGTAATTGAAATCCTTTACACCCCCATAATCGTAACATATTCACAGTTACATATCACTGAAGACAACATGTGACCGATGCGCGTATCGATGACGTTAATTATTTACCAGTAATTAACATTGCATGATGAATTATGCTGCTAAATACGACGTCTTGTATTGGTAGCAAATACGTATGGATCCATCATTTTGATTATTACCTCACCGAACACCTTTGTCGCTAAATCGAGTTCATTAGCCAGCCACCATCAATATCATTAATCCGTTAAATTTATTTAACCAATTTGGCGCGAAGTTAAAGTTAGAAATTCGATTGAAATATCAAATAAAACATTGAACCTATTGAATAAATTCTACTCATTATAAAATAAGTGCTAATTAAATGAATCACATCGAACTATCATTTTAAATCATTAAAATCAAATTTTTATATGAATCATCAGGTTCCTTGGTGTAATATAAGATATATTAGGGAAATCGTTGTTTCACACTCAGCTGACAATTTTTTTTTTTATTTAAAGAACGTAAAATATGAAACTCTACTTTGAGTCAATTTATTTGATACGATGAATCAGAAACGATGCTATGTAGACACAATTTCCAACACCTGCTCTCCTGAGGGCTGAATCGTTCCATCCACTCACCCTGTCGCTATTTGCGAAACCGCATATGCAGAACGAAAAATCACGATTTCTCATTTAGCCCCGATGGATAAATGTTCAACTCATTTCACGTCTTGACTATGCGCTTCTTGATGAATTTATCGCATCCAATTAGCTCTGGCATTCGCGATAGTTCCAGCGACGCGCGAACCCGAGCCGAGAAAATACGACGTATACGTGTCTCGTTTCTCTCGCCTTTGCGAATAAGAGCGACAATCGTAACGGGATTTTTTTCTCCTCGATCGCGAGAAGTGTCGCGTCCGCCAAATCGTGAAATCGTCCCCGGCGGCGACACGGCACGTCCGGCATCTCTTCTGGCGACCCTCTCGGGAGGAATAAGAGGTGCAACGAGTAGTGCATCGGTGCATCTCGTTGATTGCTTTACGGCGCTTGAAGATCAGTTGCCTTGAGAAATCTCTCGATACGTTCCGATATGCGTCGATTCAACGACAAAGTCGACACGAGGCTGTGCTTCGGTACAGTCCACGACAATCGAGTATATCGTGATTCGAAAATTTTTATGCACAAAAGTTTTCCGAAGGAAAGTGACGTCGATGACGATAGGTCCGGACCGAGCCGTGTCTACTTTTGACAGCGAAAAATTAATAATTATCAATATCCCGAAATGAAAAGCTCGATTTGTGACGATTTCCCGGAAGTCTTTCCCAAAGAGTAATCGATATTATCAATCTATCTTTTATGATTGACAACTCATTTCGTTCGTATTGAACAATATGAATTCATTCCACAAATTCAATCGACATTATTGAAGATTAAAAGGTCCACAATGTAAAGAAACGTTCGATCAATTTCGTCCTTTTAAATGTAACACGATGGACAAATGGCTCGATTTCTTTGACAATCGGTATTGTCGAAAATATTAAGCGGTGAATCGATCGTGTAACGTTCAACGAAAAACATGAATCCTCGCTCATCCAGATCTGATCAATATTAAAAATTTGGCGTTAAAAAAACTACGACGAAATACGAGTTTTCGATCATTCGCATGAACTGAATTATTTTTTTCCTAATTTCATCGATTCATCATTTATTTTATCTTCATTATGCGGATGTCATTGGATCCAAGCCCATTATCTTAGCTACGAAATATTTGCCCTTTGAAGATGCGTTGAAACATTTTTTTTTTTTTTTTTTAAATCTCTCGCTTGACTCGACTGTACCGCCTGTAGCTTTCTTATTAAGCTGCGCTTGGACTCCGAGTCTACCCAGCGAGTATACAGTTGAGAGGATGTGTGACGGCAGTACCATGAAAAGGAGAGACCAATTAAGATGGTGAGCCCGCGAGGTGTAACAGCTCTTAACGTCAGAGCGAAGCATCGACGGCCCGAAGCTCTTTCCTTGGACACGAAGAAGTATCACATACGTGGTATATACGGTGGAGCACGAAGCACGATTGAGTGAAATAAATTTTGCTCTCGTGCGAGTGTATATATATATATATATGGCACAACGAGCGCATTAGAAATCGCAAGACGTTTTTAAAAAGTCAAACGACGTTTTCTCCGATGCATATCCAATTAGGACAATGATCGGCTGTCCCTGATCAAATTTTTCCTCGATCAATGACAAAAACTAATTTGCAATAATTATTCCAAAAAAAAAAAAACAGCATCGACCAAGCTAAACTTTCGTAAGCCCCAAAATTATAAATCGCATTTCCAACAAAGTCCCATAACCACCGAAGCACACGACGAGACATTGCCATGTTTTTTTTTTTTTTTTTTCAATCCCCACTTCGTCATGAGATTACGGACCCCCGTTGTTATCTCATCGACGTGACGCGTTCGTTTCCTTCGGCTTTTCGGTAAAAAAAAAAAAAAAAAAGATCAACTTTTATCGTGACTCTTGCTCTCCATTCTCCATCTTCTCGAATGAAGATCACGCGCATACAGCGATATACACTCTTCCTCGCGGCAAATTTGCATACTCGTCGTTGCAAAGAAGAAGGGAAACCGTACACCGACACAGTCCGCGAACGGTGAGAACGTCGCGCAGAATGATGGAAAGAAAAAAAAAAAACAAAGAAGCTGAGGAAGAAGACGATGAAGAAGCCAAGTAGTATATAGTGGTAGTGGTATAGTAGTAACGGCTGTGTGGTAAGTCCCGGCATGATTCACGGTGCGCCCCGATCGATCTCCTTAATTCCCGATCGCAAGTTAACGAGACATTGCCGCTGGCTGGACAAGTAAATTACGCCTGGAACTCTCTCTCTCTCTCTCTCTCTCTCTCTCTCTCTCTCTCTCTCTCTTATTCTCTTGAGCCTATCACAATAGCTATATGTCGTATGCTAATGAACGAACAGGCATAAAAACGTCATCACTTGCACGTTAAGTCGTGTGCTATACGCCTTTTTGTTTCCTAGCAGTCGATGTATATACGTAACATGCTCCAGCTACGCTGATTCTCTCGCTTCTACGTCGCGTCTCTGCATGCAGATCCGCAACAGGGCTTACTCTCTTGCAAATATATATATATATATATATATATGTATATATGCATGTATTGAGGTATTAAGGTCCTTGAGGCGTGTGTGCCTCGTCTGCACAGCTGTGGGCTAACGGCAAACCGTTAGGGAAAGAACGGAGAGAGAGAGAGAGAGAGAGAGACAGAGAAAGAGAAGATCGCAGTCGTAACTTGGAGTGTCCGCGTGCTTGGGGCGATTTTCCCCGCTACGTATACGAGTCTCTCGTTAATACGACGAGGAGTAATAACGTCGCGTGTGTACGCATCGAAGTACACACAATTTGCATATGTGCGTGCGGCGAGAACGTTTCAAGGCCGTTTTACGAGTTATTCATATAATATCCCTCGAAGGCTTCCGGATTTCATCGGCTGGAGGAAGATTCCTAATTTTCGCTTCTTTGATAAGGTTAAGAGAAGCTTAAAAAAAAAATTAGCCTCCCGCTGTGTTCCACTGTGCCGCAAAGCTGGGAAATTTCTAATCCGAATTATGAAGGAAAATAAAAATCTCATGACTACCGAAAGCAAGTCCGTAAGCGTCAGAGCTTTTTTTTTTTTTTTAAGGAAGTCTGCTTTTGGATTTGTTTTTCCTAAAAGTCTGCGTTACCTTCGGTTACGCTGGAGAATCGTTATCCGGTAGAGGACTCTATGACGTAATGACAACGACAAAATGCCAACTTACAAAACGCTGCCTAACAAAACATCCAAGCGACGAAAAAACTAAATATTGAGCAAAAAAAACATCCGATCATACAAATCACACATAAACTCGGAGGATAAATACCCCATGGACGCGCTTCAACTGATTATACTACATCACTGATCTACACGCGCATTCAAGTACAACGTACAAATACACGTACACGTCGTACATTATATTAACCCTTAACCCTGAAACCTGTGTCATTTTTGTCCGAGCCGATTTCAATTGTTCGAGCATCCGGTACAATATACTTGCAATAAAAAGATCTTGCAAATAATTATTTAATATTTTTTTTTTCATAGGATTTAAATGGAAGGTTCGAAGTTGGTATATGAATTTTTGTAGATTTTTTATAATGGATTAATTTAGTGAAAAACGAGCCGGACCAAAATGACCCAGCTTTCGGGGATAAGGGTAGCGAAGAAATCTTTCAGGGTTAAGGGTTGAACATGCGATCTCGATTTTCGAAATAAATAAGACGCAAATATCGAGATTATGACGCACGTAAAAAAAAAAAAATAATAGAAACATACGATGTGACTGATATTCTCGAGTATATCTGTAACTATAGCTGCAATTATATCCTAGAATATTATCCTGTAAGCTCGTTTTTTCACAGACTAACGGGAGGATCTTGCTGGTTAATATGTGGTTACAAATATTCCATCGATCATCGTCGATTGCTTATGCATTATTATATATTTTGTATTTGTATTTTGTATTGTATTTATGTAGTGATTTATGTTGCTCGATTATTACTATTATTATTTCATTAGGATCATTATTATGTGAACTATGATTATTAGTATTTGAATTATAATTTAGTTATTGCTCCGATTCTTGTCGTTTGATATTTTTGGTCTCTGTCACCTCGGTAGAGTTGTCATTGGCTCGAGATGTACGCGAAAGATTTATTCTAGCAGATATGTATCATTGAATACAGATTTTAGCCACTGGTCATGTCTCGTAGACTCGTTTCGTGGTATGGTTGCAATTTCATAGGCCTGATCAAGGAGCCCACATTCTAGAGTTGCTATTGGGTAGTGAAGTTTCGAGTAGATTTTATGAATCTACCAAAAAATTTATCTGCATAAATTACATAAAGAGTAGTGTATCACTAAGGTGACAATCGAAGCAACTACACTGAGAAAATAATTTTTTCAATATCCAAAAATGTTTCGTTGGTCCTGACAAAATATGCGTTTAGTTATTGCCAAATTTAAGTCAATTCCAATACGATTTATCCGAACGACGTCTATTCTGAATTAACACCTGAAATTTCGTTATAGCGGTAAAGGAATTTGTTGATGATAATGAAAAAGGTTCTAATAGTGTGGAAAAGCCCGGTCGTTCGTTCGCTCAATCATTCTTATCAGCGAGGCCAAAGACATGGTAAACTAGTAATCCGAGACTCCCGGAGATACATGCCCGTATTCTCCTGTACAGTGTACTAACCCGGCGTACACACACCTTTTTATAGTTGTGCAGGCTAGGAATATACTAGTGATATCCCGCAGAGACGACAACTGTACCCCGGGGAAACTAATCACGCCGTGTGTTCCCTGCACGCCCCCCTTTATAGTTCATCACGGGTGTCGGAGTGATGCCATCGAGGACGAAGGTGATGCTGCATTACTTCCTCCGCATACACACCACACACGCATTATATACACTAATCTAATGCCGCTGCTGCGGAGACTTTTGCCGCGTTGTCGAGGCTAACTCCGCAACGACTTCAAGACCCACTGCACATTCACATGTACACACACACATACTATGCACCTGCGCACGATGGAGAAGAGTACAGTGACTCGAAGTGATATACGGACTCGTAATAATACGACCATATGGTAATGGTACATGAATTTGAGTACATCGACTAGCACACTAAGATACGTGTATACATCTGACATTATTACCGCAGGATTGTAGCAACATAGTAGTCTGGAAATTATTATTACTGTCACTCTTTCGCCTTACGCCTATATCTACTCTCTGTCTACATTTTATTGGTCCTTTTGCTCCTTGTCTCTTCTTGGCTTTTTTTACTTCCTCCTTTCACCGCCCCTTGTCCCTTGGCCATGTGGACTTTGCTGACTGTCAAGGACAATGAACGTTGCAGCTCGAGGCGAGAATGAAACGCTGTATATATAGTATTGCACAGTGTCCAGGATACGCAGCATATGTGTACGGACTCCTGGTAAACAAAAGGCACCGTCTCATATGATTTAGCTGGTAAAACGATGTGATTCACGTCCTTTTGTTACCAAGCAGTCGATATACGTATGTCTGTGAGTGCCCATTGTGCAGAAGTTAGTAATGCGCACGAGGAAAGAGTAAAAAAGAAGAAGGGTAAGTTGAGGAGGACCTTTCTCGCGTTGAGATCGAGATAGCGGTTATTGTCCCGGAACGGGACGCCGGCAGGTGTGTACGATAACAAATCGAGTCTCTTCTCGCGGTAGCCCGATACGGTTCTTCAACGAGTTCTGCCCTGGTGCTCGTCTCGTTCCTTCTAGTCCCGGCTATATATATATGCATGCATAAGCGCAGCTCGGATTGGACATATAAATTACCTGGTCCCATCGCTCCTCTGCTATTCCAGCTCTTTTGTCTCATCGTGAGGTCCTTTTTCCACGATGAGGATCAGAAATTCTGTATTACCACTTTGGAGGGCAAACTCGGCATCGCAGTGCTCGTTTCTATTATTGCATTGGGTTGAAAGTTACACAAAATTAATGCAATTGCTCAAAGAGCCGGAGGAGAAGAGTGGAAAATACAGTGGTACCTGGAGGCATTGCTCAATTTGTTCAAACAGTGGGTGATTCGTGGACTGCTAAATTGACAAAAATTGGTAGGATGGCAAGGTCGCGTCGCATAAAGAATTCTATACTAATATGGCCGATGGAACAAGTATAAAATGTACCCGAAGTTGTCAGTAATTCGTAACTTTGACATCAATGTCAAAATCTCGAAATTCCAAATGGCGAAATAAGCATGGCTGACACGAAAAAAAAAATATAGAAAACTATTGGATTCGAACGAAGAGTGGTATAATCGCTGACTGTAAATCAAAAAATGTCCAATATGGCGATCACATTAATCAAAATCACGTTATTAAAAATGTATAAAACATTATTGAACGATCATATCACCTGTTTTTAAGACTTTTATTATTCGAAGCTTTAATATTTAAGAAGAAAAAATATTTTTTATCTCAAATTTTTTTAATATCATCTTTCAAGGCATCAGGAACCAGTTTTCGTAATTTCATATAATTCCTCATTTTTTCGTGAGCCATGTTGGTCTTTTCGTTTCGAATTTTTCCCGTAGGGCTGCCGATTCAATCTGATCACTTGTTCACATTTCGATCGGCCATATTGTTGAGTCCATGGTTTTGAATGTCAAAATTTATTTTTCATTCAAAATCAGTGACCTCAAAAACTCTTCATCACAGGGCCGTCATTAAATAGCAGATTCGGAAATGACAGATGTTTCAAGACCACATCAGATTTATCGATACATATATATATGAATATCTGCACAATATACGTACAATATTGCGATGTTACTTCACACCCACGAGAACGTAAAAGCAGAGAGCCAGTATGGGGATGACTTATTCCAGT
This sequence comes from Rhorus exstirpatorius, assembly GCA_963564615.1. NCBI lineage: Eukaryota > Metazoa > Arthropoda > Insecta > Hymenoptera > Ichneumonidae > Rhorus > Rhorus exstirpatorius. Next base: position 14,759,036 of record OY751321.1, read on the forward strand.
GATAGACTCACTCGCGGCTATTCAGCTCTCACGATAACGAGCCGAGCTTGATAAATCATGTTACTTCGGGTAAAGCTGTGTACGTACGTTCCAGAAAATGTGTATCCGTGTCTGTACCGATGTACATACACGCGCATACATGTCAATATACACAAGGGTTGCTCTCAAGCAAAATGGCGTAACTCGGATAGTTTTACTCGTTGAACTATATGCAAGTTACGCCATTTTGTTTGCCAGCAGTTTCTATAATGCATGTACTATACATATACTTATGCATCGCGGATTCACGTTCAACATCGTTTCCGCCTCGATCCGAGGTGACCGCCGCGAGCGTACGAGACGCCTTAAGGATTCACGTCAGTCCGCATTTCCGGAGTTTTCTTCGGGTTCGCATCTCTCTCGCTGACTTTACTCTCAATACGTGTTTGTGGCTTTTGTAATGAGACTGTACCGAGCTCGTTTGAACCTAATGGCACCCTCATACAGCGTACATTATCATGCACGCAGAGATAAAATTCACAATTCCGGAAAGATTTCGTTTCGGATCTCCCGCGGTAGCGCGGAGAAACTTTATTATCGGACCGCAGACCTCGTGCGTATAATCTTGGATTATTTTAGCCGCGAGAACGCGGTAGACGCATGATCCTCGTGCGTAAATTCATCGCTGAAAAAGGATCGGAAAATATAATTTTTCGCAAGCACTCCTCTCTATCTCTCTTTCTTTGCGGTTTAACGAGTGCGTGTGTGCCAGTGAAAGTTGGCAAAGATTTTCTCTGTGCAATAAGCTACCCGCACACGGACATATGTTTTTTTTTTTTTTTTTTCAAGCAGAGACTCGCGAGAACCTCGTGTGAGCAATTTGCCACCAAGATCACTCGCTTGAACGCCGCTCGGAATTACCGCGAGGAAAAACCGAATGGCAACTGCGTGAGCCTATAATGAAAATCTCGTGTTGGAATGCTCGAAGAAAATTGCATATGACGGAGTTGAAAAAAAAAAGAGGTGTTATCCGGAATATCTATATCAAATATCAAACGATATTATTGACACGGTTAAGAAACTTTTTTTTTCGTTGGACGATTAAATTTACTGTCGGATCTCGTTGAGATTCAAAAAAAAATTCCAATTATTTATTATTTATCGTTTTATGGTCCGTTTTTTTTTTTATTATTTTCTATTAAAAGACATATAATTTTATCGCACGTTTGTATTATGGATAAATGTGATGGAAAATCTTGGCGTCAATACTGAACGACATAATTGGACTGTAGAACTGAGCTTGACAAGGATCTTTTTTTTTTTCTCAAAGATATATGAATTTATGTTGGCACAGGAATATGCACGAAAGACTCGGCAAAGGCGTGAAAAATTATAAATTACAAATAACTTGAAGCAATCGCTATGATAATAACAATTTAGCTATTCGTTTAATTGGCTGTGTTAAAAACTTATTTGAATGAATAAATAAATTTACAATGATCGATTGAAATTTTTAGGCGTCAAATTTTGTTTGCATGAAATGAAATTTATTTCGGTTACCGTAGTAGAATTTAGAACCTGACGCGATAATTTTTATTTGATGTAAACAAATATTCAATTTTATTGACCTAAAATTGCAGGTGGTCTCAGGGAGTTTGCCTCTCGTTTGTGAACCTATATTACAAAAACCGATTGTCACGCTCCGTCGGCCGTGTTACTCTTCCTATGGAAATTACAAAAAAAAAAAAAAAAAACTCTCTCTGATACGCTTTTCTAGTAGGACTGAATAAATAATAGTTAGAAGTCGCACCGATGCTTATAGCACGGGTGACTGTAACGACGACAGAACTCGTGGTAAAAGGCATTAATATTATTTGACTAAAATTCCATACGATGCTTTCTCCAACGATGATCATTGGTCATTGCGTATCGAAAAAAAAAACTCCGAGTGAAACTGCCTGTGATATTTAAAAGGCTAGAAACCCTAGATTTAATTGAGTGGAATGGCAGATTGCGTGATGAGCCGATAGCCGACAAGATTCTAACTCGAAGTAGTGACGGACAGGAGTGGTCGGACACGAGAACGAATTAAATTTTTACGGGTGCGACAACTGGATGACTGGCGTTGACTTTGAAAGGTCAAACATGAACTATACTTAATCGTGAATGTATCTCTTGGCGATCTAACGAACGGAGCTTTTTTTAACTTTCATCGAGAAACACACAAACCACGCAACGTCAACGCTTATAATCTCAACGATCAAGAGATTTTGTCGAATCTCTCGATCTTAGATCTGTATATCCTTGAATTTTCATTGCTCTGCATTTAAATAATACACTGTTTTCGTAACGATCTCTTTATTTCGAAACTTTCAATTGTCTCACAATAAAATCAATCATCGATGAAATTATAGACTCTGCGTGTACGTTAACTTTCAACTTACCAATGGACGTTGAATTACTTTAGAAAATTGGTCCTACTGGCAACGCGTTTATGTAACCAAGTCAAGGTAATAAGGGTTATCGTAATATACGCTTGATTTATATAATAAAATAATCATTGGTTACTACAAATTTAAAATGTTCGAATATTTATTAAAATTAAAATTTAATTTAATATTAAAATATTAATTTAATAATATTAAAATATTATATTAATTTAATTGAATATTAATTTAATATTTGTACTTTCTTCTCTGGTCGAGAACAAATTTATTTTTGGTTCCTCGTAGAGAATTTCTGTTTTCATGAACACAAATCCCCATATATATATTTTTTCGTATGAGTATTGAAAATTTTTCAAAATATATAAATAAGGATTTTTCGAGAAAAAATTGGTGATGTGGTCAACCCTTTATATAATTCGAGAAACGTCTTCGGGTATTAGGCTGAAATTTAACGAGCAGTATGATGATTTTTTACGATTAAACGATGATATCGAGACATCGTTGAATTTTTTGCTGTGCAATCTCTTTGTAATGTCTTCGATGAAGAGTTTGGTCGCGTGTGATGGCGCTCGCAAGTATACCAGTCGCAGGCGGACGTTGAGACGCGAGCTCACTCTGACGTCGAGTGTCTTCGTCGTTCTTGCTCCGCGGTTACGTTGCGTTGGTAATTGATTCGGTTCGTTTAATTTAACGAAAATTGCGCAGCAGCTCGGCAGCAAGCGTGAGTCCAGGGCGGGGGGGGGGGGAGGGGGGCAGGGGGAGGTGGACATTTCGATGATCGTCGTTCTCGGGGCGAAAATAAGTGGCCCCTAATGGTTGTAATTTGCTGAAACGGGACTGCGCTGAGAGCTCGCGAGAGGAGAGAGATAGCGAGTGAGAGAAGCCTGACCGCATAAAGCACCCGGGAAAAGACGCTTCATTAGTCACCGAGAGTGCCGCGAACATTTTGCGGCAAAATGAGTGAGCCGAGTCTTTTCTCTCTTTTCTCACTGATCCCTCCTCTCGTGCGCTTCCTTCTCTTGTCTTCATCGTTGCTTTCCTGACGAAATTATAAACGAAAGAGTCCCTGGAGCGACTCCAAACTCTGTCTTCTTATATTCTCATTCTCCTTCTTCTTCTTCTTCTGCTTCTGCTTCTTCCTCCTAGTCTTCTTCTTATACTCGCGCAAAATCTTGGATGTATGGCAAGCCTGATTGAGCCACTGATGAAGCTGCTTTACTTTGCCGGCGGTGAAATAAAAATTTTTGCTCTCGCAATTTAAACGCTTCCCATATCCTATATACTTTGCTTGATATTATAGATTTTTTTTTTTTGCTCCTTTCATATACGAGGAGAATGAAAAATAATTCTCTCATTTCTCGTGAACGACTTGCGTGGACCTCTCCTCGCGTCACATCTTCCTTTTGCCATCGTAACGACGTTTTTCTCTAACGATTACTTCGCGGTCGATTCGCCGGAGTTTCATAAGCTCTGTTATTACACGTGAGGCTTGATCATCGTCAATTTCATTTTTTGTAAAATCTTTCATGGACACCAGAGGACACATATCTATAATATTTCAATGCAAAATACTTACTTGTACTTTTGACCCCCGGCTGGAAGAGCACAAGTATAACTTTACTCAAACTTACATGATATATTTTTTTAATGATTCACAAAAAAAATTCATCAATGTGGGCATTGCAACCTACTAAAGCCGTGGGGTTATCTCGTTTTGATATCTTAACTCAATCCTTTAGAAATTATATACTCTTTTCAGTCTGGAGATTTCTCAAAATTTTCATCTCGTACGTAAAGACCAGTCGGTTATCTCGGTTGAGTAATCAGACTTGGAAAATTTATTTCATAACTCGACCTTGTGATAGGTGATAAGAATCCACAAAAATCTCAGTAACCAAAGCTAAAATTTTTTAAAACTAAGTACAAGGGTATTTGGAATTTAAATCTCTGTCAAGATCGAACCTTAGCATTGACGAACGTCATGCTTGAGACTTGGGCTGTTGAGGCATTAGTCCCCTGTCTCTCAAAGCCTTTCTAATCGATCATTTCCAAGCATCCGCTACAACTAACACGAGGGAAAAGTGTCACGTGGGTCCCGTCGTCTCGACGATAAAGATCGCGATGCGACATTCATCATACAATTCTTATTGTCCTTTTTTTCATTTCATCCATTCCCCATACTCTCATGCATCTCTCCCCCTCTCTTTCCACGTTCTCTTTCTACTTCATTTCTCTCTCTCTCTCTCTCTCTCTCTTTCTCTCTCTCTCTCTTTCTCTCTCTCTCTCTCTCTCTCTCTCTCTCTCTCTCTCTCTCTCTCTTTCTCTCTCTCTCTCTCTCTAGAAAACAACAGAAAAAGCACACGCATGACTTGAAAACGAGAAAAAACGAAAAGTTCACCTCTTTTCTCTCTACCGTATCGTATTTATCGACAAGACGGGCAATGCGCCACGTTGTTTTTATCGGGTCGTGATCTTCCGCGAAGAAACGGCAGTCGCGGCGTTCGGGTGGTACCAATTTGTTTTACGTTTTATCGAGCGTCATCTGATGGCGACCCGACACCATACACACACATACACACACACACACACACACACACACACACACACACACACACACACACCATCGTTACTTGAGTCGCTTTTGCGATACGAAGTGCTGTTTCTGCCTCGTTGCTGCTTCTGCATCTTATCCTATGCTTACTCCTGCTAAGGACTCTTCCATCAGTATACATATATATGTACGTATGAAGGACCTCGCACGTTACGACGAAGTGACATCAAGCACAATGGCCGAACAAAGCGTTTCGCGAGACGCGTTCCCACATCCTAGCATGTATGTATACAAAACCCTTTCGTATACATATACAGGTCGTGTATGTATGTGTACATATATATATATACATAACGAATAGCTGGTCCTCCGGTTTTTTGTTTCATTCAAGCAGAACGACATCCCCCCATTATTTGTCAAGCATTTTGACTCTTGCTGATTTCATCTCAGCCATTTTTCTCTGCCCATCCGTTTTTTTTTTGCCACACACTCGGGCACCGTATTTTATTACGTGATACAGAATAAGCGAGGAGACAACGGATTTTTATTTTCAATTCTTCAACGTTGCGAATCCTTCCCGATGGAATGAAGAAGCAAACATATACTTGGTCGCGGAATGGGGGCAACTCTGGAGGAAAATGTTGAAAAATCCTTGAGATGAAAGTCCTCAGCACAAAAAGTACACTTTTGATGCTCAGGGTTTCCGGTTGGATTCCAGTAATATTCCCGAATCACCTCCTCGGACACATCCAACAAACGCTGGTGTCTCGATGAAATTTTGTCTCGATCATCCAATCGGAAAACGTTTATCGGTATTGTTCTGTCATTAAAAAATTGTCGTTCAAAGAGGCTTTTTGACCCTAAAAACCTTGGACAAAAGAATCCCGATCGAACGTTTGTGCCAAAAAAATAATGCGTCAATGCGATGATGTTCCTATACGATGAATCAATATGACATTTAATGTAGGAGCCGATAGGGAAAAACTCTTCATCGTCCGGTCATTTTTCACTGCCATTGCCATAATGATGTCCATCATACGGTGCATTGCCGTTTAATGGACATCAAAGCTACGGTAATCTTGAAGCCCTCTGACCCCTCCAGTTTCCTCGTAAGAATTCTGCATTAATTTCCGAAACTCCTGCGATCTCCGGCTCTATGATCAAGCGAGGAATAAAAGAGTGCTGCCGATATGCTGAATCAGGAATTCTGCGATTTTCCTCGGGCACGTACGACGCATCGTGTGCGCGAATTTCTCGATGATGCTCGTGGCATGCCGGTATATATCAGCTGCGGGCTATGATCAGCATCGAAGAGGCTATATTCTCTGCTATGCGGGGAGCGTGCGCGAGGACACACGCGAGTACTGGCACAAAGTGTGTTTCATCGTTCTTTCCAATGTATACAAAGATACACATGCTTACCGATTACATGTATACCTGTTGAACGTATTGAGCGATCTTACTCGGCATAGTATAGTATAGTATACGATCGTGATGCAGCGCAACGATCGTCGATCGTTGGTGGATAATGGACGCTCGGCGATTAATTTGCATCGTCGTTGCACTACAGTTGAAAACGCTATTGCGTTGGGACGTGCGTATACATACATAAGTGTGTATAAATACAATATTCCACAGTGCATATTATACTGTCGTGCGAGCATCGGCACACCGTGAATCTGAACGCATCGATACGACTTTCGCTCGAGAGTTGACGGCACACGAAAAGTAATAAGTCGGTCAATTTCATCGTGTAGATTCGACATTGGATGTATTATATAGTATATATTATGTACAGTGAACTTCATGCCTTCGAGGTACAAGTGCATGAGACGTATTATACGAACGTTCATGGGTCTCGTAGAGAAAGAGCACTGGACTTGGTCGAAGCGCATTTTGTCCCGCTATAGATTTATATCTGTACTGATCCGATATAAAGAGTCCTGTACGCCTCTCTCTCTCTCACACACACACACACACACACACATATATATATATATAATATGAGTCTAACTACCCACTATATAACATTGTAATATACTATATCGAAACGTCCTGCGGTTGCTGCCGGCTCTGGCATAACGACTTTATAATGGACCTCGGGATAACCGAGTATAGTTGCGATTTTTCGATAAGCCCAACATCGACCGTTTCTCGGATATTGAATTATATTATTTGTCGTCGAGGTAAAAGAAGTAAGGGAGACCGCGAGTAATTTTACGTTGCTTCGGTAATATACGTATCCGTTCGTACATGTACCATAATCAATCAATTCCTTCATAATTACCAGTTCATCTTTGGAAAATATATTTTCGATCGGACTCTATGAATCTACGTATCTACCGATTTCAGCCCTGAGTTAAAGACGAAGGTCTCATTCCTGAGAGTCGCAGACTTGGGTCTGATTGATTCATTGTTTTACTGTTATTCCGAACCGGTGGGTAACTTGAGCCAAAAAACATGTTAAGTGGTTCACCCCGTGCTGAGTACTGGGATGCGTGAGCGCTTATATAGCCGTGCACTTAATTCCGTGCTGACTGAATGGGAGAGGATTTTTCCGAGCTACCGCGGTGCAAATACAACGGTAACTCAATTCAATATAGCTCATTGTAGTCAGATTTTTCGCCGTTTCCCGGTGCCCTCGTAAAAATAATAGGTAAAATGCAGCAGTGCATCAAGAGCATTGCTGCGGACAAGACTCCGGGTGGCCGCGAGTCTCAAGGGTCATAATGAAATTGGGAACAAGAGGGGAAGGAGAAACCTGAAAAATGTATCCGATGGAAATAATATAAATAATGAAACTATGTGATTGGGGATTTCATACGGAATTTGGGATCGAAAATAAAATCGAACATTATTTTCGTTACAACGGACCCTGGTCTCCCCTGCTTTATTCTTTTATTGCACTGGCTTGGTAATCCTGTAGAGTTACGGATGAATTGGGAAAAAAAAAATATGAACCAAAACAAAAATGAATTTAAACCCCCCCCCCCCCCCCCATATCTGTATGTTTTACGTATACGATTCTCAAGTTTCCAGGGTTCCAAGGCTCGTTTATGCAGCGTTTAAATGTGCCTATGTGCGCGGTAACGTTACCCCAATAACACACGAGGGTACAAAGCACGATAAATCGTGGCTTGTTTAGCGCGTAAGTGGGTGAAAACCGGGCGAAGCGTTTACCCGAACGTTATATATATATGCACAAAGCTTAACGACCGCGCGGAGCGATCGACTTCGGGGCTCGGTTATTCGTCGCTCCTCCATCAAGGTGCATATCGGCTCGGCAAAAGGCGGGAAGTAAAGCGGTATTACTGTGCTCGAATGTATAAAGGGCCTCGGTGAGCTTTGTTGGCCGAGCTAAAGCGAGAACAGGGCCGCCCCGTAACGCGCGTGTGATGTATTTTTGAGTAATTACCGTTAACACGCGACGCTTCGATATACATATACGTGGCGCTACGCCGCGTTATAAGGTGTTATTCGATATTTCGCGAGAACCATAAAGACAGGTATATCGTTTATTGTATAAAACGTACAAAACGGTCGGAAGAGCAAAAAACAACGGCTGGTATATATACATACATGTATGTATAATATATATATATACGCAAGCTTGCGACCTCGAAACTGCATTGCCCTCGTACTCGATGGACCTTCAAATGGATATTCCAATGTGACCTAATTTTCAAAAGGGGTATTAAACGGCTGATATATTACAGTACGATTGCTCGTTAGTTTGATTTCTATAAATATATTTCCCCCTACTGAAGAGAGTTAAGGGGGAAAAAATGAGAACGCTACTGTTGACTTTTCTATAATGCAGAGATCGAGAGCAGCAAAATAACAGTAACCAAAAAGTTTCTCGTTGTCTTTTTCAATTTTCTTTCACTTGATTCCCAAAAAATTACTTCTCCCTGCAATTTTTGAAAGACCACAGGATCGTCTGCACGCCATTTTTTTCCGCGTAATCTCGGCTGTTGGTTCGTCGAGGGAAAGCATTTGAAAATTGTTAATTACATCCTCCCGAGTCCGAGAGTTACCGATGGATTAGAGAGTCCACGGTCTTATATGAGTCTCGTTGATAAACGTATATACGACTGCGTACATACAAGGATTTTGCCTCGTGGCCTCGTAACTCGAACTTGTGCATTGCAGCCTCTCTCGTGTTTGCACCTTAACGACCGGTTGCGCGCTCGTGCTCATTGGTTTTTCTCACGACATCACGCGTCGTGTTCATTCTTCCTCTTCCTTCTCGAACTTTATTTATTTATTTTTATCTCAATTTTTCTTCAATTTTTATTTTACCACTTGTTTTCCGTCATCCTCGCGCTCGCGTTGAAACTCGCGCGTATTTTCTCAACCAGGAAGCGTCGGATGTATGAATATGTATATACAGGTGAAAAAACGATGCGCGGATGTACACCTGGGGACTCGCTGCGATACGCGACGAAGAGAGAGAGAGAGAGAGGGGGGGTGAAGGGGGATGGAGAAAAATCTGCGGCACTCCATCCGGCTAGATCGCATTAATTTATATGATTTATTTTATTTTTATTGTATTTTTCATACGTCGACTATATCGCAAATTCTCCCTCGTAGTATCAACGGGAAGACGTGGGTTTATCTGTCCATTTAATACATAGAAGCGAGTACAGCCTTCCTGCGTGTGATATCGGTTTCATTCCTCGTGATCACCTCCCGTGTCTTGCTAATTAAAAATCGATGGAACTAATCAAGAATAGAGAGGAAGAGAGAGAGAGCAGCTATTGATACAGTTTTACAGTTTACAGCTAGTGAATTGAGGATTTTTTATAGATATAATATATACGAGGAATGATAAGTTGCAGAGTGAAAGGAATTTCTATAGAACAGATCAATGAATCGTACTTACTAAGATCAGTTGATATGGCTCATTGATATCGCGAATTGTCGTACAATGGCGTAAAAATATCGACATTATTGATTCATAAATTTATCTTGATCATGGAATGTAATCGAACCTCGCGATATTTCATTAATCTTTCAGGATATATTTTCTTTCTAAAGTATCATCGATTTTTACGACTCGACTGAAAAAAAAAAACAAAATATTGTTTAATAACGACATTTGTCATTGTACCCAAAGGTAGGAGAAATTTTCTAAGGTAATAAAAAAAAATATTTTTTAATTTCTTTTTCGATTATTTTTTAATTTTTATTCGGCTGAGCAAGAAAGCTTTAAGGTAGGCACTGCGCTTCACACTAGTCATGCGGCGAGTTTTAAGTTTCTACAATGGTTTGTGCAAAGTTTAGTGCACTAATTTACAGTAGCAAAGGTCGATTTGTATTGCAGTATATGCGTTCGTAACCTGAATAACCATTAGTAACGATGGATTTGAAAAACCATCGACTGATAAATACAAATTTCCAAAATGGTAAATATTCGTCGAGATTTTTCAAAGAATAATCCTTTTTTTCTACGGATATCAATGCATCGCGGCTTATTTTTATCCTAAAAAAAATATTCTACGAACTTTTTTCGCCGGTTAAAAAATAGACTGCAATTAAAAAACGATCAACCCTACAAAAAAATTACCTAGCGAATTCGTAGAGCAACTTTTGAGGAGCGAAATGAACCGTGATGCATTGAAATTTGTAAAAAAAGGATTATTGAATATTTTTCATGCTGTAATGTACAATTAAATCTTCACTACTGTTAAAAAGTGAACTAAACTTTTTAAAAACCATTATAAAAATTTAACACACATTGGACTGGTATGAAGCGCAAAATCTACGTTGAAAAAAGCCATTTATTTCAACCCGAGCTACCTGAATTATGCCAGTAAATATTCGTCGGTAGTAAATCATGTGGATTATGTGAAATTAATTTGAGGGAGCTTTGTAAAATATCTTCCATTGAGTCTCCGCGGCCATGTAATCATTTTAACATTTTTAGAGTCAGAGTTTTTTTTTTCAATCGATGGGATAGGAAAAATATTGACCCAATTACTTGAATCTCTCTTGTTTTATCAAATCCCCACAGTGTTTTTTTTTTGTTAACATTCTCTTATTTATTGATATCCTTCAATTTTTTTTTCGTTTTTGAACATTTTAGTGAAAAATTTTGATGCTTCTTTTGGTGGTCCAAAAATAATTTTTGTAAATACCGATCCCATTCACGAAACGACACGCACAGCTCTATAACAGCTTTATCTAATTTCCCACCGGTGAGTTCACTGGATAGAATTCCAGTAACTGCGACCAAGAGAGAAAGAGAGAGAGAGAGAGAGAGAGAATTCGAAATATACATGCATTTTCTCTCGTTGGAGATCCTGCGGCGAGAATGATCGGCAATGTGGAGCGTCGTGGCAATCGGCAGAGGCGGCGGTCTCTGTTGTGGTCGTTCGCGAACGTCACGCACCATCGTCTTACCACGCGCTTGCATCGACCGAACGAATGAGATAACGGATAGCGATTCACCTGTGTCGGTTGTGCGAAAAGGGATCACGCGCTATTTTGCATTTTCGTTGCACATCACATCGCCAATTCCTATACTCACTCATACGCACAAAGTTCCTCGAAGTAAAATCGATTGCAAGAAATGAGATGCAACTTTACTGTCCTTTGCTATTCATCGATATCGACTTTTCCCACCATTGAACATTTTTGCAAGGATAAATGATAGGAAATAAATCATCAAAAAGCGCGCAAATTGGAAACTTGCACATTGCTTCCTCATTATTATATCCTGACCACAAAGCTCAGCTTCCTTTATGAAGTTTTTAATTCTGGCTTCTTTTGTATGGAGGAAGCTTTTTGGTCGAGATAAAGTAATGAGGAAGCAACGGGCAAGTTTATAATTTGCACGCATTTTCTACGAATTCGATTTCAATCATTCAAAATTTTTAACGTTCTTTCGAAGTCATTTCATGCTTGCAACATCAAAACTGCAGGAAATTAAACAACCCCGGTAAGTCTCGTTATCCATATATCCTGAGTCGAGCGATCCGTGTGTCGAGTCACACGCATGGGATTCGTCGCCAAATCTTTATTCTTCCTTGTTCTCACGAGTTCTCCCATCAGCCATCGAGAGTTATACAACTGCAATGATGCATGTATATGTGGAACTCTTGGTTCGAGAAAAAGCAAGACAATCTCATGGATGTATTTATGAGTGGACACGCTCGATCGCTCCCTATATCCTCGATCGTTCGCTCGTATTTTAATTTTCTCGACGGCGAAGCGGAGCCGCGCGAGCACAGCAGCCAGCAAGCAGGGAGATCGCGAAAGAAAAGAAAAGAGAAGAAGAGGGCCAACCGACAGAAGAGAAAAGATACAGTGAGAGAAAACTGTCGTGAATATGATGTGCGTTGGATCGAGAGCTCGACGATCGATCTTATACAAGAAAAAAAGGTAATCTTACACAGGGGAATTGCATTCAAGGCGTTTTATGATTCCCAGGATGAAATGGTTACGAGTCTTACTCGTCCAGATGCTTCTCTGGTATGTCAACGAATCCGTCATAGACTCGTTCACCGAAACGTCAAATTTACTCATTATCGTTAATTTTCCTATCCAATTTTATGGATGTGTTCAGCATATTCCTGTAGCATAGTTTTTCCCCTCCATTACTCGAAACTATTACCAGAAACAATTATACATACTTACGTTTGAAGGAGAATTGTTCCGGTTTTTCTAGCAAATTCTGTATATAATCATGTGCCCAGAAGCGAATAATTTCTTATCCTCTGGCATATTGCTGCATCTTTGTATGCCACTGTGATTCCGCTAGTTGATGCGTGCCCGGGGGGTGTCGCATGGTTGAAATACGCGTACCTTACGTATACATATAATATACACGAGGCATGTAAGATGATATATATATATATATACACATCATCCATGGGATGTAAAAGGAATGAGGATACTATATTGTTAAGTCCTTCCGTGTAAGAACGCGTAAAAAGAGTCGTTGGACGACACGTCTCCTCGTCAACTCTTCTTCTTTCTTCTTCATTATTCCCCACTCAACTCATCTTGTCTTCCTACATGTATCCCCTATATCTATATATATATATATATATATACGGTCTTCTTTCTTCAGCACTCTCTCGCGTCACACGGAATGCCGCGGTGGCTTGGGATGATCAGCGACGATTACTGTCGTGTTACCAGGCTTTTTCACAGTGTCTCCGAGGATATAGAGTCTAGGCTCTTCTCTTTCTTCTTTCGTATTCGTCACTACGTTTTTCTATCTCTCCCTCTTTCTCTCTCTCTCTCTCTCTCTCTCTCTCTCTCTCTCTCTCTCTCTCTCTCTCTCTCTCTGGTCGTTGAATGCGTCTCTAGCGAGAGGCGCGAGCCATCAGCAAAGATGAAGAAAAAAGTATGTGACCACACCGCAAGGATCCGATCTCTATCTCTCTCTTGGCTCGTTCGAAAACTTTCAGCTTCGCCGTGGATATGATGGCACATCGAAGAAACGACGAGGAGAGTAATAACGATCAGAGAATAAAATGGAAGCGAGCATCGACTCGAGTAAATTATATACATTTGTGAATATATATATATATATATATATATATATTATACGGGAGGATAGTCGGGAGTCTTTTAAACGAAGAAGTCTCTTGCGCGCGGATTGCAAGGGGCATCGCGCAGTCAATGTCAGGGGACGATCAAATAAGGGGGGGGGGGCTAATGACCAGGCGAATATAACGGCCCAAGTGGATATACCGCTTTAGAAACAATTTTCCTGTCCGGAGTCCTTGCTCCACACGGCTACACGTGGTGAAAACCTCTCCGTAAACTTGCTCGCGGTCATCTTTCAATCTTCGTCAATTTTTTCATTTGTTTTTTTAATTTTCGCTTTTCTCGAATAGACGATCGAAATGTTGTGGAATTGATCGATCAATCACGCTGCTGGATAGATTTTCTTGTGTACACACATGTCACGTATGTGATCACCATGATTATTCGAGAGTTCGCTTTATCGCACAGTACAAAAAGTATAAAATTTGCACATTGCTTTCTCATTTTTTTTTTTTATCTTGCCCGCAAAGCTTCCCATATTATGGGCAAGTGGGTGTATCAATTTTGTCCTTCCGGTAGAGAAAGCTTCCTGAGCGAGATGAAATAATGAGGGAGCGATTTGCAGATTTTTCCAACTTGCACGTTATATTTTTCTTGCATTTAATTTCAATAACGATACAATAAAGAACCCAAATATTTCAATGACATTTGGAAAATTTTTCAAATTTTTCACCGATTTTTGCAAAATTTTAATGCCAATCGCCCTTTATAATATTCTTTTTATGCCGAAATATCAGATATCTTTGCGCAGATCAGAGAAATTCCAGATTTTTTTAACTCGAATTTTTTTCAAATTCGAAGCTCTCATGTGACTCTCGTCAAATTCAATACCATGCACTCTCGTCCGATAAACTATCAATGCATAAAATTTTGCTCCAATAGCCAAATATTCTCGGAAATTAGAGGGCTTGGAAATTTTTTGTTGATTCAAAAGTTTTTGAAATCTCAATCCCTTGAGCGATTCTTGCCAAATTCAATACCAAACATCCTTACTTCCTCATCCATTTGCGCAAAAAATTTCGAGAGCCAATGAATGAAAATTTACGAAAGTTAAAGCAATCACGGTTGTTTTTGGAAAAATTAAAAACCATGTAAAATAGGACACCTCATTTTGGGGCATCCCAAAATAACAAATTAGGACGACCCCGGATAAATTGTGGTGAACATTTAAAGTAAAAAATCGGGTCTCGTACTCGAGCTGTGCGCAAAGTTTGCTCACGATTGCTTCAGTAGTTTTTTAAATGTAGACATTTGAATTTCGTTCACACACACACACACACACACACACACACACACACACACACACACACACACACACGCGCGCGCGCGCGCGCGCGCGCTCACCGGGACATTCTTCCAAAATATTTTGGGACATTTTAAACACATTGGCATTAAAATCAAAATGTTTTTTTCACCTCCACAAAGCTTCCTCCCTGAGGAAACAAAAAGGACGAAACCGTTGCGAGAATTGTCCTGACCCACTGTGCTGTATGTGTCATCGTGTATTTGTCAGAAATGTCCGGTATTTGAGGATCGTAGCCTGTGAGAAAAAGGGCTTAACCAAGAAAATACGGGAAACAGATTAAAAATGGTTTTCAACGCTTTCGTTCGTCATTCAATTCGTCAATCGTTCATTACGAATACGCACCAATTTTGCCGCATAAAAATAAAGTTTCGAAAGACATGAAATAGAAAATGACACATTGCTACGCATAATTAGTCACGATTCGCCGTGACAATATACTTTTTATATATAAAAAAATAACGCAAAGCACGAGTTAATTTGCGCCGATCGAGACTAGTACCACGAGCGGCCTTTTCCAAACGTTTTTGCACGTTACACGATTCTCATTTGAGTATCCTCGATACCCGAACTGCGTCATCGACCCGGAAAATGTTACACGAATACACATGTCACGTCCCTCTCCGTTTCGGTCTCCTCGATCGGTCGTACATACAGGTATATCTCGTTCTTCGTTGACAAACGGAGTATATCTCCGAGTCGTAAGTAATTGACGTTATCGTGCCTTTGGTCCCTCGAGAGAATCGTGCTTTACCATTGTCCATGTAGTACACGAAGTTGCGCTCGCATCGACTCCGTCGTCATTGTCCCAACGGTCGCTTGCACGGATCTTTTGTCGATGCCATATCGCGCGTGTCTCTGACAGTCTGCGTCTACGCTGCGACAGCCGCAGAGTAGCAATGAGAACAAACAAAAAAATGCCCGGGTGCATTTACGATACAAGCACAAGCAACGAGTGAAGTGAGGTCAGACCTTTATCTCCGTGAGAATACCGACGGAGTCTCCCTTTTTCCGGGTCTCTTGGGACTTGTGAGCGATCGATTGGACGCGATCGACAAACTTGCTATTCGTGTTTACCATCGACTTTGCGAGGCGACTCGCCGATTTCATGAGATCGATTAGAGTTAGGACATATGTCACGAGGATGAGTCATGAGGTGTAATTGGGATCGATTAATGGAAGATATTTAATATTGTGTAAATGGTAAAAAAAAGACACTCTTTGACTGATAAAAATGATATTTTATTGGTCAAATTAAAAGTATATAGACTATAATGATTAGGATTTGAAGTAAATAGAACCACTGCCTCTGCATCGAAGCAACTATATCAATTTCGGGGAATCGAAACCGCCCTCGTAACACCAGCCCTCGTGTATCCCACACCCCTATGCTACGTGTATCGCTCAGATATAACTCATGGAAAATCATGTTACGACATCCTCGAGTCGCATATCATCTTCCACATTGCCCCCCCCCCCCTCACCCTCAAAGTTTCCATAGCGTTGCTTCGGTATTAACGACACCGGGTACATCGTAAGTTTGTCAACCGTAGAAAAAGGGGTTGCCATGAAACGTGCGAGACTCCTCGTTCGCTCTCTCGAGAAACAACCCCGTTATGCCATAAGGAAAGAAAAAAAAAAATAAAGGTTAACGGTCGGCTCTCTCCTGCCGAGACGCTCCCGCGGCTTCCAGCGAGTTAATTGCATGCATTTTTAACGTCGAGACGTCTTAATCGGCGAAAGCCCGATGATGGAAAACGGCCGAGTGAGACTATACCAACCCGGGATTACAGGGGTAGGTATACTCATCCACGATGAAGCATCCTCGTCGAGGAACAAAAAAGATCAAATAAAATTTAAGAAAACGGGGGCCGTCTTATTAATTATTATTACGATGCTGAGGGAGATGAGAAAAATTTTACGAATACATAATAACAATAATATCGTGAAGGGTTATACGAGTTTTTTGGTGAACGAGGGTGAGATTATTTCGTATTGTGTCAACGCGTTTTAATTGATATATTTTTTTTTCTCGCATTGACGCATCTCTGTTTATCTCGTTTTCTACTTTTTCACCAAGTCAACATCATCTACTTATACTGATATTTCAAAAAATCAAAGCTGACATGACAGGATAGTGTATGATATAATATTGTAAAAAAGTAAATGAAAATATTGCAAAAATGTGCGTTCACGAAGAAGACTCAATTATTAAGAATTTTATAATTGCCATATCAGTATTGTATATTGTAAATTTAGGAATTCATTCCGTATAAGAATAGCAAGATTCGATAGACAGGTCAAAATTAGATAAATTATAAATTGTTTTAACTTCCCTTTGCAACGAGGTAAAGATCTCTTAATTGGCAAAATTTTCCGTCTCTTCGTAGCATTAATTTGATGTTTGATTGTACTTTCGAATAGAAAAATCAATGACTCGACGATGCCTTATTTTTCCTTATCTCTGAATAAATATCTAATAGACCGTCAACATCGAACTGAACCATTCAACACGATAAATCTCGATACAAACTTGCAAGATAAAAGCCAAAAACGTACTTTTGCAAGACCCGTATATACGTCGAGTAGACTGTCGCGTGATCGGATTCACGCAAATCCCGGTTAAACCTTCGACTCGAAGACAGCTCGAAGCCTGTT